>JAREIS010000460.1:0-468790 GCA_030060385.1 Muscicapa striata striata | reverse complement strand
AAAACTGCCTGGGAACCCCAAAACTGCCTGGGACCCCAAAACTGCCTGGGACCCCAAATACACCCCAAAAACTGCCTGGGACCCCAAATACACCCCAAAACCGGCCCCTGTCCCCCCACGTCAGCATCTACAAGTGAGGGGCACCCCAAAAACTGCCTGGGACCCCAAATACACCCCAAAAACTGCCTGGCACCCCAAAAACTGCCTGGGACCCCAAATACACCCCAAAACTGCCTGCCACCCCAAAAACTGCCTGGGACCCCAAATACACCCCAAAAACTGCCTGGCACCCCAAAAACTGCCTGGGACCCCAAATACACCCCAAAATCATCCCAAAAACTGCCTGGGAACCCCAATAACAGCCTAGGACCCCAAAAACTGCCTGGGACCCTAAAAACACCCCAATAACAGCCTGGGACCCCAAAAACTGCACTGGGACCCCAAAAACTGCCTGGGAACCCCCAAACCACCCCTAAATCGCCTTGGGAATCCCAGAATCACCCCAAAATTGCCCTGGGAGCCCCAAATCTGCCCCAAAACCAGCCTGGGCACCCCCAATCCCCCCCCTGGCACCCCCAATCCCACTCTGGGTTTTGGGGTGACCGGGGCTGTTCCCTTGCAGGTGGTCGCTGCCCATGGCCATGTCCATCAGCCACCGCGGCACCGGCGTGGCCCTGAGCCTGGGTGGGACACTGGGGACATTGGGGACACTGGGGACATTGGGGACACTGGGGACATTGGGGACATTGGGGACACTGAGCCTGGGTGGGACACTGGGGACATTGGGGACATTGGGGACACTGAGCCTGGGTGGGACACTGGGGACATTGGGGACACTGAGCCTGGGTGGGACATTGGGGACACTGGGGACACTGGGGACATTGGGGACATTGGGGACACTGGGGACACTGGGGACATTGGGGACATTGGGGACATTGGGGACACTGGGGACACTGGGGACATTGGGGACATTGGGGACACTGAGCCTGGGTGGGACACTGGGGACATTGGGGACACTGAGCCTGGGTGGGACACTGGGGACATTGGGGACATTGGGGACACTGAGCCTGGGTGGGACATTGGGGACACTGGGGACACTGGGGACATTGGGGACATTGGGGACACTGGGGACACTGGGGACACTGAGCCTGGGTGGGACATTGGGGACATTGGGGACATTGGGGACGCTGAGCCTGGGTGGGACATTGGGGACACTGGGGACACTGGGGACACTGGGGACATTGGGGACATTGGGGACACTGAGCCTGGGTGGGACATTGGGGACATTGGGGACATTGGGGACATTGGGGACACTGGGGACATTGGGGACACTGAGCCTGGGTGGGACATTGGGGACACTGGGGACAGTGGGGACAGTGGGGACATTGGGGACATTGGGGACACTGAGCCTGGGTGGGACATTGGGGACACTGGGGACACTGGGGACATTGGGGACATTGGGGACACTGAGCCTGGGTGGGACATTGGGGACATTGGGGACACTGGGGACACTGGGGACATTGGGGACACTGGGGACATTGGGGACATTGGGGACACTGAGCCTGGGTGGGACATTGGGATCATTGGGGACACTGGGGACATTGGGGACACTGAGCCTGGGTGGGACATTGGGGACATTTGGGGACACTGGGGGGACACTTGGGGACCTCCATCCCATTTCCCCATCCCCTTTTCTCTCCATCCCTCAATTCCCCATCCCTGAGATTTTCCTCATTCCCGTTTGTTCCCATCCCAAATTCCCCAAATTCCTCCAATTCCCTGAGTGTTCCCATCCCACCCCAGGTGTATCCCAGTTCCCCAGGTGTATCCCAGTTTCCAGGTGTATCCCAGCTTCCCAATCCCAGTTTTCCTCCCTCCAGGTGTATCCCTGTTCTCCAGGTGTATCCCACTTTCCCATCCCAGTTTTCCCTCCCCCCAGGTGTATCCCAGTTCCCCAGGTGTATCCCAGTTTTCCATCCCACTTTCCCAATCCCTGTTTCCCTCCCCAGGTGTGTCCCTGTTCTCCACAGGTGTATCCTGCTTTCCCATCCCTGTTCTCCAGGTGTATCCCAGTTTCCCATCCCAGTTTTCCCTCCCTCCCCCAGGTGTGTCCCTGTTTTCCCAGGTGTATCCCACTTTCCCAATCCCTGTTTCCCTCCCCAGGTGTATCCCAGTTCCCCAGGTGTATCCCAGTTTTCCATCCCAGTTTCCAGGTGTATCCCAGTTTTCCATCCCAGTTTCCAGGTGTATCCCAGTTTCCCATGCCAGTTTCCAGGTGTATCCCAGTTTTCCATCCCAGTTTCCCATCTCAGTTTCCAGGTGTATCCCAGTTTCCCATCCCAGTTTCCAGGTGTATCCCAGTTTTCCATCCCAGTTTTCCATCCCAGTTTCCAGGTGTATCCCAGTTTTCCATCCCAGTTTCCAGGTGTATCCCAGTTTTCCCTCCCTCCCCAGGTGTGTCCCTGTTCTCCCTGGCCGCTCTGCTGCTCCCGGAGCATTTCCCTCATTACCTGGCCCAGGTGAGGGCTCTGGGCCTGGGCCCCGCCCTCATTTTCTCGGCCAAATTCGCTCTGGTGCTTCCCTTGTCCTACCACACCTGGAACGGGATCCGGCACCTGGTGAGTGACCCCGGGAATCTGCACCTGCAGCTGCTTGTGGGGACAGCAGGTGACAAAGGTGGTGGCACCCGAGTGTCCCCTCTGTGGGAACAGGGAGGATTTTTGGGAATTTTTTGGGAAATGGGGTTTTTTTTGGGAGTCAGTTCCAGAGGGATCCCAGTGCTCCCAGTTTGGAGCTGGGATTGGGGCGCTGGGGTGGCCCTGGGTGAGGGGCTGGGATGGGTCTGTGGGAATCCCAGTGGGAATGGGAATGGGGAGAGTGGGAATAATGGGGATAATGGGGATAATGGGAATAATGGGGATAATGGGGATAATGGGGATAATGAGAATGGGAATGGGAATGGGATTGGAATGGGAATGGGATTGGAATGGGAATGGGGAGAGTGGGGATAATGGGGATAATGGGGATAATGGGAATAATGGGAAAAATGGGGATAATGGGGATAATGGGAATAATGGGAATAATGGGGAATGGGGATGGGAGTGGGAATGGGGGAGAGTGGGGATGGGAATGATGGGAATAATGGGAATAATGGGAATAATGGGAATAATGGGAATAATGGGAATAATGGGAATGATGGGAATGGGGAATGGGAATGGGATTGGAATGGGAGCAGGAATGGGAATGGGGAATGGGAATAATGGGAATGATGGGAATGATGGGAATGGGAATGAGGGAGAGTGGGGATGGGAATAATGGGAATAATGGGAATGGGGAATGGGAATGGGAGTGGGAAGATGGGAATGGGAGTAAATTGGAATAAATGGATGGGGGAATGGGGAATGGGGAGAATGGGAGTGGGATTGGGAATGGGAATAATGGGAATGGGAATGGGGATGGGGATGGGGAGAATGGGAGTGGGATTGGGAATAATGGGAATGGGGATGGGGATGGGGATTGGAATAATGGGAATGAGAATGGAATGGGAATGGGGTTGGGGATGGAGATGGAATGAGGGGAGAAGGGCTGGAAGGGGGGAGTGGGAGCTGGGATAAAAGGGAGGGGATGGAAATGGGAATGGAAAGGGGAGAGGGGAGGAGATGGGAATGGGATGGGAACAGGGAATGGGAACAGGGGTGGGAACAGGGATGGGAACAGGGATGGGAACAGGGATGGGAACAGGGAATGGGAACAGGGAATGGGAACAGGGAATGGGAACAGGGATGGGAACAGGGGTGGGAACAGGGATGGGAACAGGGAATGGGAACAGGGAATGGGAACAGGGAATGGGAACAGGGAATGGGAACAGGGATGGGAACAGGGATGGGAACGGGGATGGGAACAGGGAATGGGAACAGGGGTGGGAACAGGGGTGGGAACAGGGATGGGAACAGGGATGGGAACAGGGATGGGAACAGGGAATGGGAACAGGGATGGGAACAGGGAATGGGAACAGGGGTGGGAACAGGGGTGGGAACAAGGAGAGAGGGAATGGGAAAAAAGGGAAGGGAAAGGGGGAGAGGGGATGGGAACAGGGAACAGGGAACAGGAACAGGGAACAGGGACAGGAACAGGGTGGCACTGAGGGAACTGGGGACACATCCCCTGCCAGGGACCCCAGCAGGGGCTCGGGGACAATCCCTGGGTGTCCCCACAGGCCTGGGGACAATCCCTGGGTGTCCCCACAGGCCTGGGGACAATCTCTGGGTGTCCCCACAGGCCTGGGGACAATCCCTGGGTGTCCCCACAGGCCTGGGGACAATCTCTGGGTGTCCCCACAGGCCTGGGGACAATCCCTGGGTGTCCCCACAGGCCTGGGACCTGGGCAAGGGGCTGAAGCTGGCCCAGGTGACCCAGTCGGGGCTGCTGGTGCTGCTGCTGACCCTGCTGTCCTCTGCTGGCCTGGCCCTGCTGTGACCCTGCCAGTCCCCACATTTGGGGGAGGTGACACTCCCAAACTTGTCCCAGGATGAGCAGAGCTGCCCCACCCCCTCCCCGTGCCAGCCTGGCTGCCCCTCCCCTCCCCTCCCCTCCCCTCCCCGCTGTCCCCACGTGTCCCCAGGGCCGGGACAATGCAGGATCTGTGTCCCCACAGTGGCACTGGCCCCGTGTGGGATGGCAGCAGGGACAAAACTCTCCTTTGAGCAGCCCCACGGGGGTGGGTGACAGGTGACATCTCGCTGCCACCCCCGGGCTCCTCCATCCCCTGGGAATTCCATGATTCAGCCCATTCTGCAGGGAGAAAATTCACTTTTTTGCAACTTCCTGCCACGAAAAAAATCAGTTTTTTACCCTCCCTAGAAAAGAGATTTTTGGTTTTTTTTCCCCCTCAGGTGTTGTCACCTGTCCCCTCTGGAATAAAGCAGCTCTGATCCTCCTGTCTTAAAAGGGATTTTCCTTTGGGATTTGGGGAATTGGTGCTTCACTGGGGAGCCCAGCATGGAAAAAAAAAAAAAAAACCCAAAATTTGCAGGTTCTGCAGGAGCTGGGATGAGTTTTTGGGGATTTTTCACTTTTGGGAAGGGGACCCTCCTTGTTCCATCCCACATTCCTGCCCCAGCTCTGTCTGCTGCTAAAATCCAGGATTTGGGGGAGAAAAATCTTCTCCTGCTTGGCATTTTGGGGTGGCAGAAGTGGGGAGGGGGCTTTTAATTTTAATTTATTAATTTTAATTAATGCCCCAATTAAGAACCCTCCCCTGGGACCAGGGAGGAGGAAGAGGAAGCAGCAGGGCTGAACCCTAAAAACCCTAAATCCCCAATGGATTTGGGCTCATTCCAAGGATTTCCTGCATTTCCCAGCTTTTATTTCTCATTTTTGGGGGGTCCCAGACCCTCCTGTGCCCCCCAAGGGGAGGGAGGGGTGGGGTTTGGGGGGGGACAGTGACAGCAAAGCCACCTGCAGGGCTCAGGGATTTTTGGGACAGGGACAGGGACAATCCCCGGGGGTGTCCTTGGGTTTTGGGGTGTCAGGGTGGGGGCTGGGCCCCTCCTGGTCCTTTCCAGAAGGTTCTGTGTCATCCCAGGGCTGCTGGAGCTGTGGGGGAGGGAGGGAGGGGGGTCAGGGGGAGGAATTGGGGTGGGGGCACCCTCGGAAAAGGGGGGGGAGCTCCTGGGGTTGGGCTGGGCTGGGGGCTGGTTCCTGGTGGGGACACCCCAAAATTGTGTCCCCCCAGTGGCCCCATTCCCAAATCCCCCAGCCCTGACCCCAAATCCTCATCCCTGTGTCCCATTGTCCCCAAATCCTCATCCGTGTGTCCCCATTGTCCCCAAATCCCCAATCCTCCTGTCCCTTTGTCCCCAAATCCCCATCTCTGTGTCCCTTTGTCCCCAAATCCCCAATCCCTGACCCCAAATTCCCCATTCCCAAATTCCTGACCCCAAATCTTCATCCCTGTGTCCCATTGTCCCCAAATCCCCAATCCCTGTCCCCATCCCCAAATCCCCCATCCCCCTGTCCCTTTGTCCCCAAGTCCCCCATCCCTGTCCCCCTCCCCATTGTCCCCCTGTCCCCTCTCCCATGTGTTCTGTGCCTCCCTCCCTGAGCCCTGGGGGTGTCCAGGTATGTCCCCAGCTGTCCCCAGGTGTGTCCCAGCTGTCCCCAGGTGTGTCCCCAACTGTCCCCAGGTGTCCCCAGTGTCACCTTCCCCGTGACCCGTGTCCTGATGCCATTGCAGGCTGTCCCCAGCGCTCTCTCCTGTCTCTGTGTGTAACCCAGCTGTCCCCAGCTATCCCCAGATGTATCCCAGGTGTCCCCATCTGTCCCCAGGTGTCCCCAGGTGTCCCCAGCTGTCCCCAGGTGTGTCCCCAGGTGTCCCCAGTGTCACCTTGCCCATGACCCGTGTCCTGATGCCATTGCAGACTCTCCCCAGCGCGCTCTCCTGTCTCTGTGTGTGTAACCCAGCTGTCCCCAGGTGTATCCCAGGTGTCCCCAGCTGTCCCCAGGTGTATCCCAGCTGTCCCCAGGTGTCCCCAGGTGTATCCCCAGGTGTCCCCAGTGTCACCTTGCCTGTGACCCGTGTCCTGATCCCATTGCAGGCTGTCCCCAGCGCCCTGTCCTGTGTGTGTAACCCAGCTATCCCCAGATGTATCCCAGCTGTCCCCAGCTGTCCCCAGCTGTCCCCAGGTGTATCCTAGGTGTCCCCAGGTGTCCCCAGTGTCACCTTGCCCGTGACCCGTGTCCTGATGCTGCTGCAGACTCTGCCCAGCTCCCTGTCCTGTCTCTGTGTGTGTACCCCAGCTATCCCCAGCTGTCCCCAGGTGTATCCCAGGTGTCCCCAGGTGTATCCCCAGGTGTCCCCAGTGTCACCTTGCCTGTGACCCGTGTCCTGATCCCATTGCAGGCTGTCCCCAGCGCCCTGTCCTGCCTCTGTGTGTGTATCCCAGCTGTCCCCAGCTGTCCCCAGGTGTATCCCAGGTGTCCCCAGGTGTATCCCCAGGTGTCCCCAGTGTCACCTTGCCTGTGACCCATGTCCTGATCCCATTGCAGGCTGTCCCCAGCGCCCTGTCCTGTCTCTGTGTGTGTATCCCAGCTGTCCCCAGCTGTCCCCAGGTGTATCCCAGGTGTCCCCAGGTGTATCCCAGGTGTCCCCAGGTGTGTCCCCAGGTGTCCCCAGTGTCACCTTGCCTGTGACCCGTGTCCTGATCCCATTGCAGGCTGTCCCCAGCGCCCTGTCCTGTCTCTGTGTGTGTATCCCAGCTATCCCCAGCTGTCCCCAGGTGTATCCCAGGTGTCCCCAGGTGTCCCCAGCTGTCCCCAGGTGTCCCCAGCTGTCCCCAGGTGTGTCCCCAGGTGTCCCCAGTGTCACCTTGCCCGTGACCCGTGTCCTGATGCCGCTGCAGACTCTGCCCAGCTCCCGCTGTGCCGCGCGGGGCGAGCGCGCGCTCAGGTCCAGCCAGGCCGGGGGGATGCTCCTGGGCAGCTCCCACGTCCCCAGGAATGTCCCCACGGTGACACCTGTGCCCCGTGGGGACACCTGAGCGCTGCTGGCACCTGTACAGGTGTGCCCCGACCCCCCCAAAAGGAAGGGGGTTCCCCAAAATTCCTCACCTGGGAGCGGGGCACGTGCGGCAGGAGGTGCCCGCGGCCGTCGGCGATGAACGTGGTGGGGGCTGGGGGTTTGGGGGTCACTGAGGGGTTTGGGGGTCAGTGAGGGGTTTGGGGGTCACTGAGGGGGTTTGGGGGTCAGTGGGGGTTTGGGGGTCACTGAGGGGTTTGGGGGTCAGTGAGGGGTTTGGGGGTCAGTGAAGGGGTTTGGGGGTCAGTGAGGGGTTTGGGGGTCAGTGAGGGGGTTTGGGGGGTCAGTGAGGGGTTTGGGGGGTCAGGGGTGTCACTGAGGGGTTTGGGGGAGTGAGGGGGTTTGGGGGTCAGTGAGAGGGTTTGGGGGTCAGTGAGGGGGGGTTTGGGGGTTCAGTGAGGGGGCCTGGGTTGTGGTTTGGGGATCCTAAAATGGGATTTAGGGGTCGTGGGACAGGGTTTGGGGGCCCGGGGTTTTGGGGGCCCGGGGAGGTGCCGGGGTACCTTCGGGGCGGGTCTCGCCCAGCACTGCCCGGGGGCCGGCGGCGTCCTGGGGAGGGGGAGGGGAGGGGAATTGGGGGCACTGAGAGCCGGGACCCCCCGCGCCCCTCCCCAACCCCCCCGGGGCTGCTGCCCCCCATTTTCCCCCCCCCCTCCCCCATTTTTTACACCCCCCCCCATTTTTTTCACCTCCCCTTTCCCCTTCCTCCCCTTCCCCTCCCCCTTCCCCTCCCTTTTCTTCCCATTTTTTCCCTTTTTCCCATTTTCCCCTCCCCACCTGCCCCGCCATGTTTCGTTGCCCGGCAACGGCCGCGAGCGCCCCCTGGCGGCCGGTGTGGGACCGAGGGGGCGGGACCAATGACGTCATCACAAAGCGCCGCCCCTTTACTGACCACGCCCCAACACCCGTTATGGGCAATGACGTCATTATTAAAAACACCGCCCCCTTTCTGACCATGCCCCAGCTCCCGTTATGGACAATGACGTCATTACTAAAGGCACCGCCCCCTTATGACCACGCCCCCAGCGCCCGATATGGATAATGACGTCATTATTAGAGGAACCGCCCCCTTTCTGACCACGCCCCCAACACCCGTTACGGACAATGACGTCATTATTAAAGGCACCGCCCCTTTTCTGACCACGCCCCCTAGCGGCCAATACGGGCACTCCCTCCCTCATTAATAAAGTGCATTAATAAAGGCACTCCCTTTATTAATTTTATCAATTTTATTCATGTTATTAATTCTATAAATTTTATTCAATTTCCTTTCTTCCTTATTTTTCCTTTTCCTTTTTTTTTTTTTTTTCCTTTTGGGATTCTTTTTGCTTCGTTCCAAACTGCAATTCCTGACCCCACCCCAAAAAAAACCCCCAAAAATCCCGAATATGGGGGCGCGGGAGTGGGGGGGAGGGGAACCGCGTTTGGTGACAGCGGGTGACAATAAATTAAATATCGCGGTGACAGCGGGGGGAGGGGATGGAAAACCGGGAATGGGTTTGGGAATGGGGGCGTAAAAAACGGGACCAAACCCCCCAAAAAAAGCAACAGGACGCGGTGACAGCGGCCGGAGGGTGGCGGGGAGGGGATTTTGGGGGGGTTTGTGGGGAATTTGGGGGGATTTTTGGGGATTTTTAGGGGTTTTTGGCGGGGGGAGCCGCTCCCGCCCTCACTTTTCCGACCGCGCGCTCGGTGTCGCTGTCGCTGTCGCTGTCGCTGTCGCTGTCGCTGCGATGTCCCCACGAGGAGACACCGAGGAAAGAATTTTTGAGGATTTTGAAATATTTGATGGGATTTTTTGGAGGAATTTTTGGGGATTTTGAGGGATTTTGGCCGGTAGGAGCCGCTCCCGCCCTCCTTTTCTCGGCCGCGCGCTCGGTGCTGTCGCTGTCGCTGTCGCTGTCGCTGTCGCTGTCGCTGTCGCTGTCGCTGCGATGTCCCCACGAAGAGACACCGAGGAAAGAATTCTTGCGGATTTTGAAGGATTTTATGGGATTTTTGGAGGAATTTTGTGGAATTCTGAGGATTTTTACGGGTTTTTGGGCAGTGGGAGCCGATCTCGCCCTCACTTTTCCGGCCGCGCCCTCTCTGTCGCTGTCGCTGTCGTTGTCGTTGTCGCTGTCGCTGTCGCGCCACCACGGAGACACACCGAGAAAAGAATTCTTGTGGATTTTGAAACATTTTGTGGGATTTTGTGCGGAATTTTGAGGGATTCTGAGGATTTTTAGGCGTTTTTGAGCGGTGGGTGCCGCTCCCGCCGTCACTTTTCCGGCCGCGCGCTCTCTGTCGCTGTCGCTGTCGCTGTCGCTGTCGTTGTCGCTGTCGCTGTCGCTGTCGCGCCACCACGGGGACACACCGAGGAAAGAATTCTTGTGTTTTTTTAGGGATTTTATGGATTTTTTGTGGGATTTTGAGGGATTTTGGGCGGTGGGAGCCGCTCCCGCCGTCACTTTTCCGGCCGCGCGCTCTCTGTCGTTGTCCCCATCTGTGTCGCTGTGTCGCGGTGTCACAGCGCGGGACAGGTGACCTGGTGGCGGATGCCGTCGTTGCAGAGCAGCGCGGCCGCGCGCTCGTCGCTGTCGCCGTGCTGGCACTGCATGTAGCTGATGCCGTGCGGAGAGTACGAGTGGTGCGCGCAGGCGGCGCAGGGACGCGGCATGGTGCCACCCGTGCTGCTCCTGGGGACAGGCGACAAGGGACAGAGCGGGGACAGAGCGGGGACAGAGAGGGACAGAGCGGGGACAGAGCGGGACAGAGCGGGGACAGAGAGGGGACAGAGCGGGGACACAGAGGGGACAGAGAGGGGACAGAGCGGGGACAGAGAGGGGACAGAGCGGGACAGAGAGGGGACAGAGCGGGGACAGAGCGGGACAGAGAGGGGACAGCGGGACAGAGAGGGGACAGAGCGGGGACAGAGCGAGGACAGAGAGGGGACAGAGCGGGGACACAGTGGGGACAGAGAGGGGACAGAGAGGGACAGAGCGGGGACAGAGAGGGACAGAGCGGGGACAGAGAGGGGACAGAGCGGGGACAGAGCGGGACAGAGCGGGACAGAGCGGGGACAGAGCGGGGACAGCGCGTCAGGACTGGGTGGCAGCCAGGGGGCTTTGGCACCGCTTTTGGGGACAATCTGGGTCCCAGTAGAACCCAGTAGAGTCCAGCACAGCCCAGTGGTGCCCAGTAGAGCACAGCAGAGCCCAGCAGAGCCTAGTGGAGCCCAGTACAGCCCAGTGGAGCCCAGTGGAGCCCAGTACAGCCCAGTGGTGCCCAGTACAGCCCAGTGCCACTCACTGGTGTCCTGCAGAGCCCAGTAGAGCCCAGAACATCCCAGTGGTGCCCAGTACAGCCCAGTGGTGCCCAGTAGAGCCCAGTAGAACCCAGTACAGCCCAGTGGCGCCCAGTAGAGCCCAGTGGTGCCCAGTACACCCCCGTTCCCCCCCGTTCCCCCCGCCCCCCCCCGTGCCCACCGGCAGTCGCTGCAGGCGCGCTGACACTCCTTGCGCTGGTAGCGCGCGATGAGCGCCCAGATGAGCAGCCCCAGGAGGCTGAGCAGCAGCAGCGAGCCCAGGATGGAGCCCACGATGATCCCGGCCTGGCGCCCGCCTGCCTCGGGGACAGGGACACCTGTCACCGCCAGGGACACCTGCTGTCACCCAGGGACAGCCCAGAGCCACCCAGAGCCACCCAGTGCCACTCAGAGCCACCCAGTGCCACCCAGAGCCAGCCCGGTGCCACCCAGAGCCACTCAGAGTCACCCAGAGCCACCCAGAGCCACCCAGAGCCACCCAGAGCCACTCAGAGCCACCCAGAGCCAGCCAGTGCCACCCAGAGCCAGCCCGGTGCCACCCAGAGCCACCCAGAGTCACCCAGAGCCACCCAGTGCCACCCAGAGCCACCCAGAGCCACCCAGAGTCACCCAGAGCCACTCAGAGTCACCCAGAGTCACCCAGAGCCACCCAGTGCCACTCAGAGTCACCCAGAGTCACCCAGAGCCAGCCTGGTGCCACCCAGAGCCACTCAGAGTCACCCAGAGCCAGCCTGGTGCCACCCAGAGCCACTCAGAGTCACCCAGTGCCACCCAGAGCCACCCCATGCCACCCAGTGCCACCCAGTGCCAGCCCAGAGCCACCCAGAGCCAGCCTGCCATGGGGACAGCCAGCCCTGTCACCGCCAGGGACACCTGGTGTCACCCAGAGTCACTCAGAGCCAGCCCAGTGCCACCCCAGTGCTACCCAGACTCCAGGGACAGCCCAGTGTCACCTCAGTGCCACCCAAATGCCCAAGGGCAGCCCAGTGCCACCCAGAGACACTCTTGGGGCACCCTGTCAACTGAGACACGCCAGTGCCACCCTCTGTGTCCCCTGGGGTGTCACTCACAGGGCCCGGGGCTCAGGTTCAGCTGGCACACCGAGTACCCCCAGTGTCCCCAATGTCCCCAATGTCCCCCAGTGTCACTCACGGGGCCCAGGGCTCAGGTTCAGCTGGCACACCGAGTACCCCCAGTGTCCCCAATGTCCCCAATGTCCCCAGTGTCCCCAGTGTCACTCAGGCCCGGGCTCAGGTGCAGCTGGCACACTGAGTACCCCCAGTGTCCCCAGTGTCCCCAGTGTCCCCCCAGTGTCACTCACGGGGCCCAGGGCTCAGGTTCAGCTGGCACACCGAGTACCCCCAGTGTCCCCAGTGTCCCCCCAGTGTCCCCAGTGTCACTCACGGGGCCCGGGGCTCAGGTGCAGCTGGCACACCGAGTACCCCCAGTGTCCCCAGTGTCCCCCCAGTGTCCCCAGTGTCACTCACGGGGCCCAGGGCTCAGGTTCAGCTGGCACACCGAGTACCCCCAGTGTCCCCAGTGTCCCCCCAGTGTCCCCAGTGTCACTCACGGGGCCCGGGGCTCAGGTTCAGCTGGCACACCGAGTACCCCACCCGGTTTGTCACCCGGCACTGGTAGGTGCCAGCGTGGGCCCCCGTCAGGCTGCGGATCAGGAGGTCACCGGGAGCGCGGCCTGGGGACAGCAAGGGACAGCACAGGTGGCACTGTCACCTCAGTGCCATCTGTGTCCCCTGGGTAGGGGTGTGGGACAGGGGGACACAGGGACATGGAGACATGGGGACAGGGACACACAGGGACACACAGGGGCACACAGGGACAGAGACACAGACACAGGGACATGGAGACACGGGGATGGGGACACACGGACAGGGACATGGAGACAGGGACACAGGGACACAGGGACACAGGGACGTGGAGACACAGGGACAGGAACACAGGGACAATGACACAGTGACACAGGGACATGGAGACAGGGGGACATGGGGACACAGGGACATGGAGACAGGGGGACATGGGGACACAGGGACATGGAAACAGGGACAGGGACACGGAATCAAGAATGGGGAAACGGGGACGCACAGGAGCATGGGACACAGGGACAGGTACATGTGGGGACAGTGACACACAGGGACACAGGGACACAGGGACACACAGGGACAGGGACACAGACAGTGACACAGGGACACAGGGACATGGAGACATGGGGACATGGGGACACAGGGACATGGAAACAGGGACAGGGACATGGAATCAGGAATGGGGAAATGGGGACGCACAGGAGCATGGGACACAGGGACAGGGACATGTGGGGACAGTGACACACAGGGACACAGGGACACACAGGGACACAGGGACACACAGGGACAGGGACAGATGGAGATGAACACATGGACACAGACATGGACACATGGACATGCAGGGACAGTGACACATGGATATGGACACACGGACATGGACACATGGACACAGACAAATGGACAAATGGACACAGACACACAGGGACGTGGACAGATGGACACAGGAACAGTGACACATGGACACACAGACATGGACACACGGACATGGATGCATGGACACGGACAAAAATGGACACACAGGGACATGGACAGATGGACATGGACACACAGACATGGACACACGGACACGGGACACACAGTTTCCCCCCCCCAGCCAGGCCCCCCCGATCCCCCCATGGTCACAGCGCCCCCAAATCCCGTCCTGAGACCCCCCAGTCCCGGGGGGGGGGGTCCTACAAAACTTTGGGGCTCCCCAAGGACAAGGACCCCCTAAACCCCCCCCTGAGACCCCCAAATCTGTCACGCACCTTGCAGTGTCCCCGAGGACAGGGACCCCTTGAACCCCTTCTAAACCCCCTAAACCCCCTGAGCCCCCCCTGAACCCCCCAAATCTCTGTCACCACCTTGCAGGGTCCCCGAGGGCAGGGACCCCCCCTGAGCCCCCCAAATCTCTCACCCACCTTGCAGGGTGCCCGAGGCCAGGGACCCCCCCCTGAGCCCCCCAGATCTCTCACCCACCTTGCAGGGTGCCCGAGGGCAGGCGCCCCCCCCCGTAGCCCTCGGCCAGCTTGGCCCATTGGTAGGAGAGGGGCGCGGTGCCCCCCCGGCTGAAGCAGCGCAGCAGCACCGAGCCCCCCTCGATCAGCGCCCCCTCGGACCAGCACTGCGGGACAGCCGGCTTCTCTGCGGGGACAGCGAGCGTCAGCGGGGACAGCCAGGGACAGCGGGGACAGCCAGGGGACAGCGGGGACAGCAGGGACAGCGGGGACAGTGGGGACAGCGGGGACAGCAGGGACAGCGAGGGGGACAGCGGGGACAGCCAGGGGACAGCGGGGACAGCGGGGGGACAGCGGGGGGACAGCGGGGACGGGGGGGGGACAGAGGGGGGACAGAGGGGACAGCGGGGACAGTGGGGGGGACAGCGGAGACAGGGGGACAGCGGGACAGCAGGGACAGGGGGGACAGCAGCAGGGGACAGCAGCAGGGGACAGCGGGGACAACAGCGGGGACACCGGCAGGGACAGCGGGGACAGGGGACACCAGCGGGGACACGGTCAGGACAGCGGGGACACGGGCAAGGGACACAGGCGACATTGTCAGGGACAGAGGGGACACCAGGGACACTGAGGACACCGGTGAGGACAGATGAAGGGACAGGGACATGCGGGAGGGGGACGAGGACACTGCCAGGAATAGCTGGGGGGACAAGGGACACCAGGGGACAGGGACACTGTCAGGGACAGCCGAGGGGACACGGGGACACCAGGGAACAGGTGACAAGGGACAGGGACACCATCAGACACAGCCAGGAGAGGGGAAGGGGTGAGGGACAACAGGGACACCAGCAGGGTCACCACAAGGGGGGACAGGGACAGTGACAGAGCCACCATGGAGGGGGCAGGGGACACCAGGGGACACTGTCAGGGCCACTTGGGGGACACCATCGGGGTCACCAGGGGTCACCCAGGACAGGGGACACCTGGGAGTGGGGGAGAGACGGGAGTCACCTGGGGCGGGGGGACACGGGACACTGTCAGGGCCACCTGGAGGGGGGACAGGGGACATTGTCAGGGCCACCAGGGGCCATGTGAGAGAGGGACACAGGGGACACTGCCAGGGCCATGAGGGGCCACACAGGAAGGGGACATGGGAGTGGGACAGGTGACACTGCCAAGGCCACCAAGGGCCATGTGAGAGTGGCACAGGTGACACCGCAACTGCCACCAGAAGACAGAGCGTGACCACAACCAACTGTCACCATCTTGGTGTGGCATGGGGAGGGGACAGCTGACATTGCCAGGGCCACCAAGAGGCACATGAGAGTGGCACAGGTGACATTGCCAGGGCCACCAAGGGGCACATGAGAGAGTGGCACAGGTGACATTGCCAGGGCCACCAAGGGCCACTGGAGAGGGCACAGGTGACACCGCTAGTGCCACCAGAAGCTGGAGTGTGACCACAACGAACTCAGCGCGGCACAGGGAGGGCACAGGCGGCACCAGGAGGGGACAGGTGGCGCAGGGAGGGGACAGATGACACTGGCAGGGGCAGCCTCACCTTGCACGGTGACAATGACCTCGTGCACGGCCACCGTGTTCTTCTTGACGCGGCACTGGTAGGTGCCGGTGTCGCTCTCCTGCAGGTCGGCCACGCGGATGGAGGCGTCGCGCTGGCCCGGGTCCGTCTGCACAAAGGCCACGCGGTCCTGCAGCCCCGAGCTGCCGTAGTTCACGTGGTGGTCCTGGTAGGACAGGAACTGGGGACAGCAGGGGACACGTCAGGGTGGCCTTGGGGATGAGGGGGGTTGGGTTGGGCTTGGGTTGGGGTTGGGTTTAGGTTAAGGTTTGGGTTAGGGTTGGGTTTAGGTTAAGGTTTGGGTTGGGTTTGGGTTAGGGTTGGGTTTAGGTTAAGGTTTGGTTTGGGTTGGGTTTGGGTTAGGGTTGGGCTGGGTTAGGGTTGATAGGGTTTGGTTTAGATTAGGGTTTGGTTTGGGTTGGGTTTGGTTTAGGTTGTGGTTTGGGCTGGGTTTGGGTTAAGGTTGGGTTTAGGTTTGGTTAGGGTTGATATGGTTTGGTTTAGATTAGGGGTTGGTTTGGGTTGGGTTTGGTTTAGGTTGTGGTTTGGGTTGGGTTAGGGTTTGGTTTAGGGTTGGGTTTAGGCTAAGGTTTGGGTTTGGGTTAGGGTTAGGTTAAGGTTTGGTTTGGGTTTGGCTTAAGGTTAGGTTAAGGTTGAGCTTAGGGTTGGTTGGGTTGTGTTTAGGCTAAGGTTTGGGTTTGGGTTAGGGTTGGGTTAGGGTTGGGTTTAGGTGAGAATTTGGGTTGGGTTGGGTTGGTTTGGGTTTGGGTTTGGCTTAGTTTGGGTTAGGGTTGGATTGGGTTAGGGTTGGGTTTGGTTTGGGTTGGGTTAGGATTGATATGGTTGGGTTTAGATTAGGGTTTGGTTTAGGTTGTGGTTTGGGTTGGGTTAGGGTTTGGGTTTAGGTTAGGATTTGGTTTGGGCTGGGTTTAAGTGAGGGTTAAGTTAAGGTTCGTTGGGTTTAGGTTAGGGTTCGGGCTTAGGTGAGGGTTAAGGTTGGGGGTGTGGTTAGGGCAGGTTTTTGGTTTGGTTTGGGTTAGGATTTGGGTTTGGTTTAGGTGAGGTTAAGGTTGCTGAGGGTTGGGAAGTTTTTCCCTGCCTGTCCCTGTCCCTGCCTGTCCTTGTCCCTGTCCCTGCCTGTCCCTGTCCCTGTTTTTCCCTGCCTGTCCTTGCCTGTACCTGCCCTGCCTCCTTGTCTGAGCTCCAGCCCATCTCAGCCCAGCCCAGCCTGGTCCTTCCCAGACTGGCGCTCCCAGACGCTGCCAGACCTTCCCAGTCCTACCTGTCCTGCCTGTCCTGCCTGTCCCTGCCTGTCCTGCCTGTCCGTGCCTGTCCTGCCCATCCCTGCCCTTCCCTGCCTGTCCCTGCCTGTCCTGCCTGTCCCTGCTCATCCTTCCCATCCCAGCACTTCCAGACCCTGCCTGGTCCTTCCTGTCCTGCCCAACCTTCCCTGTCCCTGCCTGTCCCTTCCAGTCCTGCCTGTCCCTCCCTGTCCTGCCTGTCCCTCCCTGTCCCTCCCTGTCCTGCTTCATCCTTCCCATCCCAGCACTTCCAGACCCTGTCCAGACCTTCCCTGTCCCTCCTGTCCTGCCTGTCCCTCCCTGTCCTGCCTGTCCTGCTGTCCCTGTCTGTCCCTGTCCCTCTGTCCCTGTCCCTGCCTGTCCTGCTGTCCCTGACTGTCCCTGTCCCTTCCTGTCCTGCCTGTCCCTGTCTGTTCCTGTCCCTGTCCCTGTCCCTGTCCCTGTCCCTGTCCCTGTCCCTGTCCCTGTCCCTGTCCCTGTCCTTGCCTGTCCCTCCCTGCCCGGCTGAGCTCCCCCCCAGCCCCGCGCCCCCTCCCCGCCGTGCCCGAGCCCCTCACCACGTTCTCAGGGCCGGGTCTCTCGGGGGTGATCTGGATCCACTCGATCCCCACGCCCTGGGGTCCGTTGTCCTCGGGCTCCAGGACGTAGGGACAGCCCAGCTTGACCGAGTCACCCTTGGCCAGGTACAGAACCTCGCGGCCCTTGCCATTGATCCTGACGGCCACGAGCAGAGCTGGGGACACAATGGCACCGTCACCCCAAAAAACAGCACTGCCACCCCCAAAAACGGCATTGTCATCCCCAAAACGGCACCGTCACCCCCAAAAACGGCACTGCCACCCCCAAAAACGGCATTGTCATCCCCAAAAACGGCACTGTCACCCCCAAAAACGGCATTGTCATCCCCAAAAACGGCACTGCCACCCCCAAAAACGGCACTGCCATCCCCAAAACGGCATTGTCACCCCCAAAAACGGCACCGGCATTGTCACCCCCAAAAACGGCACTGCCATCCCCAAAACGGCACCGTCACCCCCAAAACGGCATTGTCACCCCAAAAAGCACAGGGAGCCATGAAACCCCAAATCTGTGCCCTGGCACACCTGAACCCCACACCTGCAGCACAGGGACCCGGCGCACCCCAAATCTGTGCCCTGGTACACCTGGACCCCACACCTGCAGCACAGGGACCCGGCGCACCCCAAATCTGTGCCCTGGCACACCTGGACCCCACACCTGCAGCACAGGGACCCAGCGCACCCCAAATCTGTGCCCTGGTACACCTGGACCCCACACCTGCAGCTCCCCACCTGCAAAGCGCAGGGTCCCCAAATCCGTGTCCCAACACGTGTGGTGGCACCCCCTGACCCCACGGCTGGCAGCACCTCCTCAGTGGGGCACCCCAAAACTGAGTCCTGACACACCTGGAGCCCCACACCTGCAGCACAGGGATCCAGTGCACCCCAAAAATGTTCTCCGACACACTTGGCAGCTCCAAAAACCCCACATCTGCAGCCCCAAAAACCGCACACCTGCAAACCCCTACTCCACACCTGCAGCCCCAAAAACCCGCGCACCTGCAGCTCCAAAACCCCACACCTGCAGCTCCAAACCCGCGCACCTGCAGCCCCAAAAACCCCACACCTGCAGCCCCAAAACCCCACACCTGCAGCCCCAAAAACCGCGCACCTGCAGCCCCAAAACCCGTGCACCTGCAGCCCCAAAACCCCACACCTGCAGCTCCAAACCCGCGCACCTGCAGCCCCCAAACCCGCACACCTGCAGCCCCAGAAACCGCGCACCTGCAGCCCCAAAACCCCACACCTGCAGCCCCCAAACCCGCGCAGCTGCAGCCCCAAAAACCGCGCACCTGCAGCTGCAAAACCCCATACCTGCAGCTCCAAAATCCCACACCTGCAGCCCCAAAACCCCACACCTGCAGCCCCAAAACCCCACACCTGCAGCTCCAAAAACCGCACACCTGCAGCTCCAAAACCCCACACCTGCAGCCCCAGAAACCGCGCACCTGCAGCCCCCAAAACCCCCCGCTCGCATCTCCCACCCCGGGCGCCCGCGGGGATGTCCCGGCCGGTGCCGCTCCCCTCGGTGCTGTCACCCCTGGCAGGTGGCACAGGTGGCACAGTTGACACAGGTGACACACGGAGCTCGCTGCCACCAAGACCCCGGTGGTGGCGGCGGGTCGGTGACACGGACGCGGGGTTCGGAGCATCGCGGGGATGGCGGGGATCGTACCTGGCAGCAGCCCGAGCAGCAGGAGCAGGCTGGCGCCGTGCCCTGCCATGGCGGAGGAGGAGGAGGAGGAGGAGGAGGAGGAGGAGGAGGAGGAGGACGCGAAGGCTCCGAGGCTCCGAGGGCAGCCGGGCCGTGCGGGGCCCTTTTAGGCGCTGGGCCGGGGCCGCTCCTCCCCGTGGGGCGGATTCCTGCGGGATGAGTGAGTGGCTCCGAGCTGTGCGTGCCTCCCGCCCTGCTCCGCTCCTACCCCCTAATTAGGGAGCGCCCGGCCCGCCGGACCCCGGCTGGACACCGCGGGGACACCGCGGGGACAGCGGGATGGGCACGGAGTGGGGACAGCGGGGACAAAGCTGGCGGTGGCTGGGGGTGGCAGCTCAGCCACATGGATCCCGAATAGGGACAGGGACAGGGACAGGGACATGGTCAGTGGGGACAGGGACAGGGACAGGGCAATCAATGGTCAGCGAGAACAGGGGCAGGGACAGGGGAAGGGACAGGGATGGGGACAGGGACATGGTCAATGGAGACAGGGACAGGGACATGGTCAATGGGGACAGGGATAGGGACAGGGACAGGAACATGGTCAACCGGGACAGGGACAGGGACAAGGATAGGGACAGGGACAACAGGGAGAGGGATATGGCCAGTGGGGACAGGGTGGTGTGGCAGGAACAGGGACAGGGACAGAACAAGGACAGGGACATGGTCAATGGGGAGAGGGACAGGACAGGGACAGGGACGGGGACATGGTCAATGGGGAGAGGGACAGGACAGGGACAGGGACAGGACAGAGACAGGGCAATGGTCAGCAGGGACAGGGACAGGGACAGGGACAGGGACGGGGACAGGACAGGGACAGGGCCATGGTCAGTGAGGACAGGGACACAGCAGGGATGGAGGATCCGGGACAGGATGGATTGGAGGAGCTGGGACAGTGACAGATGACAATGGACGGAACCCTTGGGGACAGGGACACGGCAGGGATGGAGAGCTGGGACAAGATGGATGGAACTGTTGGGGACAAGGACACATGGCAGTGGATGAAGGAGTTGGGACAGGATGGATGGAGGAGCTGGGACAGGGACGTGTGACAATTGGTGACACCAGGAGGCTCAGCCCCGTGGGAAGGCCCTGACAGGGACCTGTCCCTGCCTGTGTCCCTTGGGGTCACACAGGAGACACGGACACCATGAGCTTGGGGACATGGGGACATGGACACACAGGGGGACACACAGGGACACACAGGGACATGGACACCATGAGCTCAGGGACATGGGGACATGGGGACAGGGCCACACAGGGACACGCAGGGACATGGACACCATGAACCTGGGGACATGGGGACACAGGGACACCCAGATGCTGTGCCACATCCTCTCTCAGTCCCATGTCCCCTCTGTCCCATGTCCCCTGTGCCCTGTCCCCTGTCCCCGCTCCGTGCCCAGCCCAGCCCGGCCCGGCCCGGCCCCGCCCGGCCCGGCTCTGCCCTGCGGCCCCGCTCTGCCCCTCGGGCCGCCCGAACCGCCCCGGAACCGCCCGGAACCGCCCGATCCGGCTCTGCCGCTGTCCCGAACCGCGGCCCCGGGGCCATGAGCTGCTCCAGTTCCCGGCGCGGCTCCCAGTTTAACCAGTTACCGTGCCGGGCTCCCGCTGCCAGCCGGGCTGGCCGGGCACGTGCGGGGCCGCCGCTGCCACTTCTGACATTTATTGCATTTATTTCCTTTAGTTCTGCCATTTATTTCATTTATTTATTTAATTTATTTAATTTATTTAATTTATTTAATTTATTTAATTTATTTAATGTATTTATTTATTTCTCTCATATATTTAATTTCTTTCATATATTTCTGCCATTTATTTCGTTTATTTCTGCCATTTATTTCATTTATTTAATTTATTTATTTAATTTATTTCTCTCATATATTTAATTTCTGTCATTTATTTCTGCCATTTATTTCTGGCATTTATTTCATTTATTTAATTTATTTCTGTCAGTTATTTCTGTCATTTCTGCTGTCTGGGGGTCCCGGGGCTCGGCTCGGTGGCCTTGGACCCTTGGAGTGACCCAGGGTGACATGGTCGGAGTGTGGCATGGCGGGGTGGACACTGGGATGGACACTGGGATGGACACTGGGATGGACAATGGGGATGGACAGTGGGAATGGACAGTGGGGATGGACACTGAGGATGGAAAATAGAGATGGACACTGGGATGGACACTGTTGGTGGTACTGAGGATGGACAATGGGGATGGACACTGGGATGGACAGTGAAGGTGGACACTGGCGATGGCACCAAGGATGGACACTGGGAATGGACACTGGGATGGACAGTGGGGGTGGACACTGGCAGTGACAATGGAGATGGACAAGGATGGACACTGAAGGTGATGTTGGGGATGGACACTGAAGGTGGCTGGACACTGGGATGGACACTAGAATGGACACAAGGATGGACACTGAAGGTGACATCAGGGCCGGACACTGGGGATGGCACAGAGCACTGCCCCGGGGGTGGCACTGGTGACAGTGGCCTGGGTGTCCCCAAGAGCTTGGTGCCTGCAGAGGCTGAGGTGACAGAGCTGTCCCCAGGAGGGACCCTGGCGCTGGGCTGGAGCTGGGGGGGACAAGGACACGAGGGACAAGGAGGCCACGGCCTGGCTGGGCTCCAGCAGTGTCCCCTCACTGTCCCCTCGCTGTCCCCTCGCTATCCCCGCACTGTCCCCTCGCTATCCCCGCACTGTCCCCTCGCTGTCCCTCGCTGTCCCCTCGCTGTCCCCTCGCTGTCCCTTCGCTGTCCCTGGCCCCGCCTTGCCCAGCTCCGGTTGTTTTCCAGCTGCTCCTGGAATTAATCAGAGCCACTCCTGTCCCCATCCCCCCGCAGGTGACACCTTTGCATCATCCCCGCTCCCCTCGCTTTGTCCCCGAGGGACAGAGGTGGCACCGCGGTGACAAGGTGGCACTGGCAGGGCTGGGCGTTGGGGACAAGCCAGAGTGGCACAGAGGGGACAAAAGGAGCCTCAGGGCTCCTCCAGCCCCGGGGCAGCTCCTGGGGTGAGGGGAGGATGGAAAACCAGCACGGGCTGAAAAAAACAGCGTTTAATTAAAACCATCGTTTAATTAAAATCGCGTTAAGAACGTGGGTAAAGGATGGGTTAAAGACGTGGGTTAAAAACATGGATTAAAAAGGGTTAAAAATGTGGATAAAATAGGTTTAAAATGTAGATAAAATGGGTTAAAAATGTGGATTAAAAAATGGGCTGGCATTGGAGTCCCCAGAGCCACCAGGATGGCACAGGGACACTGCCACAACCCCCTGGCTACACCTGGCACAAAATCTGAGCTGTCCCCAGAGTCCCCAGAGCCACCAGGATGGCACAGGGACACTGCCACGACCCCCTGGCTGTGCCTGGCACAGCCCATGGACTGTCCCCAGAGTCCCCAGAGCCACCAGGGTGGCACAGGGACACTGCCACAACCCCCTGGCTACATCTGGCACAAAATCTGAGCTGTCCCCAGAGTCCCCAGGGCCACCTGGGTACACCTGGCACCATCCCTGGTCTGTCCCCAGAGCCACCAGGATGGCACAGGGACCTCAGAGCGTCCTGCCCAAAGAGGGGACAGTGCCACCCTCTCCTTGGGGACAGCTCTGGCTGCGACTTTGGCTCTGCTGCCACCATATCCCCTGTCCCTCTGTGTGTGACAGCGCCAGCGCCACTGTCACCTGCCCAGGACACTGCCAGCCCCGGTGCCACACCCAACCCCGCGCAGATTTTGGGGACAAAACCCCGCTTTTCTTCCCCCTCCCACCGCATTTTTTGGGATCCAGGACACGCCACCACAGCCGGGGGGTGCCCCCCTTTATTATTTTTTTATTTTAATTTTTTTTTCTTGTGCTGCCACCCCAAAATGAGTCAGGCTGCGGTCGGCGAGCAGGAGAGCAGCCAAGCCGGCCGTGCCCCCGTTTTCGCGGCCGTAAAAATGCGGATAATGACACGGGGCTGCTGTCCCGGGGGCTTTAATGACAGCGGGGGTGACTCAGAGCCCACGGTGACGCGGGCAGGGGTGGCACAGGGGCATTAACCCCACGCCGCCGCACTTTGAAGGCGCTCAGAAATTCCCTCATTACCGCCCGTGTGTCACCTTTCATCCTTCTCCGAACGCGAGAGGAAAAAAAAAAAAAAACTCCCGTCCGGAATTCCTGCCCGGGCAGCCGCGGGCAGCCGCATCACGGCAAAGGATTCCAGGAGACGCCGGCGGAGCTGGGCTCTAATAAAGGTAATGACAGCGGCCCGGGCTGGGCCGAGCTCTCGGGGATGTCCAGGGCTGGATTTTCAGGAATTGACCCGGCACAAACAGTTGGTGGAAGCTCTGGGGGTGAATTAAAAAAAAAAAAAAAAAAAAAAAAAAGAATGAATGGGAAAACAACAGGAGTGATGGAGGAGGCGGAAAGGGTGAGCTGGTGTTAAGTGAAGGGGATGGGTGCAAAAAAGTGGGGTTAAAATTTGGAGTGAGCTGTGAAAATGGGAGTGGTTGCAAAAATGGAAGTGGTTCTAAAAATTGAATTGAACCAGTGGCAAAATCTGAATCGGTCCTAAAAATCTGAATCAATCCCAAAAATTGAGTTGGTCCTAAAAATCTGAACCGATCCCAAAAATTGAGTTGGTCCTAAAAACCTGAAATGGCTTTAAAATCTGACTCAGCCCTAGAAACCTGAACCAGTGTTAAAAACTGAATTGGTCCTAAAAGCCTGAATCAGTCCCAAGAACTAAATTTGTCCTAAAAACTAAATCAGCTTCAAAATTTGAACCAGCCTTAAAAATCTAAACTGACCCCAAAACTGCACCAGCCCTAAAAACCTGAACCAGTGTCAAAATCTGAACTGACCCCAAAAACTGAATTGGTCCTAAAAACTTGAAACGGCCTCAAAACCTGAACCAGCATCAAAATCTGAACCAACCCTAAAAACCAGAACCAACCCCAAAACCCCGAGCCAGTCCCAAAATTGAACTGACCCTAAAAACCCCAAATTGGAGCAAACCCCAAACACTGAACCAGCCCCAAACCCAAACCAGTGACAAACCCTGAATCAGCCCCAAACCTTGAATCATCCCAAACCCTGAACCAGCCCTAACTCTGCACCAACCCCAAAATCCTCCTCAGCTTTTCCCTCCCCCCAAAACCCCAAACCTGACTCATCGGGGCGGCCAAACAGGAAGCGAAGCCCAAACAACTGTGAGGGGAAATTTGGGGAGGTCAAAACGAGGCTAAATTGGGGCAGGTTGGGTTAATGGCCCCATTAATGAGGTGTTTTAATTAGGGCCGGGGTTCCGAAAGTTCAGCCCTGCACAAACACGCGGCTGTGGATTTTGGGATTCTCAGGCACTTTTTGGGGGGGTAAAGAACCCCCAAATCTGACCAGAAGAAGGTTTTTTTTTGTTGGGTTTTTTTTGGGCTTTTTTTTTGTTTTGTTTGGTTTTTGGTGTTTTTTTTTTTTTTTTTTTTTTTTTTGACATTTGTTGGGTTTTGGGATTATTCAGCTCTGGGTGTTCTGCACTTTCGGGCCGTGAGGTTTTGGGAAAGTGCAGTGACACCTGCAAGTCCCCAGATCCCCCCAGGGTCCCAAAATCACCCAAAATCCCCCAATAAATCCTTCCATAACACCTCAAAAATCCCATTAAAAAATGCCCCAAAATCCCATAAAAATACCCCCAAAATCCCCCCAAATCACCCCAAATCCCCCAATCAGTCCCTTATGAACCACCTCAAAACTCTCATTAAAATCCCTCCCAAAATCCCATTGAAATTTCCCCAAAAATCCCAATAAAATCCCTCCCAAAATCCCATTGAAATTTCCTCTAAAATCCCAATAAAATCCTTCCCAAAATCCCATTAAAATCCCTCTCAAAATCCCATTAAAATTCCCCGAAATCCCCCGAGGGGACTCGGGGACATCTCCCTGTGGCCAGCGGGGCCACCCAGCGGCAGCGCCGGGCAACTCCCAGTGACTCCCAGTGACTCCCAGTGACTCCCAGTGCTCCCAGTCCCTGTCCCCGAGTGCCACCTGCTGAGGGGACACGCGCGCGTCCCCAACCCCGCGGTGGCTTCCCCGAGCCCATCCCGGCTCCCGCGGGATTTTCCTGGAATTCTATTCCCGGGATTTCTGTTTCCTGGAATTTCTCTTTTCCGGGAATTTTGTTTTCCAAGATTTCTGAATTTCCTGAAATTCTGTTTCCTGGGATTTCTATTTCCTGGAATTCTATTCCCGGGATTTCTGTTTTCCAGAATTTCTGTTTTCCAGAATTTCTGTTTTCCTGGAATTCTGCTTCCCGGAATTTGTGTTTCCTGGATTTTCTGTTTCCCGGGATTTTTGTTCCTGGGAATTCTGTTTCCTGGAATTCTGCTTCCCGGGATTTTTGTTCCTGGGAATTCTGTTTTCCTGGAATTATCTTTTCCCGGGATTTCTCTTTTCGGAAATTCTGTTTCCTGGGAAATCTGTTTTCCAGGATTTTTGTTTCCAAGGAATCCTGTTTTCCTGGATTTCTATTTCCCGAAATTCTGCTTCCTGGGAATTCTGTTTTCCTGGGAATTCTGTTTCCTGGAAAAATTGCTTTCCAGGATTTTTGTTTCCCAGGAATTCTGTTTCCTGGATTTCTGTTTCCCGAAATTCTGCTTCCTGGGAATTCTGTTTTCCCGGGAATTCTGTTCCTACCTTTAAATCCCGGTCCCAATCCCAGCTCCCGTTCCTAGGGGCGTCGCTCCCAGAAACATTCCCAAATTTTATTCCCAAATTTTGGATGCGTTGATCCCCCTCCAGGGGCTCCCCCACAGGTCCAGGGGCAGCTTCCCAAAATTTGGGGTGAAGGATTTGACACCGAGCGCCGGTGACTGCAGCCACCCCGGAGCCGGGAACTGCTGGGGTTAATTAATTAATTAACGCAATTAGGAGATTTTCATCCGGGTGCCTCCGAGATAAGAGATCCCGAACCCGCCCGGGGCGGCGGCCGCGCTCCAGCCCCGCCCCAAAGCAGCGGGAGCGGAGAAAATCCCGCTCGGGATCCCGGGGAACTCCAAAAGGCTCCGGGAAATCACCTGGGGCGGGTTTGGGGCGAGGGAAAAATGGGGCGGGGCCCAAATCCCGGCCTGGAGAGCGGCTGGGGGGGGAGGGAAATCCCAAAATCCAGCCCTGAGTGAGCAAGGACGTCCCAAAACCCAGCCCTGCCTAAAAACATCCCAAAACCCAGCCCTGCTTCCCAAAGCCCATCCCAAAACCCAGCCCTGCTTCCCAAATAAAATCCTAAACCCCAGCCCTGCCTAAAAATATCCCTAAACCCAGCCTTGCTTCCCAAAGCCCATCCCATGTCCATGTGTCCCCACAGTGCCACACCACGTCCCACCGTGTCTCCCCATGTCCCTGCTGTGTCCCCACCGTGTCCCCGGCTTGTGGTCACCCTGCCCCCACCGGGGCCACCACCACAGCGACACCTGAGCTCGCTTCCTTCCTCTTTGGCCAAAGAACCGCCAGCCGAGGGACAGGCGGCCACAGTGACAGCCAGCGCCCGCGGCCGGGGACAGCGGGATGGCCGGGAAGGTGGCACTGCTGCTGTGAGGTGAG
Organism: Muscicapa striata striata; assembly: GCA_030060385.1. NCBI lineage: Eukaryota > Metazoa > Chordata > Aves > Passeriformes > Muscicapidae > Muscicapa > Muscicapa striata. The sequence continues at coordinate 442,126 of JAREIS010000460.1, read as the reverse complement.
GGATTTGGGGACAGGAACGGGACAGGGACAGGGGGCTGGGTGTGTGCAGGGCAGGAGGAAACAGCAATGCCCTGTAGATGTGATTGCCGAGCAAAAGCTGCTGGGAATACAGAAACTGGGTGAGATTGGAATGAAAGCGGGTTTGAGGGGCTGAGAGCAGCGAGGGGGGTTCCTGAAGGTCTCCCTTTGCTCAGATAACGCCACTTGCTGCAGAGAGCCAGCAGAGACCCTCCCCAGGCACGACAGGAAGGGTCCCAGATAAGGTTTAGAGATAAGAAAGGTGTAAAACATGGTCATGTAGTTATTCCTAGAAGCTGTATGTAAATGTTAGAGAGTTTGTATCTTGTATTAGATTGGTTAGTGGAAATTAGGATATTCAACATAGAAGGTTTATTGTGTTGTAAATGGAAAAATCCACTCTCTTACTTCGCTCTCTGACTTCCCTCTCTAACTGCCTTCTCTCACTTCCCTCTCTGGCACTCTGCTGCTCTTGCACCATCGGACGTTCTCTTGTTCCCTCGCTCCTTTCCTGCACCCTCACCCTGGCTGTGCCCCCTTTGTCACCTCCCTCCTGAGCTGCGGCTGCAGCTCCCAGCTCAGCCCTTGTCACCCGCGCCCGATGGAATAAACTGCAAACCCGGAGAGCAGAGCACAGAGAGCGCCTGAGCTTGTCCTGACCGCCAGCTGCTCCAGATGTGGCCATGGGTGCAGGTGACATCAGAGTGGGGCCATGGGGAGTCTGGGGGGGGTGACCTGTGCCAGCGCGGGGACAGCCCCACACCCCTCCCCCCGTGCCGCTGTCCCCGTGGTGCCACCCCCACTCAACCCTGTCCCTTCTCCCTTCCAGCCCAGACCGCCTTCCTCGCTGGTGAGTCCTCGGGGGATGCCATGTCCCTGCCCCGCTGTCCCCAGCCCCGTGGTGGCCCTGGCAGGCTGCTGTCCCCTGTCACCCGCAGGTGCCACCCAGCTCCTGGTGGAGCCCCCCTGGACGCCGGCGGTGCTGTGGGACCGGGTGACACTGACCTGCCAGGGCTCAGGGACCGCCGGGGACACCACCTGGTACAAGGACGGGCAGCTCTGGGTGAAGGATGGACCCGACAGCTTCAATGTCACCGAGAGTGGCACCTACAGGTGTGAGAGACCCAGGACTGGGCGCAGCCCCCCCGTGACGGTGCTAAATGGTGAGGGGGGTTTGGGTGTCCCCACCGTGGCACCCGCGGGGACCCCGAGGGCTCAGGGTGGGCTCAGCTCCAGGGGTCACCCCCCGGTGTGACCAGAGGCTGTCCCTGCTCTGGGGACATCCCAGAGCATCCCAGTGCAGGGGGACCCCCTGTGCTGGAATTGGGGACCCCTGGTGTGACACAATGAGGGGTCCCGGTGACATCGGCTGTGACAGGTCCCTCCTGTCCCGCAGACTCGCTGGTGCTGCAGGTGCCGGCGCGGGCGCTGCTGGAGGGGGACACGGTGACACTGCGCTGCCGGGGCTGGTGGAACAAATCGGTCACCTCGGTGTCCTTCTACCGCGACGGGAAGAGATTGGCGACTCTCCAGGATGGCACCGAGCTGTCCCTGTCCCCTCTGGAGCTGAACCACAGCGGCCGCTACAGCTGCTCAGGCTGGGTGAGAATCTCTCAGCTGTTGCTTTCGGCGCCGGTGCCAGTGCCAGTGCAAGGTGAGCACCCCACAGCCGCCACCCCGACACCCCCACAGCCCCTCCCCAGGGACTCGGGGTCACAAATCCCCCTCCCCCATCTCCTTCCCAGAGCTCTTCACGGTGCCGGTGCTGGAGGGTCCCCCCGAGCTCCCCGAGGGGTCCCCCCTCAATCTCAGCTGCCTCAGCACCCCCAGCCCCCTGCGGCCCCCAGCCCCCCTCCTGTACCGCTTCTACCGGGACGGGCAGTTGGTGGGGGGCCCGCAGGGGTCCCCGCAGCTCCTGGTGCCCGCCGTGGGGGTCTCCCACTCGGGGAATTACAGCTGCGAGGTGCGCTCCGAGGGGGGGGCCGTGCGGAAGAGCAGCGCCCGGCTCGGCGTCACGGTGCTGCGCAGTGAGTGCGGGGATGGGCACGGGGAGCCCCCACAGCCCCCTCGGGACCCCACCTGGGCACATCCCTGTCCCCCAAAATCCTCCTTGTGTCCCCGGCCTCAGCCCTGTCTGTGTCCCCGCAGTGTCTGTGGCCAATGCCACCATCACCCCCGGTCCCCCGGCACTCCATGTGCGCCCAGGTGACCCCGTGACCCTGCGCTGCTCGGTGCAGGTGGGCTCAGCCCCTGTCACCTTCACCTGGCTGCACAACGGGACCGAGGTGGCCCGGGGTCCCCTCCTGGAGCTTGGGGCCGTCCATGTGGGACATTCGGGCACCTACCAGTGCGTGGCCACCAACCAGCTGGGACAGGACGGGCACCGCGTGTTCCGGGCACTCAGCCCAGAGCTGGCCCTGGAGGTGACACCTCACTTCCCCTGGGTCACAGGTGGGGTCACTCGGGGTTCCTGTGTGGGTCTGAGATCCCCGGATCACAGATGACTCAGGGCCACCCCTGCTCTGTCCCTGGAAGTGACACAAATGGCACAGGGCACAGGAGGGGAACTCATGAGGTCACTGGGATTGCAGAACCTCTGGGGTGACCCCAGCGACCCCAGTGTGTCCCCCTCTATTTCCTGCAGTGGCTGCAGGGGTCGTTGGGTCCCTGTTGTTCCTGGTCCTGCTCATTGTGGCCTCGTACTGCTGGATCCGCATGGGTGGGTGACAATGGGGGACAGGGGTCCTGGAGAGTGCTGGGAAGGCCCCAGAGAAGGGGAGGGGGCAGCACCCACAGCCCCTGACTGGGGAGGGGCTGAGCCCCCAGTGACCTTGGCCCAGGGCCCTGGGGTGTCTGGGGAGGGGCTGGAGGGTCCTGCAGGGATGTTGGGGGTTCTCTCAGGGCTTTTTGGGGAATTCACAGGGTGCCCCTCCCTGCCAGGCTTGGGTCTCTGGGGGCTCAGGGTGTTGGGGAATTGGGGTGGCTCAGGGTTTCTGGGGGTGTCAGGGGTACTGGGGGGACCTGGAGGGAATTGAGGGTCTGGTGGTGGTTCAGGATTCCGAGGGTTTGTGGGGAGTCAAAGTCACCCCTCCAGTTTTCCTTTGCAGGTGCCAGGAAGCACCAGGAAAGGTGAGTGCAGGCTCTGACCATGATTTGGCTTTTCCCCAAACCCTCAGGACCTCCCATCCCCTTCCACACACCCCCTTATTCCCACAGGGCCCCCCCGCTGGAGGATCCTCAGGCGACCTACACGGAGCTGCAGGGGCCACATGGGCAACCTTGGGAACCCAGTGACATCTATGAGAATCTACAGCAAAAGTTGTGACACTCTGGGAAGGGGGAGGTCCTGGAGGGAGGGGAAGCCCCAGAGTGGGGGCAGCACCCCAGGGCACTGGGGACACTGGGGGCACTGGTGGTGCTGGAGGTCCCTGCCCGAGGACACCCCCCGTGTGTCCCCCCCGCCTCCCCAGCCTCCCGTGGTTGCCCACCCTGCCCGGGAGGTGGCCACGAGTGGGGGTCCTGTGTGGGGCTGCCCAGAGCTCCCCGTCCCAGTGCTCCCAGTGCTCCCAGTGCCCCCAGGGGCTCCCCATTCCCTCCCCCAGTGTCAGGGGGCACAGGACCCTTGTCCCTGCCCTTGGACACCAAAGGCAGTTTTTGCATTAAACCGGGAGAAATGGTTTGGGTTTGTTGGGCTCTGCCTGCTCAGCTCGGACCCAGGAGGGTCCCGCTCCGGTTGCTGCGCAGCCCCTGGTGGGGTTTGCCGCATTTTTGGGGCTCTCTCGGTGCCTCGGGGACAGGCCCCAAACCATCAATCGCTGCGTGTCCGGGCTGGTTCCCCCGCAGCGGGGAAGGAGCCGCCGCTCCCTGTTTGTCCCCTGGCGGTGACACCGGCCAAGGGCTCGGGGGGCTCGGGGTGGCCGCGGGCCCCGATCCCGCAGCTGCCGAGCCCCGGGCCGAGCTGGAGCCGGCAGCGCCCCGAGAGCCCCGGGACGGAGCCGGGGGTGCCCCGAAATGGCCCCCGAGCCCGGGCCAGCTGCAGCCCTGCCCAAAGCCCCGCAGCCGGAGCTCCCCGAGCCCCGCGGCGCCGGGACGGAGGTGCCGGGAGGGCGGAGGGGACCTGGGAGCCCCGGGAGGAGCCGGCGGCGCTGCGGGAGCGGAGCCCCGGGCTCGGGCGGTGCCGCGGGGCGCGGCCGCCACCGCGCTGCGAGCGCCGGGAGCGGCCCGGGCTGCGGGGACCCGCGGGGGCCGCGTGTCCCGAGCGCTGCGACAGCGCCAGCGAGGCCACTGTCGCCATCCAGCCAGGGCCACCTCCGGCAGCCGCAGCACGGCCGGGGCAGAGCCGCTCTGGGGCTGTGAGCGCTCGGGACGGGACAGGGACCCCTGGGGGTGTCACCCCTGAATGGGGACAGGGACCCCTGGGTGTGTCACCCCCATAACAGGGACAGGGACCCATGGGTGTCACCCCAGGACAAACCCGCCCCCGTGTTGCTCTCACGGGGAGAAGAAAGGGAAAGAATTTTTCTCTTTTCAGAGGAAATGAAACTATTGGGGGGCACAGAAGGACACCCCCATCCCCCACAGCCTCCCCACCCCTCTCTGCAGACCCCGCACCCCCTTTTCTCCCACCCTGGGGTTCCCCCAACCTGATCCTTGCTCAGGTGCCCCCCAGGATCAGCAAGGCACCAACTGGGGGTTGTGAAATTGGGAGATGAAAGGAAGGAAATGGAAATGAAGAGAGGAGAAACCCCCTGAGGAGTGGCGGGCACAGAGCCAGAACCCCCCAGAATCCGCCTGGGGTTCCTCCCCCAAACCAGCAGCACTTTGGGGGCTGTGCTGGGTCACCCCAAAATCTGAGGCAGCCATGAAGGAGCTGTGACCCACGGGCCTGCCCAGCCCTGCACCCCCATTCCCTGGGACTCCAACCAAGGGACCCCCATTCCTTCTGTCCCCCCTCTCTGGGAGCCCATCCCAGGGCTGCCATTCCCCAGGGTCTCCATGGGCCAGGACCCCGATTCCCAAGGAACCCTCTCCCCCAAATTCCACCCCCTACAATCCCCCTTCCCCCAGGACCTTGATTCTCCCAGGACCCCCCATTCCCCTGGACCCCACCCCTGGCTCTCCACACCCTCTGAGCCCCCCACTCCTGGGGGCTCCATGTCCAACCTTGTGCCACCCAGCCTGTCCCCACCATGTCCCCACCCTGCCCACAGCCTGTCCCCAGCTTGTGGCCACCCTGCCCCCACCATGTGACATGTGAAGACCAGAAGTGACCTCGCTTCCTTCCTCTTTGTCAGAAGAGCCACCACCCAGGGGACAGGGGGCCACAGCAGCGAGTGACAGCCAGTGCCCATGGCCGGGGACACCGGGATGGCCGGGAAGGTGGCGCTGCTCCTGTTTGGTGAGGGATTTGGGGACAGGAATGGGACAGGGACAGGGAGACAGAAATGTGGGGTTTGGCACCTTGGGGCTGGGGCAGCTGTGGGGACAGGGGGACAGGGGGGATGGGGGACAGGGACAAGGGGACAATCACCATGGGGATGTGGCCCTGGGGCTGGCGGGGGTGACCTGCCGTGGGTGACCCCCACCCGACCCTGTCCCTTCTCCCTTCCAGCCCAGACCCTCGGCCTCGCTGGTGAGTCCTCAGGGGATGCCATGCCCCTGCCCTGCTGTCCCCAGCCCCGTGGTGGCCCTGGCAGGCTGCTGTCCCCTGTCACCCGCAGGTGCTCAGAGCCCCCAGATCCTGGTGGAGCCCCCCTGGAGGCCGGCGGTGCTGTGGGACCGGGTGACACTGACCTGCCAGGACTCGGGGACCGCCGGGGACACCTTCTGGTACAAGGACGGGGAGCTCTGGGGACAGAAGGGATGCAACAGCTTCACTGTCACCGAGAGTGGCACCTACAGCTGTGAGAGACCCGGGACTGGGCGCAGCCCCTCCGTGACAGTCTCAGATGGTGAGAGGGGTTTGGGTGTCCCCACCCTGGCACCCGCGGGGACCCCGAGGGCTCAGGGTGGGCTCAGCTCCAGGGGTCACCCCCTGGTGTGACCAGAGCCTGTCCCTGCTCTGGGGACATCCCAGAGCATCCCGGGGGGGGGACCCCCGTGCTGGAATTGGGGACCCCTGGTGAGACCCGATGGGGGGTCCCTGTTGACATCGGCTGTGACAGGTCCCCCCTGTCCCCCAGACCCACTGGTGCTGCAGGTGCCGGAGCGGGCGCTGCTGGAGGGGGACACGGTGACACTGCGCTGCCGGCACAGGCGGGACTTGCCTCTCAAGTCGATGTCCTTCTACCGCGATGGGGAGGAATTGGCGACTCTCCAAAATGGGACCGAGCTGTCCCTGTCCCCTCTGGAGCTGCAGCACAGCGGCAACTACAGCTGCTACGGCCGGGTGAGAATCTTGGGGCAGAAGGAATCGGCGCCCGTGACAGTGGCAGTGCAGGGTGAGCACCCCACAGCCGCCACCCCGACACCCCCACAGCCCCTCCCCAGCGACTCGGGGTCACAAATCCCCCTCCCCCATCTCCTTCCCAGAGCTCTTCACGGTGCCGGTGCTGGAGGGTCCCCCCGAGCTCCCCGAGGGGTCCCCCCTCAATCTCCGCTGCCTCAGCACCCCCAGCCCCCTGCGGCCCTCAGCCCCCCTCCTGTACCGCTTCTACCGGGACGGGCAGTTGGTGGGGGGCCCGCAGGGGTCCCCGCAGCTCCTGGTGCCCGCCGTGGGGGTCTCCCACTCGGGGAATTACAGCTGCGAGGTGCGCTCCGAGGGGGGGGCCGTGCGGAAGAGCAGCGCCCGGCTCGGCGTCACGGTGCGCAGTGAGTGCAGGGATGGGCACGGGGAGCCCCCACTGCCCCCTCGGGACCCCACCTGGGGACATCCCTGTCCCCCAAAATCCTCCTTGTGTCCCCCAGTCTCAGCTCTGTCTGTGTCCCCGCAGTGCCCGTGGCCAATGCCACCATCACCCCCGGTCCCCCGGCACTCCATGTGCGCCCAGGTGACCCCGTGACCCTGCGCTGCTCGGTGCAGATGGGCTCAGCCCCTGTCACCTTCACCTGCCTGTGGAACGGGACCGAGGTGGCCCGGGGTCCCCTCCTGGAGCTTGGGGACATCGATGTGGGACATTCGGGCACCTTCCAGTGCGTGGCCACCAACCAGCTGGGACAGGACGGGCACCGCGTGTTCCGGGCACTCAGCCCAGAGCTGGCCCTGGAGGTGACACCACAGGGAACCACTGGACACCACTGGAGCACAGGTGGGGTCACACGGGGTCACTGGGGTATTCCGGCCCCTGGGGTTCAGGGTGACCCCGCTGTGTCCCCTCTGTCCCCTGCAGTGGCCGTGAATGTCAGCAGGACCCTCCTGTACCTGCTCTGGCTGTCACCAGGGGCTGTCACTGGTGGCACTGCCGGGGTGGGTGACAATGGGGGGACGTGGGGGTTCCGGGGATTGGGGTGAAGCTCCCCAGATTGGGGGGGACATAGGGTGGCACCAACAGCTCCTGACATGGGACAAGCTGAGACCCCAGAGACCTCAACTGCCACATCCCCCAGGTGACCACGAGGAGCTGCCGGGACCCCGCAGGCGACAGCAGGACCAAAATGACACCTACGAGAACGAGCAGTGACACTGGGGACACTGGGGGCACTGGGGGCACTGGAGGCACTGGGGATACTGGGGACAGTGGAGGTCCCTGCCCGAGTGCACCCCCCGTGTGTCCCTCCCTGTGGACACTGCTGCAGGCCTAGACCTTTTCTCACAGGGTCTGAGTTCCTTTCTCAGGCTATGAAATTATCTTAGGCCTAGCTGAATCCTTTCCCATGCTAGGGCCTCTGTCTGTACTGCAAACACGAGAGAAAGAATCATAACAAAGATAAAACACCTGCTGGATCTATGGGAGAACCAGAGACAAGAGGTGTCTCTCTCTCTCTCCAATGAATTGTCTGTATTTTGTTTTGCACGAACTGTATTATAAAAAGCCATTGCTCTCTTCAATAAACTGCTCTTTCTTGCTTTCCTGCACCAAGCAAGGGAGTTGCCTTGTTGCTGTTTTTCTCTCGCCACTCTGTAACACTTTATGCAGCAACAATTGGAGGTTCCACCGAGATCGTTACTCCAGTGGATCGGGATCGCCTTAAGTGATCTCTGACTGAAGAACAGCACCGAGAAAGCTCGGAGCTGACAGCCTGCAGACCAGGCTGAATCCCGGAAAACCAGGACTGCGAACCTGGGGCCAAGACCAGAGCCGGGAGACGGCCGGAGTCAGAGAGCCGTCTGGGACATTGCGGAGACCCGCCTGACCACGGCAGGACGGAAAATCCGCGAAAAATCGTTGGCTTTTCTCCTCTCCCACCGAGACAGAGCCGCGCGGAGCGGAGGGGTGTGGACCGGAGCCGTGCCATCTCTCATTGGCACACCAGCAACCCCGGACAGCGGGAACCGCGAGCGGCTCTGCGATCCTCCTTCCCCGTTGAGAGAGGTACTCTGTGTTCCCCCACCCCTCCCAGCATAGCAGCTAGGTGGGAAATTCCGAATAATGGGGATCCGTTTATCTAAACGAGAGAAAACTGATTTGATTGCCTTGTTAGCTTGGGCGAGAGGGCATGGTTTTTCGGAGGAGGCAGGAGAGGTTTTTTCTATAGACACTTGGAAAGAGTTAGGGGACCTGTTATGGACAGCTGCGAGGAAGGGAGATGCCTCAGCCTGCCCCCTGCTCTTCACCTGGACAACAATTAATCGAAGCTTTGTTTTCCTGTGCTTGATGCTGTCTCTATGATAGAACAGCGAGATTGGAAAAAGAGAAAGAAAGTATCTAAATGATCGTGTTCTTGTGAATCACCTTTGCCTCATTTCAGGCTTCAGATGAGACACGCCTAAGTCCTTCCTGCTGACCTGCAAGGTGTCCACCCTGACCTGCACCAGGGGCACAGTGTGATCACAGCTCAGCTTTCACTTGCTGACCAGTTCACCAAACACCAACCAGATGAAAACATTGAGCAGATCATCCCTCCACAAGCAGGGAATGGACATGTGTCTGTTCATGTTGGAACTGTTGATATAGTTTTCATTGTTATATTAGAATAATCACTTAGTGGTTGATTTTTCACTGTTTGATAAGTCGGGTGAATGGTGATGGGTTTTGTTATTGTATTAAAAGTAAGTTTTGCAGAGAAAAAGCACCAAGCTTGAAGATTTCCCTAGGCACTCCAGGTGTCCACATATCTCCTGAGTGGTGTTTGTTCTCCTTTGCAAAAGGATCCTGTAAAGGATTACAAATGCTTCTCTTTTTCTTTTTCTTTAAACTAAAAGGGGGACATGTGGACACTGCTGCAAGCCTAGGCCTTTTCTTACAGGGTCTGTGTTCCTTTCTCAGGCTGTGAAACTTTCTCAGGCCTGGCTGAATCCTTTCCCATGCTAGGGCCTCTGTCTGTACTGTAAACATAAGGGAAAGAATCATAACAAAGATAACACACCTGCTGGATCTATGGGAGAGCCTGGGGCAAAGAGGTGTCTCTCTCTCTCTCCAATGAACTGTCTGTATTTTGTTTTGCATGAACTGTATTGTAAAAAGCCATGGCTCTCTTCAATAAACTGCTCTTTCTTGCTTTCCTGCATCAAGCAAGGGAGTTGCCTTGTTGCTGTTTTTCTCTCGCCACTCTGTAACACTTTATGCAGCAACAATTGGAGGTTCCACCGAGATCATTACTCCAGTGGATGCAGGGTGGATGCTCCTTTCCCATGCTAGGGCCTCTGTCTGTACTGTAAACATAAGGCAAAGAATCATAACAAAGATAAAACACCTGCTGGATCTATGGGAGAACCAGAGACAAGAGGTGTCTCTCTCTCTCCAATGAACTGTCTGTATTTTGTTTTGCACTAACTGTATTGTAAAAAGCCATGGGTCTCTTCAATAAACTGCTCTTCCTTGCATCAAGTAAGAGAGTGCCTTGTTGCTGTGTCCCTTTGCTGCTCCGTAACCCTTTATTGCAGCAACAGACCCCCATTCCTTCTGTCCCCCCTCTCTGGGAACCCATCCCAGGGCTGCCATTCCCCAGGGTCTCCATGGGCCAGGACCCCAATTCCCAAGGAACCCTCTCCCCCAAATTCCACCCCCTACAATCACCCTTCCCCAGGACCTTGATTCTCCCAGGACCCCCCATTCCCCTGGACCCCACCCCTGGCTCCCCACAGCCTCTGAGCCCCCCACTCCTGGGGGCTCCATGTCCCACCTTGTGACACCCAGCCTTGTCCCCACTCTGTCCCCACCATGCCCACAGCCTGTCACCCGCTTGTGGCCACCCTGCCCCGCGCTGCTCCTGTGGGGTGAGTGCCCCGGGCACGGGCCTGACACCCTGGGGATGGGCCCTGGTGAGGCAGAGAGCGGTGGGCAGGGGACACAGGGGGGCTGTGGGGTCCCCTGAGGTCCCCAAGGCCAGCAGAGCCAGGGCATGGGCAGGGACCCCAGTGTGACCAGAGTCGTGGTGTGGCCGTGGGGACAGGAACAGGGGAACAGGAACAGGGAACTGGGATTTGGGGATGGGAACAGGGGGATCGAGATGTGGGGACAAGGATGTGGCAAAAGGAACCTTGGGGCTGGGGTAGCTGTGGGGACAGGGACAGGGGGCAGGGATGCAGGGACAGGGACAAGGGCCATGTCCCATGCAGATGTGGCCGTGGGGACAGGGGCTGTAGGGCTGGGGGAGGTGACCTGTGCACACATGGGGTGTCCACAGTGTCCCCATGTCCTGCCTCAGCCCAGGGAGACCGAGGTGTCCCCTCCATGCTACACCAGTGTTCCCTTGGGGACAGTTTGGGGACAGGCACCACACCAGGTCCCCTGGGTGCTCCTGTCCCTGCAGGGCCACCCCCACCCAGCCCTGTCCCTTCTCCCTTCCAGCCCAGACCCTCGGCCTCGCTGGTGAGTCCTTGGGGGATGCCATGTCCCTGCCCTGCTGTCCCCAGCCCCGTGGTGGCCCTGGCAGGCTGGTGTCCCCTGTCACCCGCAGGTGCCCAGAGCACCCAGCTCCTGGTGGAGCCCCCCTGGACGCCGGCGGTGCTGTGGGACCGGGTGACACTGACCTGCCAGGGCTCGGGGACAGCCTGGTACACCACCTGGTTCAAGGAAGGGCGGCGCTTGTGGCTGGAGCTACGCAACAGCCTCACTGTCACCGAGAGTGGCCTCTACCAGTGTGACAGACCCGGCACTGGGCCCAGCCCCCCCGTGATGGTGTCAAACGGTGAGGGGGGATCTGAAATGCTCAGAGGGGCTCTCGGGTAGCTCTGGGTGGGCCCCACTCTGTGGATGGCAGCAGACCCCGGTGTGGCGAGAGCCTGTCCCTGCTCTGGGGACATCCCAGTGCACCCCAGTGTGGTGGGACCCCTGCGGTGACAGCTGTGTCACGGGGCTGCTCCTGGTGTCCCTGGGACACTCCAGCCAGATGTCCCTGGTGCCGTGGGCACCCACTTTGGACCTGTCTGGGGCTCCTCAGTGTGACGGGACCCTCCTGTCCCACAGAGCCGCTGGTGCTGCAGGTGCCAGCACGGGCGTTGCTGGAGGGGGACACGGTGACATTGCGCTGCCGGGGCCGGCCGGACAACCTTGTCACCAGGGTGCGATTTTACAAGGACGAGAAGGAGCTGGGGGAGCCCTTCAGTGGCACCGAGCTGTCCCTGTCCCCCCTGGAGCTGCACAACAGCGGCCGCTACCACTGCGGGGGCTTGGTGCGCTCAGAAATGTCACAGTCAGCGCCGGTGACAGTGACAGTGCACGGTGAGCACCCCCACGGCTGGAACCCCAATATCCTGACACCCCAAAGCCACTTCTCAGTGGACTCAGAGTCACTGTCCCCTCCCCCATCTCCTTCCCAGAGCTCTTCCCGGTCCTTGAGGGTCCCCCCGAGCTCCCCGAGGGGTCCCCCCTCAATCTCAGCTGCCTCAGCACCCCCAGCCCCCAGGCCCCCCAGCCCCCTCCTGTACCGCTTCTACCGGGACGGGCAGTTGGTGGGGCCCGCAGGGGTCCCCGCAGCTCCTGGTGCCCGCCTCGTGGGGTCTCCCACTCGGGAATTACAGCTGCGAGGTGCGCTCCAAGGGGGCCGTGCGGAAGAGCAGCGCCCGGCTCGGCGATCACGGTGCTGCGGGGATGGGCACGGGAGCACCTGGCAGCCCTTGGGGCCCCACCTGGTGACATCCCTGTCCCCCAAATCCTCCTTGTGTCCCCCAGCCTCAGCCCTGTCTGTGTCCCGCAGTGCCCGTGGCCAATGCCACCATCACCCCGGGCCCCCGGCCTCCAGGTGCGCCCAGGTGACCCCGTGACCCTGCGCTGCTCGGTGCAGGTGGGCTCAGCCCCTGTCACCTTCACCTGGCTGCACAACGGGACCGAGGTGGCCGGGGTCCCCCTCCTGGAGCTTGGGGCCGTCCATGTGGGGACATTCGGGCACCTACCAGTGCGTGGCCACCAACCAGCTGGGACAGGACCAGGCACCCCGCGTGTTCGGGCACTCAGCCCAGAGCTGGCCCTGGAGGTGACACCTCGCTCACTGTGGTTCACAGGTGGGGTCACTCGGGGTTCCTGTGTGGGTCTGAGATCCCCAGATCACAGATGACCCAGGGCCATCCCCGCTCTGTCCCTGGCAGTGACACAAATGACACAGGGCACAGGAGGGGAACTCATGAGGTCACTGGGATTGCAGAACCTCTGGGGTGACCCCAGTGACCCCAGTGTGTCCCCCTCTATTTCCTGCAGTGCTTGCAGGGGTCCTTGTGTCCCTGTTGCTCCTGGTCCTGCTCATTGTGGCCTCGTACTGCTGGATCCGCATGGGTGGGTGACAATGGGGGACAGGGGTCCTGGAGAGTGCTGGGAAGGCCCCAGAGAAGGGGAGGGGGCAGCACCCACAGCCCCTGACTGGGAGGGGCTGGAGCCCCAGTGACCTTGGCCCAGGGCCCTGGGGTGTCTGGGGAGGGGCTGGAGGGTCCTGCAGGGATGTTGGCGGCTCTGTCAGGGCTTTTTGGGGAATTCAGAGAGTGCCCCTCCCTGCCAGGCTTGGGGCTCAGCAGGCTCAGTGTGTTGGGGAAGTGGGGTGGCTCAGGGTTTCTGGGGGTGTCAGGGGTACCGGGGGGACCTGGAGGGAATTGAGGGTCTGGTGGTGGTTCAGGATCCTGAGGGTTTGTGGGGAATCAAAGTCACCCCTCCCAGTTTTCCTTTGCAGGTGCCAGGAAGCACCAGGAAAGGTGAGTGCAGACTCTGACCATGATTTGGCTTTTCCCAAACCCTCAGGACCTCCCATCCCCTTCCACACACCCCCTGATTCCCACAGGGCCCCCCGCTGGAGGATCCTCAGGCGACCTACACGGAGCTGCAGGGGCCACATGGGCAACCTTGGGAACGCAGTTACATCTATGACAATCTACAGCAAAAGTTGTGACACTCTGGGAAGGGGGAGGTCCTGGAGGGAGGAAGCCCCCAGAGTTGGGGGGCAGCACCCCAGGGCACTGGGGGGAGTTTGGCTCTGGCCCATTTTGTTCACCCAGGGCCCCTGGGCGGAAATGAGCCCACCGTGACCTCGGTGGGTCCGGGGGATTTGGCGGATCTGTTTGAGCCCATCTAACTGGGTGGCCTTGGAGAACATTGGGGTGGCACTGCGAGTCTGGAGGCTCGGGAAGGTCACCGGAGGGCTGTGCACCCGGATGTTGGGACCTCATTTGTCCCTCCGCGGCTGGGATTGAGTTCTGTTGCTCAAGGGTCGGGGACACTGGGGGTTGGGGACACTGCAGGGTGAGAAGTTCTGGGGCTTCAGGGGGGCAGGGTCCTGGGGTCAGGGTGCAGAGTCCATCTGGGGCTCCAGGGATGGGGTTGGTCGATCGCTGCCAGTCCCAGGACATTCGGGATCCCAGGTCCCCTGGTGCCCATGGGTGCACTCCTTCCAGCCACCAGGAAGCCCAGGACACGGTGGTCAGGTGTCCCGGGCCACTGTCCCTCCTCCCGAGCACTCACCCAGCATTCTCCATCCCTGACCCCCCTGTCCCATTGGGATGAGCAAGCAGTGACTCCCCATGGCAGGGACATCATCACCCTCACTGAGCGTCCCCAGGTGTCCCCATGGTGCCACCTGTGCCCTGCCTCACCTGAGCTAGGCCTAGGTAGGTCCAGTCTAGGCCCAGAGGCAGCTCAGTGACATTTAGGACAGCCTGAAAATTAAGATTTAACCCCGTTTTTCTGCAGGAGTTTTTCTGGTCTGTGACACTTTTTAAACTTCACCCACGAACTCACAAACCCCGTGGGCTGTAGAGTTTAAAAATCCCATTTAGAGGATGTCAAACCCAGAGTTTTAGGTAGGAATGGAACCTCTGGCTGCCTTTTTTGGGGCTCCAAGGCGGAGCAGCTGCCTGACCTACATACACCTGTGCAGGTGTGCTGTAAACACCCTCAGCACTGCAGGATAATGAGGGAGGCTCCGTGGGAAGGGAACAGGACTGACCGGAAGGAATCCTCTCCTCCTCCCACTCCCTGCAGCCGCCAGCAGCTGCTCCCACCACTCCCGGCCCTCACCTGCTGCAGGTGAGTCTCTGCCTCTTGGTTTTTTTTGGGTTTGAAATGAGTTCTGTGCTCAGGGTGGGTTTGTTTAGGACTGGTTTTACCCAGCAGGGCTCAGGTCTGGAGGCAGCAGGGCAGGATCAGCTCCCAGGCAGGAGCTGGACTCGCTTTCCTCACCTGCAGGGGCTGATTCATTCACCCCACAAGCGCCTGCACAGTTCCAGGGAACAGCTCCCCTTTCATTTAACCAGGGAAAGTGGAGAGAAATGAAGGGAATGAAAGGTGAAAGTCCTCAGAGAAGCCGGGAAAAGAAAATTTCTTTTTACCTCTGGTGAAATAAAATGCAGGAAGGCTGAGCGGGATGTTTGGGATTATTGGAAGGGGATTTTCCTGACGATGTGAGTGGGATTTTGGGATTATTGGAAGAGGATGTTTGGGATCATTGGAAGGGGATTTTCCTGGTGGTGTGAGTGGAATTTTTGAGATTGTTGGAAGGGGATTTTCCTGACGGTGTGAGTGGAATTTTGGGATTATTGGAAGGGGATTTTCCTGATGGTGTGAGTGGAATTTTTGGGATTATTGGAAGGGGATTTTCCTGACGGTGTGAGTGGAATTTTTGGGATTATTGGGAGGGGACTTTCCTGATGGTGTGAGTGGGATTTTTGGGATCATTGGAAGAGGATGTTTGGGATGATTGGAAGGGGAAGTTTGGGATTATTGGAAGAGGATTTTCCCCACTCCCCTCAGGTTCTGCTCCTCTTCAGGACTCGAGCCATGTCCAAGCTCATCAAAGCCATCACGGACATGCTGCAGAATCCCCAGGGCAGCGCCAGGAGGGGCAGAAAACCAGAACCCTTCAGCAGGAGCGAGTTCAAGAAGCTGATCCAGCAGGAATTCGCTCCTGTTAGGGTAACAGCAGGGGCTGGAGGGGGTTGAGGAGGCTGGGAAAGGTTCTGGAGGGGGGTCTGGAACAGCCCCCACCTCCAGAGCTGGGCCGGGGTCTCCCCACCCTCCCATTTTTATCCCCCAAATCTCCTGGTGCTGCTGTCTGCCCTTTTCCTGCAGGAACTCTGCTCCAGGCTCTGCACCCCTGGGATTTGGGGAACCTCAGGATGGGGGGTCCCGGCCCTTTTTTCCCCAGTTTGGGAGGGGCTGATGAGGTGTTGTCCCCTCAGAGGTCCCCGAGCAGCAAGTACAGATCCATCAGAGCCTCGGACCCCGACGCGGAGCCCATGACCAAGGAGAGAGCTCCTGCCAAGCCCTGCGTGTACTGAGGGGCGTCTCCTGCTCCTGGTTTGGGTCGGTTTTGGGGTGGTTTTTGGGTCGGTTTTGGGGTGGTTTTGGGTTGGTTTTGGGGTGGTTTTTGGGTCGCTTTTGGGGTGGTTTTTGGGTCGCTTTTGGGCTGGTTTTGGAGTGGTTTTTAGGTCGGTTTTGGGGTGGTTTTGGATTGGTTTTGGGGTGGTTTTGGGTCGGTTTTGGGGTGGTTTTTGGGCCGCTTTTAGGCTGGTTTTGGAGTGGTTTTTGGGTCGGTTTTGGGGTGGTTTTGGGTTGGTTTTGGGTCGGTTTTGGGGTCGGTTTTGGGTCAGTTTTGGGGTGGTTTTTGGGGCGGTTTTGGGGTGGCAGTGTGTGAGCCCCCCGTGGGTTTTCCTCCCTCCCCGCAGGGTCCTGGGGTCCCTCCGTGGGCAGCAGCAGGGCTGCGATCTCCTTCCAGGCTTCTCCTGCTCCTGGCACATCCTGGGAGAAGCGAAGACCCCGCCCAGTTCCACGAATTTACCTCCATGAGGCAAAAATACCCCCAAAAATTCGGTCCCAACGCTCCAGCGCTGTCTCTTTGGGGTGCTTTAAAAACGCAGCTTTGAAGGCTTGGGGGGTGGTTTGGGGCAGATTTTTAATTTTTTCCCCTTTATTAAAAGCAACACCTGGAATCTCAACCCCTTCACCCCAGTTATTGATGGGGAGAAAGTGAAAAAAAAAAAAATCCCAGGCGCTGGGCTGGGTGACCTTTGGGGACACAGGTGCTGGCAGTGCCACCATGGTCCCAGTGCCATCATTGTCCCCATGGCTGCGTCCCTGTGCTGCCCCATCCCAAATTCCCCCCCTCAGCGCTGCTGGGCAGGATCCCGGGATCCTTCCCTGGATCTGGAGCAATTCCCGGTGTCCAGAAGGGAAAATTCCATCGGCTGCTCCATCACCTGACCCCCTCCCAAAATCCCCGAGCATCCCAACCCCAACTCCTGGGCAGTGATTGCCCCGAGGAGGAAAATCCACCTGAGTTGCATGAGGAGGAAACAGGATCAGGGAATGAGGATCCCGGGACAGGAGCACTTTTAGACAAGTGTCCTTCCTTTTTTTTTTTTCCCGGAAATGAGACAGCTCCGTGTCATTGGGTCTGTCCATCCAACACCCAAATCTGTTCACGCCTTCCTGACTCACGGGCGATGGATATCGCTCCGTTTTTATCTCTTTCCTGTGCCACATCACCTGCTAATTGCCAGCCTCGCCTGCCTCCGGTGGGAAAACCCGTGCGTGCCTGGTTTTCCAAAGGTTTGTCTGCTCCGGCTTTGCTTGCTGAAATTAAACCCGGGTTTAATTATAGTCCTTGTGCTCCCAGAGCTTAATCCCTGCTCTGGAGCTGGCAGCAGATAAAGCCAGGAATGATCCAGGTAAAAAGAGGGAAAAGTGGCTTTTTGTTCTCCCATGGGGACAATGGGATGAGGGCAAAACCCTCCTGGAATTCCTCTGGAGAAGGAAGCGTTGCCTGGGAGCTGTCGGAGGAGCTGAAACTAAGGATTGTTTTCAAGAGAAATCAATGAATTTTGGCACCCAAAATCTGCTCCTTCCTGCTCCTCTGGGTGCTCGGTGTGTGGATCCACCTTTGGGACCAGGCTGCAGATTCCCAGGGCTGGGGTGGGCGCCTGAGAATTTGGGGTTCAGCTGCTCGTGACTCAGGGTGTGCTCCAGAGGTTGGGGTCGCAGCAGGATTTCACAGATTTTTACATTTCCAACTGGAAGAATAACCCAAATTTTGGAAACTCCGCACGAGGTCGGAAAATATCTCTGAGAGCATCGAGGCCGAGCTCAAACAAGTCTCAGCTGGACAGAGGGGATGTGGTGACAGCCACTCCCCTGGTGGCTGCAGGGTCCCCAGGGCAGGACGCTCTCACATCCCGAATTTTGGGTGCCCCAACTGGGAGTTCCCAGCTGTGGGTGCCCATCCTACCTTTCCGTGCCCATTCCCTGCAGTTCCTGAGGAAAATCCCTCTCCAGCTTCCCTGCAGGTCCTGGGAGTGGCTCTGGGGTCTCCACATTCCCAACAATCCCAATATTCCCAGCCTGGATCCACAGGGAAGGGACTCCAGGCCCTTTATCAAATTTGTGGCCTCCTCTGGACTGGCTCCAACAAATCCATGTCCCTTTTTTGTTGGGGACACCAGAGCTGGGCTCAGAATTCCCAGTGGGATCTCACCAGGAATCCTTTCTGGGATCTCACCAGGAATCCCTTTTGGGATCTCACCAGGATTCCCTTCCCTCCCCACCCACCCCATGGATGGATTCTGGATCCCATTCACAGGGAGGGACCAACGAGTGCTTTGAGTGTCACCTCTCCTGTCCCAAAACTGCTCCTGTTTCTCCCGCAGCCCCTTGGACTCAGTATTTATTTTATTTTATTTTATTTTATTTTATTTTATTTTATTTTATTTTATTTTATTTTATTTTATTTTATTTTATTTTATTATTTTATTTTATTTTATTGTATTGTATTTTATTGTATTTTATTGTATTTTATTGTATTTTATTGTATTTACTTTTTTTTCTTCAAATGCTGCACAGAAAGCATCTTTATCACTCAAACCCTCAAATCCCAGCTCCCCCCATGAAAGGTTCTCCCAACTCCTTCCAAAACTCTGCTGAAGTTAAAAACAAACAAACAAAAAAAAACCCCTCAAGCAACACAAAACTGAGGAAAAGCTCAAACCACATTGAAAGGGAAGCAGAGGAGCCCCTGTCCTTTCCTTTTGGGATTGCATGGAAAAGAAAGAACTTTTAGCATGCAGAGCCCTCGGAGAGGAAGGAAAGGACACTCAAAATTTCAGAGGAGTCGTTACTTCCAGGGTTTCCTTGGGATGAGCAGCCAAGGAGCCCTCACTGAGCCTTTGAGCGAGACAGGAAAACCTCCCGGCCCTAAATCCCCTTCTTGAGCTGCTTCCCTGGTTCTGAAAAACTTCCCAGCCCAAAAATCCCTTCTTGAGATGCTTCTCTGGCTCTGGAGAACATCCCAGCCCAAAAATCCTTTCCCAGCTGCCTCCCCATCCCTGGAAAACCTCCCATCCCAAAAAACCCTTCCCAGGCTGCATCCTCGGCTCTGGAAAACGAGGATGAGGAGTTTAAGGAAACACCAAGACAGAATTTAGGGAATGTGAGTTTTTATTGTCACATTTATGCTCCAGGGCACAGCCCCCACCCAGCCCTGCCCAGGCTCCGGAGGGCACAGGAACAAGGCGTGGGCCACGATGTCACCTCGGGGGCTGTCACCTCATCTTCTGCTGTCACTTCATCTTCTGCTGCGGCACCTGCGGCACCTGCTGCTGCTGTTGCTGCTGCTGCTGCGGCTTTCCGTGACAGCCAGAACCACCAGAGCTGTGACAGCAGCCACCACCGGAGCTGTGACAGCCGCCACCACCGGAGCTGTGACAGCCCCCGGAGCCACCGGAGCTGTGGCAGCCGCCACCACCGGAGCTGTGGCAGCCGCCACCACTGGAGCTGTGACAGCCGCCGCCCCCCGAGCTGTGACAGCCGCCACCACTGGAGCTGTGACAGCCGCCACCAGAGCTGTGACAGCCGCCACCAGAGCTGTGGCAGCTGTCACTGCTCTGGCGCTGCTGCCGGTGACACTGATCCTTGTCCTGGCGGGAGCACATGATGCTGGGCTGGGTTACCTGTGGGGACACAGAGGAGCTGGCAGGGGCTTTTCCTTCCTGCTCTGCCCTTCCAGGCAAGGAGAATCCGGGTGTTCCTTTCCCAGTCTCAGCCAGATCCCGAATTTCTCTTCCAAGCTTTCCTGGATCCTTCTCCTCACTGGGGTTGTCCCACCCGGAGGTGTTGGGGACACTCAGGCCATGCTCGGCTTTCTAAAACGGACCCAACCCCCCCGAGCCTCCCTTCACATTCCCCCTCAACTCCTGTGCTCCCTCCTCACCCACCCCCAGAACAAATCCCAAATCCCAGCCCAGTTCCAGGTGTGGGGGTCCAAACTCACCCCCCACTCCAGCCTCCCCCGAGGGTTTTGGAACCCCCCCAGCTCTTACCTGAGCTGCTCGTGCAGGGAAGAGATGAGGAAGGGATCAGAGGGAATGAGGCTTTTGGGGACAGGAGCACTTTTATACCCTCCCTGCACACCCCACACGGAGGAGAAGCCCCTCCCTGTGCCACAGCTCTGCCCGTTCATTTAATTCGCCGCTGGATTTTTTTTTTTTTTTTTAATTTTTGGCCTCCCCATTCCTTGGGCTCGTGGAGTGACTCACCCCATCCACACTGGGATTGCCTCTCCCTATAGGTTGCCTTTCCTGTCCACAGAAATTTAATTGCTGGCTCTGCTGGGCTTGGGGGAGTCGTGTGGGCGGCCCCGGTTTCCTCAGGTCAGGTTTGGTGTTGATCACACCTGGGAGTGCTTTGGGTTCAGTGGGGGGAGATGATGTCACAGCTCTCCAGAACGTCCTGAGGTTCTCCAGGCTGGTAACCCCCCAACAAAACCTGAGATGGGCCTGGAAACACCAAAAACAGCTTTGGGGAAGGTCTTGCTCAGCAGGAATTCCCTCGGTGCTGGGCACTGCAGAGGGGAATGGCCAGGCCTGTGTCCAGTTCTGGGCAAGAGGGGCTGGAGAAGGGTCTAGGGAAGGGAACAGAGCTGGGAAGGGGCTGGAGAGTCCTGAGGGAGCTGGGAAAGGGGCTCAGGGGGATTTCTGGCTCTGCACAAGTCCCTGACAGGAGGGGTGGGCTGGAATCAGGAGGAATTTTTTCCTGGGAAGGGCAGGAGCTGCCCAGGGAGATTTGGAGTTGCTTCCCCTGGAGGTGTCCAAGGAATTCCAGACCCTCCCAGCTGGGGACAAGGGCACAGCTTGGACTCATGGCCTTGCAGGGCTTTTCCAACCTCAGGGATTTTGGGATTTGCCTGGAATCACCGTTGGCTCGTTCCTCTTGGAACGGACCAAAACACGTGATGAAACTCCAAGGTTTCCACAAGCAGCTGGAACTCTTATTTTGGGAAGGAGTAAGCCCTGCCCTAGGTTTATCCAGGATTAGCAAGGTGCTTAATTATGTGGTTGAGTCTGAGCCCGGGAACAATTCTGGAGCTGTGGTTTTATTCCAGGTGCTGCAGGAGGAGGAGGAGGAGGAGGAGGAGGAGGAATCCCACGGGATCCCTCGGTGGTGGGGAACTGGCAGACCCCCTGGACTTTCTCCAGAGCTGCAGGAACACCCTTTTTGCATTTTCCCTGATCCCCAATTAGCTCCTAATTGGCCAGCAAATGCCGAGTGCTATTCAGCCCCACATGGAGATAATTTGGGATACTCCCTGTACCTTTCTGCTGCGTGGGTTGGGAATTCTTTAGGACCACACGGTTTCTTTGGCCCTTTTCTGTCACTGCTTGTGGAAGACATTTCAACCATGAAACAGGCAGCAAATCAAGGCTGAAACCTGGATTTTCCCATCTGGGAACTGCTGTGGTTTTGTCAGTGTGAAAGCCTCAGGAAACACCCGGTGGGAAATATTTCCCTTCCTCCCAAGCTCTCCTGCCTTTGATTTGTCTTTATCCATGTTGGTTGAGGTTCTGTGATGATCACAGAGCCACCCAGAATCCATCCAAATTTGCTGGTACCCAAATACTTTTTGGATTTTGGGATTTTTGGATTTTGGGATTTTGGGAAAGGTGGGAGGACAGGGCAGGTGAAGGAACCAGGTGAGCAACCTGAAGCTTCTTTTGTGTTGCTAAACCTCCACTGTGATCTAGAACAGCATCAGGGCAAGCTGTGCCTGGGCTTGGTCGCCGCTAATTGGGTTTTGTTCTGTGCTCAATGACCTCTGGGGAAAAAAGACTTGAAGGAATTTTTGGCTCCTGGCATCTCCCTGTGTTCATTTCCTCGTGTTTTAATTGCTCTGAGTTCGTTAACAATGGGCACCTCTACATTTTGTGGCTGGCCACCTTGAAAATGGGATTTGGAACGGGGGGCTCAAGGCAAATCCCAGACTTGGACAAGGATCCTTCCCTGCTCTGAAAAGAGGGAGGGAGCTGCTGCCTGCACCCTTTTCAGCAATGCCAGAAATTTCTGATCCTCCTGACGCACTCAAGAACGATCTTATCATCTTAACATCCACTCCGTGAATGGCAATACCGGAGCAATAAATTACCCAATTCGTTTTAATTACAAGCTGAGAAGAAATTCAGCAGCTCATTGTGTAAGGATCGAGCAACGCCCCTGGCACGACCCAGAGCTCGGGCAGGGCTGGGCACGGCGTTTCTCGAAAGGCTGGCTGTGGGTTTGCCACCAGCCTCCCCCATGGGTGGCTTTTGGGGCTAAATGGTGAAAAAAAAGTGTTTTTTTATCTATAGGACCCTTTGGCTCAAAACCTCTCCCAAATCAGGGATTGTGGTTGCTCAAATGTAGTCACAGACCGATCCAGACACACCTGTGCCAGCATGAGCGAGGAGTTTATTTCAGCACCCACAGAGAAGCTCAGGGCAGGTTACAGGGTTCACCAGGGGAGGGGAAGGAAAAATTTCCTTGGGAATTGCTGGGGACATGCAAAGTTTTCCAGACATGGCACGGGATCCAGGATGGGATCATCTGCAGGATCCTGTGGATCCTGAGGATCACCCGCAGCTGATGGGGCCGTCACTTATTTGAGGACACTTGGTAGATTTGCTGCTGGCACTCCTGCTGAGTTCCATGGCAGGATCCTCCACTGGTCCCGTGGCAACTGGATCCGCTGGTCCCACGGCAGCCAGATCCACTGCTTCCATGGCAACCGGATCCACCACTGCTCCCGTGGCAACCGGATCCACTGGTCCCACGGCAGCCAGATCCGCTGCTTCCATGGCAACCGGATCCGCCGCTCCTCTGGCAGCCAGATCCGCTGCTTCCATGGCAACGGATCCGCTACTTCCATGGCAACCGGATCCGCTACTTCCATGGCAACTGGATCCGCTGCTCCTGTGGCAACCGGATCCGCCACCACTCCCGTGGCAACTGGACCCGCTGCTGTGGCAAGAGGCCCGTTCCTGCTGGTGACACTGGTCCTTGTCCTGGCGGGAGCACATGGCTGGAGACCTGCTGGGAAAACTCACCCGTGAGAGAAGGCAACGGCCAGGGACACTGGAAACGTCCGAGGTGGTGTTGGATGGGAAGGTTTTGTGGGGGCTGTCCCTAAAATCAGTGAGCTGAATTAAAGGTCTCTTCTAACCCAACCCTTTCCATGATTCCATAATTCCATGATTACATAATTCTGCGATTCCACAAATCCGCGATTCCGTGATTCTGTGATTCCATGCAAAGTTATTGATCAGGGGAAGAGTTACCACTGCTCACCTGCCTGTGGTGGCCTCTTTCACATCAGAGAGAAGTAAAAAGAGAAGAGCTGGATAGACTCCAGAGCAAGACAGGCAAAGTCCTCAGCCACCAGAACCAGGAATTTTTATGTTTTCCTGATTTTCCTACTCGGCAGAAGCACTGAGATGGAGACAGGGCACGGAGGAGAAGCGCCCAAGAGCTCAGGAGCGGGGAGACGCTGGAGAGTGCTAAATGTGCAAAAATAGGATGGATTTGGACTCACCTGGATCAGGAGGAGCTCGGCAGGAGACGCTGAGGATCTGCGAGGCTGAGGAGCAACGAGGAGCGAGCGCTTTTATGGCCTGGCCTCCGGAAACGCGATGGGGCCCCACTGGAGGGACCTGATTGCTCAGCACCCCGAGCTCTTGGCTAATTGGGAGTTTTTGCACTGCTGATTTGACTCACGGGGCAGATCGATATCCCGACGTTCCTCTTGTTACTCCATAAAAATGTTAATTGCCCACCACGCCTGGCCCGCTCCGAGTGCAGGGCTGGGATGGATTTTTGCTGTCTTTTGGTGCCTTTTTCTTGTTTTTTGGCTGGTGTTCACCTGTTCCTTGTGCCCAAAGACTGAACTGAGGAGGGATGGATTGTGGGATTATGGGATTGTAAAGGAAACCCAGAAATTTGAGGCAAAGGGAACAAAAAAGGCCACTGTGGTGGGTAGTAAAAATAAACATATTTGGACAGGGCATAGCATCAAAGAAACACCAAAAATTCTGGGTAAAGCAAGCAAAGAAACACTAAAACTAAAAGTTGGAATTTTTCAAGCCAGTGCTTTCTTTACTCAAAGGCTTTCAAGCTGAGCAGAAAGAATTTAAAGCCCCACAGGATGCAGAAAACATCCTGGTCGGAGTGGGAGGACATCAGGATCTGTGTCTTGAATGCTTTGGGGACAAAAGTGTCTTTGTGCCCGTGGAGAGCTCCAGGCCTGATCTCCCACAGGACTCTAGAGACCACTGTGATATTAAAAATAGCCTGGATTGAATTAAAATAAAATCAAACCCAGAGTTCAGGAGACTCCTTGGTCTCCAGTGGAGCTGAATCACCGGAATTGATGGATGAGGCAATCTGAGCGAGCATCGGGACATTTCACAAACATCGGGAGAATGGAAATCCTTGTGAAACTCATTATTCACGATTAATTACAGCCCTGATTCCCTGCATGGGGATAAACCTGTTCCATCGTTTGGAACTCCACTGGAGATGGAGACAAACACCTGAGCAGGAGCTGGGGGCTCACGTGTGGGACGGGGCGGTGCTGACCCTACAGCGGATCTCTGTATCCCCTAAAAAAGCTCCTGCTCCATGGAGAGGCATCCCTGGATCCATTCCGAGCGGGAAACGGCTTTTTTGGGGGAAATTTGTTGGTTTGATGAAGGAATTACCTTTGGCAAGGGAGGCTCAGGGCAGTGACAGCGGCTCCAGATCCCCACACTGCCCCAAAAGTCCTCCCAGGTGATTCCTCTCCCAGCCCTACCAGACCCTACCAGGAATTTGGGGCCTTTCACCCTGTTGGAGCCATTCCCAAATCCTCTTCCTATCTTTTTCCCCCAGCGCTTTTTTTGGGAGGTTTATGGAGCAAACCCAGCTGTACCTGTTGCCTCACGGTCCCAAACAGCCCCTCTGCCTTTTCCCCCTCTGATGAGATGCGGATTTTCCTTACATAACTTTATTAATATTTAATTACCCTCTTGCAGAACCACTCTGTGATGAGAACTGTTACTTAGAGACCAGGAAATTACCTGGAGTGGGAATGAGGAGCCACCAGGGGGAACCAACCCGCAGCCTCCTTATGAGGCCGCTGCAAACCCAACTTTGGCCACCAGAGTGGATCAGAAGCCACTGAGAGGGATGAAGAGGAAAAAAAACCGCCGATGCCAAGGAGATTTTGAGCCAGCATTTTTTATTGCCTCCACATCTGCTGTGGAACGGGATGAGGAAAATTTTAAATTCCACAGCGCCAGTGGGTCACAGCTTCAGAGAGAGTTACAGCAGAGGGACAGGGCAGGGATGGGTGACAACGCAGAGCAGGGGTGAGAGAGCGACAAATTCCTTTTGTTTCCCCTCTCTCCTCACAGCCTTTATTTGATCTTCCGGGCTGGAACTTTGCACATCTGCTTCTGCTGCTGGCGGGGAATGCCCTTGGCCACCGGCACACAGCTCTGCTGGACCGGAGGGGGACAGGGACGGGGACAAATCTGTGCTGGTGGGGGACAGCACTGAACTGGTTGGGGACAGCTCTGCACTGGGATGCTCTGAACTGGTTGGGGACAGCATTGAACGGGTTGGGGACAGCTCTGCACTGGGATGCTCTGAACTGGTTGGGGGCAACACTGAGCTGGTTGGGGACAGCTCTGCACTGGTTGGGGACAGCTCTGCACTGGGATGCTCTGCACGGGCTTCCCACAGCACGGCTCCCCACCCCGGGCCACCGACCCGTGGCACCTCTCGGCACACACGGACCTCCCGTAGCCCTGGCACCCCCCTGACCCCCCGTAGGACACCGTGGGCCTCCTGACACAGCCGGACCCCCCTCCATGGCATGATCCTGAGGAGCCCTGGCACCTCTCAGAGCACACAGACCTCCCGTAGCCCTGGCACCCCGCCGAGCCCCCGTAGCTGTAGGTCGGCCGGCGGACGCAGCCGTGGCACGAGCCCGAGGAGCCGGAGTAGCCCTGGCAGCGCTCGGAGCAGCGGGGCTGCCGGTAGCCGTAGCAGCGGTAGTCGTGGCCCCTCATGCCCTCGACGCCCTCGCCCTGGCAGCCCGAGGAGCAGCAGGTGGCGTAGCTGTAGCGGAAGGGCGTGCGCCGCGTGTCCAGCCAGGAGCCCGCAGGGTCGTACCAGGTGGAGTTGAGGTTGAAGTAGGATTCTCTCCCCGAGGAGTAAATCATGGTGGGGCTGCAGGGAAGAAGTTGTGAGAGAGGTGGGTTGGTGTCAGCAGAATCTCCTCTGGTTCTGTCTGATTTCCCATAAAAATGTGGGGTTTATTTGGAGATAATCCGGGTTTATCTTGGATCCAGAGGAAATTCCTGCAGTTGCCCAACACTGGTCAGACTGCATCTAAATATCATCTAAATTGCATCCAAACTGCACCTAAACTGCATCCAAACTTTATCCAAACTGCATCTAAGCTGCATCTAAACTGAATCCAAACTGCATCCAGACCCTCTTCCTGACCTTGCCTTCCTGATTTTTCACCTCCAAGAACAGCCACAGTAGTGGCAGCGCTGTAATTCCCATCCCCAGGTCCCTCAAGAGCCTCTCCCGTGGCTCAGAGCGTGGTCTGAAGCTCCAGGTGTGACTTCCCGAATCCAGACCCCCCAATGCAGACCTCCAAATCCAGACCCCCACATCCAGACACCCATCCTGCCTAAGTCTCACCAGTTCTCAAGCCAAGGCAGGTGCTGAATGTGAGCAGAATGTGTGATGCTGAGGGGCCCAGAGCTTTTATAGATCTCTGAGTGTTCCCCTGCCCGTGAAACACACAGCAGGAACGAGGATTAAATTATTTATTGGCAAAACATCTCCTCCGTTTGGATGCTGTTCCCAGTGCCTGGCATGTTCTGCTTGACTCACGATTTTTGATAAGCATCTTTTAATTATAACATGGCTCCCCAGCCGGGCACATAAAAGAGTGACACGGCCTAAGCCACACTTTGGCTGTGTGAGACGGGTAATAAAGGAATTATTCACCCAGTGCAGGGGACAGGACACTGACGGGTGACCTGTGAGTCAGGGGCAGTGATGGCACCACTCTGGAGGAGCCATTTCCAGGTGAAGCACGAGCAGGTGATGGGAAGAGCCAGCTCAGAGTCACCAAAAGCAAATTGTGCCCCTCAGTTTCGGTGATGAGGGGGCGAGGGCGGGGAGGGCCTGACACGGCTTTTCCAGGGAAGTCCTGGCTGCCTCATTCCTGGAAGTGTCCAAGGCCAGGTTGGACAGGGCTGGGAGCCTGGGAGGTGTCACTGCCTGTGGGAGGTGGAGAGAGATGATCCCGAAGGTCCCTCACAACCCAAACCATTCCATGATCCTATTTCTCCTCCATTTCTGTGTTCCAGATGTGATCCTCACCTCATCCCCAAGATGTTTTTTTGAGATCTCTTCCAACCCAAACCATTCCATGCTCCTGCTTCTCTTCCATTTCTGAGTTACAGATGTGGAATTTTCTCACCTCAACTCCAAGATGGTTTTTTGACATCCCTCCCAACCCAAACAATTCCATGCTCCTGCTTCTCCTCCAATCCTGTGTTCCAGATGTGCCCCTCACCTCATCCCCAAGATGGTACTGAAGGTCCCCCACAACCCAAACCATTCCATGATCCTGTTTCTCCTCCATTTCTGAGTTCCACATGTGGAATTCCTCACCTCATCCCCAAGATGGTTTTTTTGAGATCGCTTCCAACCCAAACCATTCCGTGTTCCTGTTTCTTCTCCAATTCTGAGTTCCAGACATGGAATTCCTCACTCCAACCCCATGATGTTTTTTTGAGGTCCCTCACAACCCACACCATACAGTGCTCCTGTTTCTCCTCCATTTCTGAGTTCTAGACATGGAATTCCTCACTCCAACCCCAAGATGTTTTTTTGAGATCCCTCCCAACCCAAACCATTCCGTGTTCCTGTTTCTTCTCGAATTCTGAGTTCCAGACATGGAATTCCTCACTCCAACCCCAAGATGTTTTTTTGACATCCCTCCCAACCCAAACCATTCCGTATTCCTGTTTCTTCTCCAATTCTGACTTCCAGATGTGGAACTCCTCACTCCAACCCCAAGATGGTTTTTGAGATCCCTCCCAACCCACACCATACAGTGCTCCTGCTTCTCCTCCATTTCTGAGTTCCAAACATGGAATTCCTCACCTCATCCCCAAGATGATTTTTTGAGATCCCTCCCAACCCAAACCATTCCACGGTTCTGAGTGTGACCACGGTGCTGCCTGAACTTCTGTGAGGTTTTTGGCAGCCTCGGGTTTAAACTGGTGGAGGCTTGGATGGGGAGGAAGAACCCCATGGGGTGAAAAAGAGGCAGATTCTGGTGCTGGAGCTGTTCGACACCTTAACTGAATCCCTGGATAATGGAATGGGCTTGGAAAATCCTCTGGTGGCACCGAATTGGGGTGAGGGGTTGGAATTGCTGAAGGAACAGCCCTGGAACTGGGGTAACTGGGATGGGTAACTGGGATGGGTAACTGGGATGGGGTGACTGGGATGGGGTAACTGGGATGGGGTGACTGGGATGGGATAGGGTAACTGGGTTGGGATAACTGGGATAACTGGGATGGGGTGACTGGAATGGGATGTGGTATCTGGACAGGGGTAACTGGAGTGGATAACTGGGATGGGATGGGGTAACTGGGATAACTGGGATGGGGTAAGTGGGATGGGATAAGTGGGATAAGGTAACTGGGATGGGGTAACTGGGATGGGATGTGGTATCTGGACAGGGGTAACTGGAGTGGATAACTGGGATGAGATGGGGTAACCGGGATAACTGGGATGGGGTAACTGGGATGCAAGGGCTGGTGAAAAGCAGCTGGGAAGATGAACTGGTCTGAACTGGACCTGGAGGTGAGGGCAGAGCTGGCCCTTGGTCTGTGGGCTCTGAGTCACAGCACCGGGAACTGGGAAAAGACTGGGAAGAAAATCCCGAATTAAAAAATAAGTGCTCTCCTAAGGTAAATTACACAGCTGAGTGGTTTTTTATTTGGCTGGAATTAGACACGAGAAAAACAAATTGCTGTGGTGAAGAAAACGAGGGTGAATTTCCTTTTTTCCTTTCCCAGCTCCCCGCGGTGTGAGGAGACGCCCGGGCCACGCGCAGACAACACAAATAAATCAAATTATTTATTTTAACGCACTTCGTGGGAGGCTTTTCTGGCGAAGTGAGGAGGAGGAACAGCTCACCCTGCGTGAGCCTGGCCTGCACCTCCCCGCAGGAGCGAAAAGGCATCCCCGGCACGCACGGCCACACCTCCCCTGCCTGGCCACGCGCTCATTATCCTAATTAACATCTCAATGAGGATGCCCTCCCCGTGCGCTGCTTCCATCCAGGGGATGATGGAATCCAGATGTTGGTACCCGGATTGCTTGGGAACCACGGTGGGGAGGATTTTCTACAGCCCAGCCTGGAGGAACCGCTGCAGCCGGAGCCGAAACCCTCCGTGCGAATCCCCATTCTGATTTAAACGTACCGGTTTTAATAGCAATGTATGAGTTTTAATTAAAATGTACGAGTTTTAATTTAAATGTACATGAGAGTTTTAATGGCTTTCAACATCTCATTGTAATGTCGGTGATGCTTGTGGGGGTAAGAAAGAGAGCAGCTAAATTTTTAAAATATTTTTAGCTTTATTCTTGAATACACGGGAGAGAGATAAAATCGAAGGAGTCCGCGATGCTCCTGCCGTCACAGCGGTTCCTTTTTTCCTCCTCAAGTCCTGCGGCTGCTTTCAAACACCCTCGAAACCAGAGCCCAGTGAGAAAGGAAATCCCAGGAAATCCGAGCGCCCCTCCGGATGGGAAACACCAATCTGCTGCTCCCCAGGGAAAACCAAAACCCCGCAGGTTTAAATTCCTAAAGTGTCGGCGCTGGGGCCAAGCCGGGGAGGGCCCGACCCCAAATTTGATGCGCAAAGAGCAGCGAGGAGCGCAGGGCGGAGGTGGGAGCATCCTTTGGGCCGGGGGGGCGAATCCTCCGCGAGCTGGGGAGGGGTCGCAGGGGTTCAGTTCTTCACGCAGAGCGGCACCAGGGTGACTTTCTGCTGCTGCTGGTGCTGGTGGCAGGGGTGTGGTGGCAGCGGGACAGCGGGCGGGCAGCAGCGGGGCACGGCCCGGGGGATGCAGCGCGGCGCGGCCCCGGGGCAGCGCTGGCTGCAGGGACAGCGATGCTGCCGCGGCAGAGGCTGCAGCACCACCGGGGGCTCCTCATCCTGCTCCGGGCACTGCTCCACCCTCCTGCGGGGCTGCTTCCCGCAGGAATCGGGCTCCGGGCAGGGCAGGAGAGGCCGGTGCTGCTCCAGCGGCCGCCGGTGGATTTTCACGGGCGGGGGGCACGCGGGGGGCACCGGGCTCACCTCCACCCTCCGCCGGGGCTTGCAGCTCTGCGGGGCTGGGCAGGAGCAGGGCTGGGGCGGGCAGAGCTGGCCCTGGGGTGGGCTCTGGCAGGAGCCCTCGATGTCGTGGCTGCGGCTGCCGGGGTTGTGGCAGCGCCCGGTGGAGCTGGGCCATGTCCAGCCCTTGTGGCCGCAGCCCGAGGAGTGCTGGCACGGCTCGTGGTCGGTGCCGCCTTTCTGGTAGAGCATCCTGGGGCAGAGATCACAGAACCGGGGAGTTATTGAGGGTGGGAAAGGATTCCGGGGTCGTCTGTGCTGGATCAATATCAATATCAATATCAATATCCATATCGCCCAGCTCTGAGTGCCACCTCCAGGAATTCCTCGGACACCTCCAGGGATGGGCATTCCAAACCTCCCTGGGCAGCTCCTATCCCTGACCGCCTTTTCCAGGAGGAAACTCCTCTCCTCCTGTCGCTGTTCCCTGGGAGCAGACCCCGACCCTCCCCTCCTGTCCCCTCCTGTGCAGGGCCCGAAATTCCCTCTGAGCCTCCTTCTTCCCAGGCTGAGCCCCCTAATTCCCTCCGGAGCTGCTTCTCCCATGACTCACAAATCCTTCAAGCGTGACCAAGCCCTTGGGCATAAACAGCCTGGGAAAAAGAAAACAAAACACCACCGACTCTTTTTTTTTTTTTTTTTTTTTTTTTTTTCCTTGCCATTTCCAAGGGGGAAAAAAAAGCTGAGGAATCTGAGATAATCCAACTCACCCTGCGAGCAGAAACGGGCCGGGCTGAGCAGGGATTCGGAGTCCTGGGGACAGAGCTGGGGCTGAAAGCTTTTATACGTGGCCGAGCTCTTCTGGGAATGAGGCACGTCCTGGGAATTAATAGCTGAGCACTGAGGCCGCTGCCGTGTGTGTGTGTGTTTTGTTTCTGGCACTCTCTGCCGGATTAATCAGCCGCAATTAGCGCCAGCCCAGCGCTGTCCAGGGCCAGTGGCCATTACCTCATTAGCCCCGGCCATACTCAGATCGGCTCCTGCCTCTGAGTCAGGTGGGATCCAGGTGTGAGGATACCTGGCATGCCGCGATGCTGAGTGGTGCCGCCCAAAAAAGAGGCTCCGGTGGCGGTGGGAAAACCACGGGAAAAACCAGGAGCTCTTCCAGAGGGAGGGGAGGGAAGCCAGGGTGGTCCCAGGACCTCGAGGAACAGCGGGTGATGCTCCTGTGGCTGACCAGGAGATGGGAATCCGGCATCCCTACGGACACAGGGGGACAGTGGAGGGGCTGGGGTTGGGATTTTGGGGTGTTTATCCCGATTTAAACGGATTAATTCACTCCCGAGTGGCTACGGCAGGGAAAAGCCTTTTATGTGTGGAAAGCCTGGAATGGGGACACCAGAGGAGCGATGAGCTCACACAGAAACAATCCCAGGCTTTGCCAAGCTCCTTCCTGTGCCACCTTTCTGGCATTTCAGCCTTGATTCACGTTCCGGGGAGCTGCTCCACTTCGCCTTTCTGTGGCCGAGACATTTTTTAAGCACCAGGAAAATTCCTCTCCCGGGGTTCCAAAGGCATTTCCACGAAGAGCCTCTGTGAGGGATGCTCGGAGCTGTGCCCGGTGGAATTTGGGGTTGAATCACCGGGACAAGCATCCGCAGAATTCGGGGGTGTGGCTCCAGGGCTCCGCTGTAATTTATTCCGTAGCTACTGGAGAAGAGGAATTGCCTGGCAGGAAGCCACGGAATTTGTCCGGAAAGATGTAAAAAAAACCTCGGGATCTGTTAGGGCCAAGCAGGATTTTAGGTTTAGAACTCATTGCCAGAGTCCCAAGTTTATGCTGGGTTAGGATTTTTAATTTTTATTTTCATTTTTTCACATTAGAGGAGTTTTGGAGCCACTTCCCTTCCTGAGGATTTCACAAAACCCCAAGTGTGAATATTGAATTTCTGATCTCGCCTCTTGGTTTCCCACATTTTAATAGAACCCAGAGAAAACAACTCAGCATTTCTGGATCCTTCAGGCCGGACCTAAATCTGATCAACCTGGGCTAGTTGGAGATGTCTCTGTCCTTTAAAACTTTAAAGTCCCTTCCAAACTGTACAATCCTGGCCTATTTAATCAATTTAAGAACCCTCCTTTAAAGCTCAGCAAATTGTCTGGAAAGATTCCCATTAGGAAAAAAATTCATCTCTGGCTTTGGGACCACAGAGATGCTTTGGCTGCACACTGGATCTCAAATCAGGAGAATTTCAAATAATCAAATAATCAAATAATCAAATAATCAAATAATCAAATAATCAAATAATCAAATGGAATTAAACTGATGCTCCTCTTGCTGAGGGGACATTTTTCACCTGCAAGTCTCATTTTCCCCCAGGTGAGCACCAGGCCAAGGAGGTCACCAGGTGTCATCACAGAATGACAAACATGCAAAATTAATTACATTAATCAATTAGGCAAACGCTAAACACCTCCCACACTGTTTAAGGGATGAAGAGAAATGAATAAACATAACCCAGGAGTTTGCAGCATCAGAACTCACACATTTTATTGTCTCTCATGGCTAATTGGGGATTAAAGAAAGAGGAGGGAGGAGGGAACATCCCGCACACCAAGAGGGGAAGGAAGGGCAGGGCCAGAAACTCGCTGGGCAGCGGCTTCAGGGCACAGCAGAGCACCTAAAGGAGACTAAAAGCAGCAAAAAGAGAAGGTCTGGGTGTCCAAACACAGCAGGAAGAGATTTTGGGGTGGTGTCCACATCCACGTCAGTGTCCGAGCCGCGTCTGAGCCGCGCTGGCCTCAGTTGCCGCCGCAGCAGCCGCCGCAGCAGCTGTTGTTGTTGTTGCTGCTGATGGTGTAGCAGCAGGACTGCATGGGCATGCAGCAGGACTGCATGGGCATGCAGCAGGGGCTGCAGCACTGCATGGGGCTGCAGCACATCGGGGTCTTGCAGCACTTGGGGCTGCTGTAACAGCACACCGAGTAATTATTCCCGCCGCCGCAGCCGCAGCATCCGTTGGGCATCTTGGGGGGTTGGTGGGAAGCTGGAAGGAGCAGAGAGAGGCTGTGAGGGGGAGCAGGGGTTGGGTTAATTGGGGTTAATTCGAGGCTCTCTT
Organism: Muscicapa striata striata; assembly: GCA_030060385.1. NCBI lineage: Eukaryota > Metazoa > Chordata > Aves > Passeriformes > Muscicapidae > Muscicapa > Muscicapa striata. The sequence continues at coordinate 408,811 of JAREIS010000460.1, read as the reverse complement.
CATTCATTCACGTTTGGGGGCTCGTTTGTAAATTGGGGTCGCAGCTCCGGGTTTTTCCGCAGTGCAGGTGCCCAAGGAGTCATTCCAGGACACCCCTGGTGTCTTAGGAACAGCAACCCAGCACTGAGCCCTTCACTCTGGGCCCTTCTGGAATATTCTCCATCCCCTTCACTCTGGGCCCTTCTGGAATATTCTCCATCCCCTTCATTCTGGGCCCTTCTGGAATATTCTCCATCCCCTTCACTCTGGGCCCTTCTGGAATATTCTCCATCCCCTTCACTCTGGGCCCTTCTGGAATATTCTCCATCTCCTTCACTCTGGGCCCTTCTGGAATATTCTCCATCCCCTTCCTCTGCATGGTTGATACTCCCAGAGGCTCCCTGAATTTGCAGCTCGTCCCTGTGCAGAATTCCTAAAACCCTGACATCCAAGCCCCATCCCAGACCCCCAGCAAGCTTGGATCTGCTGTAAAAAATCCAAAATTCCCTTTTCAGACATGAAGGAAGGGTTAGAAGTTCTCACTTACCTTGCTGAAGAGTGAGAAGAGGTGAAGGGAGGAGGAGATGAGCGAATGAAGTGAGCTGGGCCTGGAGCCCTTTTATACTCCCGGCCATCCTTCCTCCTGGAAGTGAGACAGCCATTGACCATTCCAGCCGCCCTGTTTATCCATCCAAACCCATATTTTTTAGCCATATGTGTCGCCTGGAATTTGCATTTCGCCTCATTACTGGAGATCACCACCCTCGTTCTGCCTCGTCATGGTTTAGCCTGGAGATAATCAAAGGGCTCCCATGAATTTGGATGAATTTGTCCTCCCCACAAACCTCGCGAGGGAGCCAAAAAATGTGGTCTTGTATCTGCTGGGCTGAGATGTTCTGGGGTTGACTCAGCAGCAGCTGGTGCTGAATCAGTGCCGGAGCCGAAACCGAGCCGGGCGTTCCATTGGGAAGGAGTTTGGGGCAAATTGGGGAAACATCAGGAAGATTGGGGCTGTTTGTCCCTGGCTGATGGATTGTGCACGTGAGGAGCGTTTGGGGTATCTGGGGCTCGGTCACCAGCATGTGACTCTGTGCAAATCCATCATGGAATGGTTCGGGTTGGAAAGGACCTTAATGATTCCCCAGCTCCACCCCACGGGCAGGGACACTTCCAGCCAGAGCAGGCTGCTCAGAGCTCCATCCAGCCTTGTCCTTGGACACTGCCAGGTTTGGGAAGTTCTTGTTTCATTCATTAATTTTTATTAGTAGCAGCGTTTTTATTAATATTCCAGGTAAAAGGTTAAGCTCTGCACAAGGGACGGTGGCTCCGGGGCTGGGGGTGACCCCAAATTGACATTTCTGTGCTGCAGCCTCCCCTAAATTCCAGTTGGGTCCTGGCCCTGAGCAGGACCCCCCTGCCCAGCCCCAAAGAGGGGTCTGGAGTTGGTTCAGGACCCTCTGAGGCTGTTGGAAGGGGAAGGCGCCCAGAATGAACCAAAAAGTGAGAAAATTGAGGTGGAAGAGAGAGGAAGAGCACAGAAACTGCTCCTCACTGTGCTGGTGGAGCTGCGTGGGAGCTGAGGGGCTCAGGAAGAGAATTTGTCGAGGTGAAACCATTTTCTGGGAGGGACAGAGAGGAAGGGAGGGACGTGGAGGTGAGGCAGAGCCTCGGGCAGCTGAACCCTGGCAGGAACAATTTCAGGGAGGAATTTGGGGAGGAATTTTCGCACGATCTGAAATTGCAGCTGAGGACCTGAGAGCTGCCTAATGAGAGGATGGTGGATCCTGCCTGGCCAGTTCCCTGCTGCTGCCTGACATCCTCAGGGATCCCGGGGCTGCTCGGGACAGGGGTCGGCCCAGGTGAGCTGGGACCAGCCCCAAGATGGTGACAGGGACCTCGATTTGATCTCTGTGCTGTGCAAGGGGGAGCAGATTGAGCTTTTAGAGCCTTTTCAGCCCTGCAGGAAATGCCAGCAGCTCCTTTCCAGGCTTCCCTGGCATGAGAGAAATTCCTTGGAGAAGCAAGGCAGGGAATTGTGACTTCTCCATGAAAGGCAGGAGAACACGCATGGCATTTCCTCCCTGCTATGAGAGACAAACATTTATTCGTCTCAGATCAATTTATTAATTTGCATTTATTAATGTAAATACATTTATTAATTTACAAGGAATTAATGGGGCACAAGCAGAGGGACACGCTCCCCTCGTGCCTCCTGAGGGAAATTTTTGTCTGGCAAATCCTGCAGCTGTGAGAAGGGACACTGAGGTGGGAATTTCCCACCCCGGGTGGTCGTGCCCAGCTCTTGACCTGAATCATTTTTGGAGAGTGGGACATGGATCATAACAAAGGAACTGGAGCAGGGTGGAATCAGAGCCTGGAAATGGCATTAAATGCATCAAAACTTTGGATTTTTCTGCAGTACAGAACTTTCATGTTTTGGTGCAACCCCAACCAACCCTTGAAGGCAGCAGAGGTTTCTCAGCACTTGTTTTACAATTTCAGCTCAGTCCTGGTGGCTCAATTCCATGTCCTGAGTGTCAGACTGTCCCCAGGGACTGTCCGTGGGTCCTGAGGAGATTTTTGGCTGGCTGGAATCCTTGGAGCTTTCCTAGCCTGGATGTGTCCGTGTCCTTTCTGAAAACATTCCCATTTTTTGTGAGTTTATGAATTATTTTCATAGAATCAGAGATTGGTTTGGGTTGGAAGGGACCTTAAAAATCCACTTATTCCACCCCCTGGTGTGGCCAGGGACACCTTCCATTCTCCCAGAGCCTCCAAGCCCTGTCCAGACTGGTCTTGGGAACTTCCAGGGATGGCACAACCAGAAATTCCCTGGAAAACCAGTGCCAGGTGCTCACCACCCTCACAGGGAATGATTTCTTCCCAATATCCAACTCAATTCCCCCTCTGTGTCCCTGACCCCATTCCTTGTGTCCTGTCTTGCAGTTCCTGATGAAAAATCCCTCTCCAGCTCCCCTGGAGTCCCTGCAGATCCTGGAAGGATCTGAGGTCTCCACAAAACCTTCTTTTCTCCTGTTCTCTTCCCATTCCTCTGTTATTTTATACTGAGAGGGCAAACACTGCTCCCAGAAACCCCAGCTTGAATTAATTTGCCCTGATTTTGCTAATGCTCCCTTAGTGAACACCTCGGAGACAGGAGAACCCCAACATTGGGGAAAAAAACGCCAGGAAAAGGCGAAAAGCGCAACAAAACCCTCGGGATCCGCCAGCGGACAGACAGCTCAACACCAGGAGGTTGCAGGGTCACAAACTACAGATTTTATTGGGTTTTTTTTCAGACAGATTGGAGCAGAAGAGCGATGAAAAGAGCGGAACATCCCACACACCAAGAGGGAGAACGAAGGGCAGGGCCAGGAGGAACTCGCTGTGCGGCGGCTTCAGGGCACATCACAAACACGAGGAGAGGGAAGGCAGGAGGAGAAGAGGAGTTCTGCAGTCTCTAAGCACGGGAGGAGGAGAATTGGGGTGTTTTCCATATCCACATCCGTATCCAAGAGGGAATCAGCTAGGCTGGGCTTAGTTGCCGCCGCAGCAGCCGCCGTTGCTGCCGCCGCAGCAGCCGCTGTTGTTGCTGCTGATGGTGTAGCAGCAGGACATGGGCATGCAGCAGGACTGCATGGGCATGCAGCAGGGGGTGCAGCAGGGGCTGCAGCACTGCATGGGGCTGCAGCACATGGGCCTCTTGCAGCACTTGGGGCTGCTGTAGCAGCACACGGAGTAATTATTGCCACCGCCGCAGCACCCGGACATCTTGGTGATGGGAGAGGAGGCGAAGCTGGAAGGGGAAGAGAGGATTTGTCTTTTTCTCTGCTTGGATCTCCTCAAGGCTGAGGCAGCTCTAAGCATTCTTATCCCCAAATCTATCCCAAACTGGCCAGGGGTGTGCCTGCTGTCCTGGATGCCAGCACAGACTCCTGTGCTTCTGGCATTTTATTCCAGAGCTGGTTCTGCCAGAGAGAACCCACCTGGGTGCAGCCCAAAACCAACCTCCAGTCCCCCAAAACGAATCTGTGATCCCAAATTTCCTGTCCCGAACCAGACAGGCTAGACAATCTTGGGGAAGCCCAACTTAACAGAGTCCCAAAGTAAAGACAAGCCATAAATCCTAACTTAACACAGCCCCAAAGTAAAGAGAAGCAGCAAAGCCCAGCTCAAGAGAGTCCCAAAGTAAGGACAAGCAGCAAAGCCCAACTTAAAAGAGTCCCAAAATTAAGACAAGCAACAAAGCCCAACTTAACACAGCTCCAAAGTAAAGACAGGCAGCAAAGCCCAATTTTACAGAGCCCCAAAGTAAAGACAAGCAGCAAAGCCCAACTTAACAGAGCCCCAAACTAAAAAGAAGCAGCAAAGCCCAGCTCAAGAGAGTCCCAAAATAAAGACAAGCAGCAAAGCCCGACTTACCCTGCTGAGCAGTGGAGGAGGAGAGGAGAGGTGGAGATGATCGAATGAAGACCCCTGGGTTTGGGAGCTTTTTATACTCTCCAAAGCCTCCTCCCCTGGAAATGAGGCATCCCTCGGCAATTCCGTGACCCCTCACGCGCCTTCCTCCCGTGTTTAACCTCTGCCTGTTTCTGTTTGCTCACCCCCTCAATTGTGCCCCGTAATTACTCGTCCAGAGGAACAACAGATGCAAATTTCCCAATGGATTTGCGTTAATGGGACCAGGAGGGAGGGAGCTCTGAGGTATCCCCAGCCCTTCCCAAGGAATGACCTTGGGACAGGGGATGTTTAACAATGTGCCTGAGGGGAGCCAGGTGCTGAAGCAGTGGGACAACCATGCCTGGAACTCAGAGCTGTCATTGTCCCCTCTGCCCTGGCTGGGATCTTTGGGGGCCAGTGGAAATTTTTGGTCAATGGGGATCCTTTTTTCCCCTTCCTCTGCGGTCAAAGTTTAGGTTGAAATTTCCCCTTTCTCAGTCTTGCTCTTGGGCCTCCCTTCAGGGTGCTGGGTCCTCACACTTGCTGTTTTTTAAATTTTTGTTGTATCATTAAGAATTTTTTTTATTTTCATCCATGGAATGGATGGGTCGAGTCTAAATGAAGCAGCAGTGGGCACGTGAGGGTTTTCCCCTGGTAATCTAATTTTCTGAGATTACCCCAAAGGTTTCTGAGTCTGAGGGCACTTGTGATGACCACATTTGAGCGTTCACATGAGGAACTGTCCGTGCAGAGTGAGGACAAACAACCCCACGTCAGAAGATGTTGGTGGTGATTCCACGCGACGAGAGGGGCCCCTGGTAAAAAATTGGGAATTCCAGGGTGCTGAGGCAGCACCAATTCATGGCAAAAAGAGGCGGCCACCACATCCAGGAGGCTCTGACTGTGAGGCTGACGTGGTGGCAGGTGATCCCTGGTGACTGGGACAGGATCTGCCTTTCCAGGATGTGACCATGACCTCCTGTGACGTGGCGTGTCTTTTCCGGAATTGACAATTCTCTGGAATTGTCCCCAGGGGAGCATTGTTTTGGTCACCCAATAATCACCAAGAGTTGCCTGCAGGAAGCAACGTCCTCCTTGTGTAAACCCTCAAACATCTCCCCTGAATCAAGCATTCATCACATTTTTATCGGGCTTTATTGTTGTCCTGTTGGCCAAGATGATCCTGGAGTTGTAGTCACAGAAATTCGGGATGATTTGGGTTGGAAGAAACCCCAAAGATCACCCAGCCCAACCCTCCTGGATGGGCAGGGACATCTTCCACCATCCCAGGTTGCTCCAAGCCTCATCCAGTCTGGCCTGGGACACTTCCAGGGATGGGGCACCCATGGAACACCCTCAAAAGAAAAGATTTCTTCTCCAAAATCCCATCTAAACCTCTCCAGGCTGAACCACCCCACCACTCCCAATATTTGCAGAATTTTCCCTCTTCAGTTCCATTTAACCTGCACTCAGGACAGAAATAACACCTCCACAAATTTCATTTTAGAGGCCACATCCCATCCTGGGATGTCTTTGGGAACTGCCTTGGTGGTTCTGTGAGCTTGAGTTGCAGGATCTTTGTGAATCTGTTCTGGCAGCTTTTCCAATGTCAGGTGAGGCCAGGCTGGATGGAGTTCTGGTCTAGCTGGAGGTGTCCCTGTCCATGAATTTTAGCGTCCCTTCCAACCCAAAGCCATTCCATGGCTGTGATCCAAAGACAAAATGAATATTCACGAGATTCGCTGAACAGGAAACACTTTATAAAACGTTCTGATATGGGATATCCATGCACTGTGCCTGATTTACAACAAATAAAAACCCTCCCCAAGACCCAGGCAATGATTCCAGAAGAGTCAAACACACAGAGAAGATGATTTTAATGTAGAGAAGAAGATTTTAATGCAGATGTCAAGTGCGAAGGTTGGAGGAAGCAAATCAAGCCAGAGCTCCAGGCGTTTTCTCCAGACCTGCAATTCTGAGCTGAGTCCTGAATTTTAATAGCAAAGAAAGTCCCAGCTGGGGAGGGAAGGTATCATTGACTCACGGGTTTGCTATTTTAGGAATGAGGCTTTTGAGTTGGATGCCAAGCCCGGGTTTCATTCCCGGGCTCGTAATCCAGGAACGCGTGGGGGAAACGCTCTGCTCCCGAAAAAATCCTGATTTCAGCGGGGTTCTAAGCTTCTATTTTTGGAAGATGGTGGTGGGAAGAAGATGCTGCCTGCTGTCCAGTGAGTAGTGAATTCCTCTGGGAATGATTTTGAGATCAGGGATAAGCTCCTGTGAATCTCACAGCTTCCTCCCGAGGGGCAGCTCCGGTCTCTGCTCTGGGAGCAGGGACCTGGAGGGCCATAGCCTAGGTTGGATGTTTCTGGAAAGTTCTTCCCCCAGAGAGTGCTGGGTGCTGTCCAGGCTCCCCAGGGAACAAGCATGGCCCCACAGAGCTCCAGGAGCATTTGGACAGTGCTGCCAGGGATGCCCAGGGTGGGATTTTGGGGTGTCTGTGGAGGGGCAGGGGTTGGACTCCATGATCCTGGGGGATCCTTTCCAAGTCAGGATATTCCAGGAGTCTCTGATCTGTGGAGTGCTGTGTTTGGAGGTGGTGCAGTTCTGCCTCGCTCAGTTTTGAGTTTTAATTACTCCAGCTTTCACCTTTGTTGTAAAAAATGTGAGGTGAACGATCAGGAGGGACGAGAAGGGATCAAGGAATGGTTTGAGCTGGAAATTACTTTAAAACTCATCGTGTTCCTCCACTGGCCACAAGACACCTCTCACTGACCCAGGCTACTCCAAGCCCCAATGACCTTGGACATTTCCAGGGATATTTGGGCCCAGCCACAGCTGCTCTAGGAATTCCATTCCAGAGGATCAGGAATGCTCCACTTGTTTCAGACATGACCTAATTTGTGCCAGCAGCCTGGACACCTCCTTGTGTCCCAAATGTTCTGCTGTGCCACTGGGACACGGCCAGGACCTTGGCCAAGGGCACAGGGGGTGCTGGAATGAGGACAAACCCTGGGCAAGGTGACAAATGAAGAGCAAAGTGACAAACTCTGGGCAAGGTGACAAATGAACGGCAAAGAACCACCAAAAGACAAAACGTTGCGTTTTTGCTTAATGCTAAATTTTATTGTCTGCAAGTAAAGAGAGGAAATGAGGAGTGATCAGAGTGACACTAAAGGATTCCCAAACACCAGGAGGAGAACAAACACCTCACTAATATCTAATGGGGGATAAATTCTGGGCTACTCAAGACAGTCAATATTAGAGACAGTCGATAACTAAAGGACAGAGAGAAGCTTGAAAAGAAGAAGAAAATCATTATGAATGGGCTCCATCACGATGAGAACCAGCAGCACAGGAGCAGCTTTTCAGCTCCTTGTGCCCGTTGCCAGAGGGGGAGCAGCTCAGCAGCTCTTCTTGATGCAGCACTGCTGGATGGGGATGCAGGGGGTGCAGCACCTCCTCACGGGGGTGCAGCAAACAACCACGGGCTTCTTCACCACACAGGAGCAGCAGGACAGAGACCCGCAGGGGCAGCAGCAGGGCCGGGGCACGCAGCACACCGACTTCTGGCACACCTTGGTGCAGCACACGGACTGCTGGCACGGGTCGCAGCAGGACTGGCACGGGTCACAGCAGGACTGGCATGGGTCACAGCAAGGCTTCTGGCATGGGTCACAGCAGGACTGGCATGGGTCACAGCAAGGCTTCTGGCACGGGTCACAGCAGGACTGGCATGGGTCACAGCAAGGCTTCTGGCATGGGTCACAGCAGGATTGGCATGGGTCACAGCAAGGCTTCTGGCATGGGTCACAGCAGGATTGGCAAGGATCACAGCAAGGCTTCTGGCACGGGTCACAGCACACAGTCTGGCACGGCTCACAGCAGGGTTTCTGGCACGGGTCACAGCAGGACTGGCAAGGGTCACAGCAAGGCTTCTGGCACGGGTCACAGCAGACAGTCTGGCATGGGTCACAGCAGGGCTTCTGGCAGGGGTCACAGCAGGATTGGCAAGGATCACAGCAGGGCTTCTGGCACAGATCACAGCAGGGCTTCTGGCATGGGTCACAGCAGACAGTCTGGCATGGGTCACAGCAGGGTTTCTGGCACGGGTCACAGCAGGACTGGCATGGCTCACAGCAAGGCTTCTGGCATGGATCACAGCAGACAGTCTGGCATGGGTCACAGCAGGGTTTCTGGCAGGGGTCGCAGCAAGGCTTCTGGCATGGGTCACAGCAGGATTGGCAAGGATCACAGCAGGGTTTCTGGCATGGATCACAGCAGGACTGGCAAGGATCACAGCAAGGCTTCTGGCAGGGGTCACAACAGGACTGGCAAGGGTCACAGCAGGGCTTCTGGCAGGGGTCACAACAGGACTGGCATGGGTCACAACACACGGTTTTCTGGCAGGGGTCGCAGCAGCAGGACTGCTGGCACGGGGAGCAGCACACTGTCTTGCAGGGGCTGCAGCACACGGTCTTGCAGGGGCTGCAGCACACAGTCTTGCAGGGGCTGCAGCACACTGTCTTGCAAGGGGTGCAGCACACGGTCTTGCTCTTCACGACAGAGCAGCATCCCGTGGAGCAGCATCCAGTGGAGCACATGGTGTTGGGAGAGGAGCAAAGGGTGGCCGGAGCGAGGACCTGGAACACAAAGGACTTGGAGGTCCAGCACATTTCCACACTGCCCACATCCCACCCCACTCCCCGTTTCTTTGTCTTGAGTTGGAAACCCAAGATCCTTGCAGGAATGGAACCATCTGTGCTCTGTCCCAGAGAGATTTGGTCTCTCCTGGGGTCTGCCCGTGCTGGGCTCATCCAGGACATTCCCTCCCTGAATTTCCACCCTGACCAGCCCATTTTCCACTGTGCTCTCTCCATCTTCTCCAGGAGGCAACAGATCAACTGTCTCAGAAAAATCTGTGTTTCAGAGAGAGCTGCAGATAATGGAACCCTGTAACCATGGAACACCGAAACCATGGAATCAAAACCCTATGGAATCCCAAAGCCATGGAATCAAAAACCATGGAGTCACACATCCATGGAATCCCAAAGCCATGGAATGCCAACATGGAATCACAAAGCTATGGAATCAAAACCCCATGGAACCCCAAAACCTTGGAATTACAAACTCATGGAATCCCAAAGTCATGGAATCAAAAATCCATGGAATGCCAAATCCATGGAATCCCAAAGCCGTGAAATCTGAAAGCCATGGAATCCCAAAGCCATGGAATCAAAACCCAATGGAATCAAAAATTCATGGGATCCCAAAGCCATGGAATCCCAAAACCATGGAGTCAAAACCCAACAGAATCGAAACTCCATGGAATCCCAAAGCCATGGAATCAAAACCCAACGGAATCAAAAATTCATGGGATCTCAAAGCCATGGAATCCCAAAACCATGGAATCAAAACCCAACAGAATTGAAACCCAATGGAATACCAAAGCCATGGAATCAAAATCCAACGGAATCAAAACCCCATGGAATCCCAAAGCCATGGAATCCCAAAGCCATGGAATCAAAACCCCATGGAATCACAACACGGGCTCATAAACCCATGAAATCACAAAGCTGGAGAATCCCAAAGCAATAGAATCCCAAGGCCATGGAACCTGGAACAATTCGGGTCAGGAGACACCCTTAAAGCTCCACCCAGCCCAGCTCCCCACAGAGATCCTGCACAAAGCCCCAGCTCATGGCTCGCCCAACGCCAAAGGAGACCCGAGGATCCCTGGCAGGAGACACTCACCGTTCTTGCTGGGAGCTGAAGGTGTGTGAGGAGCAGAGGCACCTGGGGAGCTTTTATTGAGGTCAGAATTGTCCTGCCGGACATGAGGTACCCCCCAGCAATCCGTGATTTACGCACCAAGCCTGTTCTTATTCACCCCATGGGCCTTCGTGTGTTTAGTCTTTGCCTCGTGGCTTTTGAACAACCCCTCAATTTCGGCTCATTACCAATTTGTCGTGTGAATTTTTTACAATTTTTTAATGTCGAGTTAATTCTTGTGGGATGCTTGGAGGGGTTGTTTCTGCCTGCTTTGCATGTGGCGAGGCTGCTGCGTGGAGATGATTAATTGGCATAAAAATCCTAATTAAGATTGAAGTGCAGTGGATTCCAGAAGCTTCTGGACGTCAGTTGCTCCTTGATATGATTTTTAAAATAGAATTCCAGGAAATGCAATCCCAAGGTCCCGTGCATTGTGCCTCAATGCAGAAATGGTGGAGCCCAAAATCCTTCTCTGGGGCCACCAGAAGGGCAAGCCCCTCCTGGGGCGTCTTTAGAGATCTTAGCATTATGTGAGGGATAAATTAGCAAAATAAAATCCTTTTATACAGGATTGCTTGCTCAATGAAACGTTCAACAGCGAATGGAACAGAAGATCATCTCTTCAAAGGAAAAGAAAAAATTGTGCTCAGCCTGAAACCGCCAAAAAGTAAATGAACAATTTAAATCTTATGGGGTAGCAAAATATTTTAATGTACGCGGACTTGTGAGCTGAGGGAGGAAACGCAAAATTATTCATTAGAATTGTAGATATGAATACGGTAAATTATAAAATTTAGAGAATTTTATATGTGACAGAAAAGTCAGAGTGACTGAAAACATCCAAGGAAGTTCTTGGAATCTCATTCCTCCCTGTGTCATCCCATATGCGCACGGGAAAGCACGTGAAAATGGAATTATGGGATTCCATCTGCACACGTTTTCCCATAAAAATGGAATTATGGGATGGTGGAATACCCCAGGCTGGAAAGGACCCACAGGGACCATCCCATCCACCCCGTGCCTGGTGGTGGGTGTCCAAACTCTCCTTGAGTCTCAAGGCCTGGCCAATATCTGACATTCTCACTGCAAATTGGAAATTTGGGATTGGTTTTGTAAATTTGGGATTGGTTTAGTAAATTCAGGATTGGTTTTGGGTCAAATCGGAGCCTGTGCTTTTCCCCAATTCCTCTCCAACATATTTAAATAAATGCAAAATGCAAAACCGCCCTGGAAGTTTTGCATCCTTGTTTATGCGTGGCATAACTCGATCTGCAAAATTCCTGTTCGATTCTTTTGAGATTCCAAGATGCCCTGGAGTAATGGAAGAGCCACCCACGGATGTTAATTCTGGAAAAACTCATTAGTGCTGATGCTAATGATCATGTGATCAGTCATTAATGAGGGATGCTAATATCTATTTTGCATAAAAGCATTCGTGGGATGTCCTGAGCATCTCTCGAGGATCTCAAATTAAACCACGACTTTATAAAAAAATGATCTCTGTCCGGTCAGGGCGGGACCCGGGGTGAGTGACCCTGGGCTGAGTGACCCTGAGTGACCCCAGGCTGAGTGACCACGAGCTGTGAGTGACCCCAGGCTGTGAGTGACCCCAGGCTGTGAGTGACCCCAGGCTGTGAGTGACCCCTGGCTGTGAGTGACCCTGAGTTGAGTGACCCCAGGCTGTGAGTGACCCCTGGCTGTGAGTGACCCTGGGTTGAGTGACCCCAGGCTGCGAGTGACCGCAAGCTGAGTGACCCCAGGCTGTGAGTGACCCCGGGGAGAAATATTTCATGTCTGGGCTCACCCCCAGGGCAAGAGCTGCTCCTGTTGGGGATCCCCTCACGCCTGGGGACCCCTCACTCCCGCTGGGCTGAAGGAGGGCAGATTTCAGCTGTGTTTGCTCCTCCAGTGATGCAGACTTTGGGTCACCAGAACCTCGTGCCTCTGTTTCCCCTCAGTTCTGCTCCTGATTGGCTGCGTCACAATTCGAGGGGCTGGTCCTGCTTTCCAGGGATTCCCAGGACCGTGAAGTCACCGCTTCTCCAGGCAAGGTCACGCCAAGGTCGGCGTTCCGGTTCCCTTGCAGCTCAATTTCCGATCGGGTTCAGCTGCGTTAATGACCTTGAGACAGGTGCCTTAATTAGTGATTGACATTCACACCGGCTCTGGGGATTCCACAGCCTGCCAAGAAGGGACAGGAAACTCCAGCATTTTTAACCAGGGCAGGGAGGAGAAGGAGGAGAGCTTGGCCAAAATGAGGCCGTTTTGTGTTGGCTTTGTACGGATTTGGTGCATGGATTCATCCAGCGAGCCAAAAAAATCCCCGTTGTTACAGCTGGGTGTGGAAACCAGAGGTGTTTAAAGCTCTGCAAGGCAGAGTCATTGACCCAACAGCGATTTTGCAAAGGAAAATATTCAATTCAGGGCCATAAAATTTCTCAATTGTATTTTGCTTTGAGTGAAAGGCTCTGGAAGATGCCCAGAGGGGCAGAGCTCTGTTTGTTTGGATTGGAGATGCAGGAAAGCAAAACTTGCTGGGACACATGAGGCAAATTCCTCCCCGTTAATCCCTGGCGGTTTCCTCACACTCTATCCCGGTTGTGGAATCCATTATGTTGTTATTGGAGCAGAAATGTCCTTTTAGGCCAGCTGGATTTCTCTTGCCAAATGTTCGTGGTTCTCCAAGACCTCCCCACCCTCACAGGGAACAATTTCTTCCTTTTGTCCCACCTAAAACTCCTTTCCATCACTCTGGAATCCTGTCCTGTGTCCTGTCCCTGCAGTTCCTGAGGAAAAATCCCTCTCCAGCTTCCCTGGAGCCCCTGCAGATCCTGGGAGAGGCTCTGGGGTCTCCACAGGCTCAACATTCCCAACATTCCCAGCCTGAATCCACAGGGGACGGGTTCCTTATCGACTTTATGACCTTCTGTGGATTTGGAAAAGGAAACAAAACCACGGTCAGTGACAGAGCAGAAAGCTGGAATCTGGGACAGCACAGGGAAGTGAAAGTTTTTGCTGGAAAACCAAACCTGTGGCCATGAAACCTCAGGAACCCAATTCCCACCTGCAGGGAGGGCAGGAATGAGTAAGAAAATTGTTTTTTTTTCAGGCTCGTGTGAGGTTGAGCCACCTTTCAGCAAGGGCAAGAACCCCCAGGCAGGTGAATCATCCACTGTTGCAACTTTTCCTTTTTAACCCATTCCTCTCTAATGAGCATTTCCCCCATAACCTATAAATAACTAATTCCAATTGTTTATTGACCAACTGCTCATTTAGTGGCTGTCGCAGCACTCAGCTCATTCCAGGCTCTTTCCCACGCCAGGGATGGGTGATGAGGGGTGAATCACGCCAGGGAAACCTTCACTTATTTTACACTGCAGAAAACTGGTTAATTGAGGCTGTTTCATGCTCCAAACCCTGCGGGAATTGGTTTTATTTTGGATCCAAAAATAGCAGTGGCTCCGAAAGCAGGAACAGGAGAGGAAAACATGAACACACAGGTCAGGTGGAAACCTGAACCCCCAACATCTGCAGAGCCCAGGGCAAGGATTTGTTTCCCCCAGGAATTCACCCCACGTGCTCCTCTTGGCCCCACAGGTGTTTTCTGTGGATTTCACATTTTCTTGGCACCCCTCCAGCTCCGGGGATTAAATTTTGATTCCAAACCCACAAGAAAACAGAGATGCCACCGGACCAGCACTGAATCCAAGAGAAAAGAGGTCTCAGGCCACCAAATCCAAGCTGTGCCCAATGCCCAGGACACCGAGTGCCACCTCCAGGAATTCCTTGGACACCTCCAGGGATGGGAACTCCAAATCTCCCTGGGCAGCCCCTGCCAAGCCCTGACCCCCCTTTCCAGGAGGAAATTCCTCCTGATTCCAACCTGAGCCTCCTGCCAGGGAGTTGTGGAGAGCAAAGTCCCCCCTGAGCCCCCCCAGCTCCCTCTGGAGTTCTCCATTCCCTCCTTCTGCTGCCCCAGCTCTGTTCCCTTCTCTGGACACGCTCCAGCTCCTCAGTGTCCCCCTTTCCCATGGATGCAGCCATTTCATGAAAACATCCAGGACACTCAGGTCAGCTTGAAACACCGTTTTTATTTTCTTGCTGGAAAACAAAGCAGCAGAGCAAGAAGGGAAGCATTCCCAGGGCTGGCAGAGGAAAGATAAAACAGCTCAGAGCTCCTTAAAACCAGAGATTTCATCCTAAAACTGCATCACCTCTGGTTTTAGAAGGCTTTGCTTGCAGAGAAGTGACAAGGAGAGAACTGGGACCAGCCTTTGATCCTGTCCTGGTGCAGCATCCTGCCCTCAATATTTGGGGTACATTGGCAGCTTGCAGATGTTCTTGGTGACCTGGGGGCAAACTGGGGGGCAATAACGCTGCACTGGGGGGCAGCAGGGCTGCACTGGGGGGCAGTAACGCTGCACTGGGGGGCAATAACGCTGCACAGGGGGGCAATAACTCTGCACTGGGGGGCAGCAGGGCGTCACGTAGCTGAACTTCTGCACAGGCTGCCTCTGGATGGTGTAGTGGCACGTGGGCCTCGAGTCGTGGCAGGAGGAGCGGGATTCGTGGCAGGAGGAGCGGGATCCATGGCAGGAGGACTCGTAGTCGTGGCAGGAGCCGCGGGAGCACATCCTGGATTTCTGGCAGGGCTGTTTGGAGTGAGGGATCAGTGCGGTGAGAGCAGGCTCTGATTCACTTCTTACATTCCCCCCATTTCCTTTCCAGTATATTTAGTATATTTCTATTCAGTATGTTTTTTTCTTGAGATCTCCCCTGAACTGTTTCTCCACTTTTTTCACCTTTAATCCAGATCCAGCACTCCCTCAATCCCGCCTGGATCTGCTGGGTGTGCTCTGGGAATTCCAGCGTGAAATCAGGTCCCTGTGAGCCAATTGGAGCCCATCTGCCAAACCTCAGTTCCAGCAGAGTTTGTGTCACTTCAGGATCCCTCCAGGGACTGCACCTTTCCTGGGAATCCTCGGAGGGAATCTTTGGAGGGAATCCTTGGAGGGAATCCTTGGAGGGAATCCTTGTCCCTCCATCTGCCGTTCCTCCCCTCCCACCCTCAGCACATGCAGGAGGCTCTTCCCTAAATCCCAGCTCCATAAAAACCCGATGGTGGAAATTTTGTCTCCGTCGGCAAGAATGGAAATAATGAAATTATTTCTTAATTTCTCTTACCCTTTCCAGCTGCAGTGAGAAGTTTCTGGAAGCGAAGGCGAGCGGTTGTGGAGGACGAGGCTGAGGGACCTTTTATACCCTCCCGAGGTTCTCCAGGCTGTGAGGCACCTCCTTGCCACGACACTTTAATTAATTCTGTGTCCAATCCCGCCGATGTTTGCACTTCCCCCTGATTTGAGGTGTTCCCTCCGTGACGCACCGGGCCCCGTCCCGCCGGCGATTCCTAACGCAGGGATTTTTGGAAGGCTCCTGTCTCGCATTTCCTGGAGACTGACACTGATGTGACGGGTGTTAATTAAGGATGAGGGACAAAACTGGGATTGCATCAGGCACGGAAAGGTCTCAGAAACGCTGACTCCTGCTCCCGTTGGGTGCAGGTGACAGCTCAGAGTTTTAATTCCCCTGCTGCTGAGTGCCAAGAGGAAATGGGATTAGCAAACTGCAATTCCTGGGGATGGCACAACGCCGGAAAATCTGGTGGGATCTCCTCGGCTCCCTGGGATGTCAAGAAAGAAGAATGTTCCTGAGTCTTCACGTGTCCCTTGACTTGGCAGATGACTGGGATGTTCCCGTCAGGTTTTTCCACAGGTTAATAATGTGTAGGATCAGAGAAAAAACATCTGACCCTGAGCTCTGCACGAGATTTGAGGATGTTGAATTTTCCCGTTCCTTGGCTTCTCTTTCCTTGTCACGTTTTTTTTCACATGACCTCACCAAAGGATTCAGAGAAGAGGAGCTGAAGTTTGAGCTGGGTTTTGTCACTGCTGGTGGAAGTTTGGGCACTAAAACTGCCCTGTTTATGGCCCTGTTTCACTCAGAGTTTGAAGTGTAAGAAAATGAATCTCCTCAAACTGGGAAAATGTGGCCCATTTGAGCAATTCACTGCCTGGGAAGAGAAGATCTCCCAAACTGGGGGGGTCCCACTGCTCTTCTTCAGGCTGAAGGCAGCCAATTCCTTCTGGGGAGATTTGTGGGGCAAGGGAGGATGGCAGGAACTCCTCAGGGACTTTTGGTGACCCAGCTGTGGGACCCTCAGCAGCTGCACCTGTGACAAAGTGGGAGCTCGTGTGACAGTTCTCCTTTTACATTACATTGGTGCTCTCCAAAAACCTTTCTACCTCCACAAAAGCCTCCCAAAAACACCCAAAACTGTCCTTGAATTTTTCGACTTCAGGGCCTGCTCAGGAAAATGGGATCTCAACAGAGTTCCCATCATCCTTTGTTCTTTTCATGGGAATTTGGGCCTTCTGTTTTCAGATGTCTGAAAATTTATGTCCAAGGTCTGATATAGAGCTGGGAGTACGTTATTACATATTGAGAAGGTGCAGTGGCAACTGTGACCTACTTATTCCCTTTCCATTTAATTTTTGGAGTCGCTGAGGTGGGAAAAGCCCTCTGAGATCATCAAGTCCAAATTTTGACCATCCCCCCTTTCCTTTTCTGATGCATCTTCTATTCATTCCCAAATGAATGTGGGAATTATTTTCCACCAAATATTGGGATTCTTTGGAAATACAAAGAAATCTGAATTGAAAAACCCTTGAAAAAATTACAAAAACAAAACAAAACAAAGCAAAACAACAACAACAACAAAAAAAAACCCCACCCAACAACAAAAAAAAAACCAAACAAGGCAAAAAGAGAACAAAGTAATTCAAAGGCAATGAGGGTCTCATGAATCAGATTTATTGCTTCCCACACCCAGATGAGTTTGAAACAGACATTCAAGACAGAGAAAGATTCCCAACAAAGGAATTATGCCCTGGATAATCAGAAAGAATATTTCCCGAATAATTAGCAAGAACAACACCACGAACATTAATTAGGGGAACATTTCATCCCCACCAGGACCCCGCATGGCAGAGATTTCAGCGTGGACGAGACGAGCCGAGGTCAGAGCCGGGATTGGATCCGGTTCAGTACTTGGTACACGCTGGTGGAATGTTCCAGACATTCTTGGTGTACTGGGGGCAGTAGGGGACCTGGGGGCAGTAGGGGACAGGGGGACAGCAAGGGACAGGGGGACAGTAGCGCTGCACTGGGGGACAGCAGGGGACAGGCGGGCAGTAGCGCTGCACTGGGGGACAGCAGGGCCTCACGTAGGAGCATTTCTGCACCGGCTGCCCCTGGGGGTAGCGGCAGGAGGGCTCTGGCTCGTGGCAGGAGGAGCGGGAAGTGTGGCAGGAGAACCAGGAGCGGAGGCAGGAGGAGCGCGATCCGTGGCAGGAGGACTCGTAGTCGTGGCAGGAGCCGCGGGAGCACATCCTGGACTTCTGGCAGGGCTGGAGGGAAAGAAGAGAGAGTTGGTCAGGCTGGGATCTCTCCCAGCTGCCCCTTCTGCATTTCTTTGGCTCTTGTTTGGAACTGGAATGGGAAATGTTTCCCTGTTTTGTGAGGTGTGGGATATTGTGGGATATTTTGGAGGACGCTCCAAGATGGCGCTGCTCTGACGGGAATTTCCCTCCCAAGATCCTCCTCTTGGCTTTTTAGGGTAGGATTTCCTTCCAAAGAAATTTCCTTCTGCTCTGGCTTGTCTGAGCTCTCTCTGCCTCCATCACCTGCCAGGAATGAATTCCCTGCTGGCTCCTAAAAACTCCTTGTCTTCAATTCCTCCCGTTTTTCTGCCATCCCACCCGTGAGCAAACCAAGAGTCTGTTCAGGCACCCAGCCACCAAAAATAAAGAATTCCTAAGACAAAGGCAAGGTCTGAACACAGAACTCTGTGAACTCCTGCTGCTCAAGAGTAAATAAATCAACGAAATCCAACTCACCCTTGGATGGAGCAAGAGGAGGAGCTCGGGGAGCTGGTGCTGAGTGAAGGATGGACAGGGAATGCCGGACTTTTATATCTCCCAAAAGCTTGTCCCAGGAATTAGGCACCTCTTGCCAATGCTGACACAAACCCTCATATTCATATTTTTCCTGTGTCTCGTTTTTAGCATTTCCGACTTGACGCAGTCAGGGGAAAACAAAAAATAACCAACGATGACTTTTTTCCCTCAGCACTTTAATAAGCAAGGAATTTCCCAATCTGCTTAGGAGGGAATTTTGGAGGCAGTTGCATATTCTCATGGCAAAAATGAACCTATCCCTGGAGTTATTAAGTGATTTGTCGTTGGGCAACTGGGGTTGCATCAACTCCGGAGCGTTGACTCCTTCCCCGCTCGCTGCCCCTGGTTCTCCGTGGCAGAGTCACAATTTGATGAATAGGGACACAATTAAGGGGCTGTAATTAAGAGCCACAACTCCCAGGGACTTCATTAGAGGGAGGTCCTGGTGATTACCTCGCTCCCAACGCCTCGACTCCGGAGGTGACGCCAAAAGGACGTTCCCAATCCCGATTTTTTTCCATTCCGTTTGCCGACCATCAGCTGTTTTTGGTTTTTTATTTTGTTTGTCGCTCAGTATTTTCCTGTTCACGTTCCTCCTGGATGGAGGGGGTTCCAAATCCTCAGCAGGAGGGGTTTGTTGGAGGATTTCACCTCTTGGCAACTTTTTCTTCAACTTCAGATTTCTGGGGGGTCCCATTTCACTTAATTTTTTAAGAGCTTTGTAATTTTTATTCATTTTGCTCTTTACTTCCAGGTTTCTCTCGGAGCAGCCCAAGTTTTAGAACAGTAAAATGGGCAATTATCCCTTTCCTGGGACTTTTATCCAGGTGAGTGCTACAGGAACAACTCATGGGTCAGGGATGGTCTTTAGGGCCCCTTTTAACCCAACCTATTTTATCATTCTGTGAATTATTTTATTTATTTGTCAGGCCATGGTTCAGAAACCCAGAAGCTTTTAAGAAAATCTTTTAGAGCCAATCCTTGCTGAAGTCCTGTGGGAGACTGAGCTGTGATGTAGAAATGGGTGGAAAAAATTAATCTGGGTGGAAAAACCTAATTTTTGGGGGCGGCCCTAGGGTCGATTCTCCATCAGGCAGGAGGAATTCATGGAACCAGAGGATTGCAGAATGATTTGGGCTGGAAGGGACATTAAAGACCATCCCATTCAACTCTCAGGGTTATTAATTCAAGATGAGTGTGGCTGGGGAAGCTGATGCAGCCACAGAGCCTGTTCTGGAACTGGTGTCTCAGCTGAGCTGTGAGATAAGGAAAGTCTGAGGTTGTCAAATGTCCAGAGAGGTTTCACACTTATTTTAAGTGCCTGCAGTTGCCACTGAAAACAGTAATTTGGGGCTCAGTGAAAGAAGGAGGGTTAGGAAAACCCACGAGGTGCTTATTTGCATTTATGAGACTCCTGACAATGTTTGTGGCTGAGTCAGAGGCACGAATGAAGTGCGAGGAGCTGAGGAGGGGACTCAGCTGTGCACTGAGTAAATGAGGTGGATGGGAAGGGACTTTAAATGTCCCCAGTGCCACCCCTGCTGAGGGCAGGGACAGCTCCCCCTGTCCCAGGGTGCTCCAAACCCCATCCAGCCTGACCTGGGACACTTCCAGGCATCCATGGACTCACCTGTGCCTCACCACCCTCAAGGGAATGATTCCTTCTGGGTATAAATGTGTAAATTCATATTCTGCGTATCAATATGTGAATAAATTCGGTGCAGGTGAGCTCCCTGAGACTTTCCCTGCTCCAGAAATGCCTCTGGAATCACTGGCTGTTTTTACTTTGAAATTTTAGGGACATTTTGTGATCAGCTTGAGAAGAAAAGAGTGAGAAGTGCTGACTAAGAAGTCAGAGGCAACAATCATTCTGAAGAAAGAATGTCAAAGAATAAACAGACCACAAACTTCTTCTGCTTTTGGAAATCAAATTTTATTGTTTCAGAGGTGAAAAGCAGCAGGAATCATTCCCAGCTTTACGGAAAGAAGCCTGAGTTGAGTCTTGCAAATTCATTAGACAGGAGCAGAACCAGGAACCCAAATCTAATCAGGGATAAGGAATTTGAGGATCAAATTTAAAACTGGGACTAAAGAGGAGCCACCGATCCAAGAACCAGGAACCCAAATCTAATCAGGGATGAGGAATTTGAGGGTCAAATTTAAAACTAAAGAGGAGCCATCGATCCAAGGAACCTAATTCTAATCAGGGTTGAGGAACTCGAGGATCAAACTAAAACTGGGATTGAGGAACCATCGATCCAAGCTTTAGGCGTGGAGAGGATCCCGTGCCAGGTCCTGCCCTCAATATTTGGGGTACGTTGGCAGCTTGCAGATGTTCTTGGTGACCTGGGGGCAAACTGGGGGGCAATAACGCTGCACTGGGGGGCAGTAACGCTGCACTGGGGGGCAATAACGCTGCACTGGGGGACAATAACTCTGCACTGGGGGGCAGCAGGGCGTCACGTAGCTGAACTTCTGCACAGGCTGCCTCTGGATGGTGTAGTGGCACGAGGGCCCTGAGTCGTGGCAGGAGGAGCGGGATTCGTGGCAGGAGGTTTCGTGGCTGTGGCAGGAGCCGCGGGAACACATCGTCCTGGAGTTCTGGCAGAGCTGCAGGGGAGAGAGGAGCGGTCACAGCGAGCATTAGGGACATTTGTTCGGGGATTCCCCATTTTCTTCCCGGTTTCCAGCTCTTCAGGGGTGAGAAAGTGGGGTCAGCGTTGTTGGGAGATGCTTTAATCCCTCACCAAACCCAGAAACTTTTATGGATGGGATTGGATTTCCAGAGAAAAACTGGAATTTTCCAAACATCCATTTCTCAGCTCCAGAGACTCTGATTCTTCCTGCTTGGAAACCTCCCAAAACCTTCTGTCTGTGTTTTCTACCCTTTCTGTTATTTTGGTTTGACTTGAGCCTCTGCTCAAGGCCTTTATTGTAATTTATTTTAATAATTTGCTCTTGTGAGCAACAAGAACTTGCTCTCCAGCATGACCAAGATCCAGAGGTGAGGAGGGAGGATCCAACTCTCCAATTCTACCCAAACTCATGGGAAAACATCACATCCTTCCAAAACATCACTGGAAACATCCATTTTCCCAAAGAAACTCCAGGGGAAAAGAAAAAAAGAGACTCACCCTTCCAGCAGTGGGGATGGAGCTGTTTTTTGGAGCAGAGCAGCGAGTGAAGGAAACTGGGATGGGAAAACCTTTTATACTTTTCCACGGGGTTATCTGGGACATGAGGCATCCCTAATTACAGATCCCAGCCCATTTCTATCCATTGCATTCAGCTTCCCGTATTTTCCCTTTGATGCTCTGTGCTTTTAGCATTGTAATTATTAATAGCTCATTAATTCCTTCACCTCCCTATGAAGGAGATTGGAAGGAATTTCACGTGAAGTGACGCCAGCACCGACACCGATGGATCTGCTCGTGGATCTGGTGTTTGCAATCCAGAAGTGCCAATTCCTCAGGGTCATGTGGACCAGGAGCTCCACGTGATCCAGCTCCATGTGAAATAAAAATTATTGCTGTTAATCCCTGTGGATTAGGGCAGAAAACAGGCTCAGGGCAGGAATTGCCCAATGGGGCTGGATATCCGGATCAGAGATTTGCATTAGCCCAAATCTGTCCCTCACTGGGAATTCCAACCTGCCTGTCCTGGCCCAGCAAAGATTTCTCCTCCAGGTGTCCATCAAATCCATGTGGTCACAGATTCTGTCCCCAAACCTGCCCCAGGATGGGTCCCTGCCCATGTGGTCACAGATTCTGTCCCCAAATGTGCCCTAGGATGGGTTCCTGCCCATGGGGTCACAGATTCTGTCCCCAAACCTGCCCCAGGACGGGTCCCTGCCCATGTGGTCACAGATTCTGTCCCCAAACCTGCCCTAGGATGGGTTCCTGTCCATGGGGTCACAGATTCTGCCCCCAAACCTGCCCCAGGATGTGTCCCTGCCCATGGGGTCACAGATTCTGTCCCCAAACCTGCCCTAGGATGGGTTCCTGCCCATGGGGTCACAGATTCTGTCCCCAAACCTGCCCCAGAGTGATTCTGTCCCCAAACCTGCCCTAGGATGTGTTCCTGCCCATGTGGTCACAGATTCTGTCCCCAAACCTGCCCTAGGATGGGTTCCTGTCCATGGGGTCACAGATTCTGTCCCCAAACCTGCCCCAGGGTGGGCTCTTGTCCATGGTGACCTCTGTGGATCTCCACACACCAAAACCCCTCCAAGCGGACCCAGCCTGGGGCTCCGGGTGCTCTTTCAGTCAGGTTTTGCCGCGTGGTGTTTGGGACAGTGGTACCAAATCCCAGTTCAGGATGCTTTGGTGTGAACTGAATCCCAGATTTCCAGAATCATCCACGCTGGAAAAGATCTCCAAGACCACTGAGCCCAATCTTTGGCCAACCCCCACCTTGTCCAGCACACCAGAGCACCGAGTGCCACATCCAGGCATTCCTTGGGCACCTCCCAAGTCCTGCTCACCCTCCCAGTGGTGTTCTGGTTATTTTCTCTTCTGATTTTAATCAGAATTTTTTATTTTAGCTGGGACTGGGTGCTGCCATTGCTGTCCTGCTTCCAGCATTTCTGGAATGATTTCGGGGGTGATGAGACAGGGATGAAGCTCGAGAGGGACACAAACAGAGCCGTGAGATGCAGGAGACTTCTGAACGGGGATTTTCCCGTGAATCACGGGCAAACTTTGGCCTCCATGCCCGGGTACAAGTCATGCCCATCTGACCCATCAATTACATCTTTCTGGTCCCATAAAGGGCAGGAATGTGTCAACACTGGGATGGCACTGGGGATTAGGTGTGAGGCACCAGGGATTTGGGGTGATGCTCCTCTGACTCACTGGGATCCCTCAAACTGCTCCATGAGTTTCGTTATCCCAGGGAAGAGAATGAAGCCAGGGACACTTCCCTGCAAGGTTTGGGTGCAGGCAGCACCTCAGGGATTTTTGGCCACGTGTGGGAGGGGATTTGCTGTCATGTGAGGGAGGTGAAGAGGGAAAAATGAAAAAAGAAAAAGAAAGGAAAAAGGTGTCAGATGTAAATATCAGGAACTGGGGGCAGGAAACAGAAATGTCTGAGGTCATGAGGGGGGCAAAGCCCCCATTGTACAAATTCCCCATTCTCCAAGTCTCCCATTCTCCAAAACCCCCATTCTCCAAATCCCCGATTCTCCAAAATCCCAAATCCAAATCCCCCGTTCTCCAAACCCCGATTCTTCAAATCCCCAAATCTCCAGGAGCCCCCATTCTCCAGGAGCTCCCAGTCTCCAAACCTCCCATTCTCCAAACCTCCCATTCTCCAAATCCCCATTTTCCAAATCCCCCAATCTCCAGGAACTCCCAATCTCCAGGATCCTCACTGGGAGCTCCCAGCTCCATGAAATTTGGGATGAGCAGCTGGAGCTGAGCAGCAGAGCTGCCGCTCCCCATTTTTGCCATTTTTAACTGTGGAGGTCTCACCAAATTATACATAAAATTATACATAAATTATACCAAATTGTACCAATTTATACATAAATTTATTTCTGGAAATACTAATTAATAGACAATTATCTCCAGGCTCTGTATGTGCACTCCTGACTTGGCTCTGCCTCAAACCAAACTGAGCTTGGTGTAAACAGAGCAGGAGGGAGAGAACTTCCCTGGAATATTTCCCTGCAGGATGGACAGAAGTTCCCTGAAATATTTCCCTGCAGGAAGGAGAGAACTTCCCTGGAATATTTCCCTGCAGGATGGACAGAACTTCCCTGGAATATTTCCCTGTAGGAAGGAGAAACGTTCCCTGGAATATTTCTCTGCAGGAAGGAGAAACGTTCCCTGGAATATTTCCCTGCAGGAAGGACAGAACTTCCCTGGAATATTTCCCTGCAGGAAGGGACAGAACTTCCCTGGAATATTTCCCTGCAGGAGGAACAGAGCTTCCCTGGAATATTTTCCTGCAGGGATTCAGCACCTTCACTGCTGTGGGAGGGAAAGGTGGGGGCGATTTCCTGCTGGATTTTTCCTGCTTGGCTCCGCAGATGGGTGTGGAGATTGCAGAACTCCAGCTCGGCAGAGATTCCCTGTCTCCGCTCCTCAGCCCTTCCCAAACCTCTCCTTCCACGGCTCCGGCTGAGCCGGGAGCGCAGGTGCAACCTTGGATGGCTCCGAAAGGATTCGCATGGGAGATTTTTATCTCCCCTCCCCACAAAGTCAGACTCAAACCCCACCTGGAGCCTCTGGTCTGAGCCCCGGCTGGGTTTGGCGCTGCCCGAGGGATGCAGGGATGGGGATTGGCGCTGGCACCTCTCGATGTCCCCGTGCCAGGCTGGAGCCGCACATTCCCCACCCTGGTGCTCATCCCTTGCTCCTCACACCCGGGATTGAGGCTCCTCGCTGTTTTAATTAAGAGAGAGAATAAAACCAGTGCTAATGGTAGGTTTGTTGTTCCTTGGCTGATGAATAATGAAATGTCTGGCGTGTTACACACAGAGCTGCTCTCACCCCGCAGAGCCACCCATCCCTGCTGGGATCTGGGGGAGAAAATCCAGATGCAGATTTTCATGGCCATCTCCTCATCTGAAATTCCTTTTTCCCCCCCCCTTTCACATCTACAAGAGGGGCTCAGAAATTTGATGTTTTAAGTCATTTTGGAGCTTGGGAGGAAATGGGAATGTTTATTCTCACTCAAGAGAGGCTGGAGTGTGTCCAGAGAAGGGAACAGAGCTGGGACAGCAGGAGAAGGGAATGGAGAATTCCTGGGAGGGCTCAGCTGGGAGAAAAGGAGACTCAGGGGGAACCTTGCTCCCCACAACTTCCTGGCAGGAGGCTCAGGTTGGAATCAGGAGGAATTTCCTCCTGGAAAGGGGGGTCAGGGCTTGGCAGGGGCTGCCCAGGGAGGTTTGGAGGTGTCCAAGGAATTCCTTGGGCTGGGGACAAGGTGGGGACTGGGCACAGCTGGGACTCAAAGGTCTTGGAGAGTTGTCCAACCTCTGGGATTTCCTCCAGGGAACAGGCTCGTGATGGGATTTTCAAAGCAGGGCAATTTCCCTTGCAGAAAAGACAAATCTAACCCCAAATCCTCCGTTCAGAGGGGTCACTGAGCATGGCCTGCTCCTTCTTCTGCTCTGATCCTCCTGTTCATGGAGATCAGGGATTCCCAGAGTCTGCTCTGTGCTCTCCAGCCACCAACGAACTGCAAACCCTGCACAAGGGGATGGTCTGAGGCTCCGAGCCAAGGGCTGGGGTTCCCGACGTGCTGATCTGCACCTGCAGCCCCAGACAGATTTGGAAATCAGCCTGGCAGGTGCCCAAGGTGTGGGGACTGCAGAGCTGAGCCATGCCAGCCACTGGAATGCCACGGGAAGGGGAGGATCTGTGGGAAGCAGCTCCCCTCAGCCCAGCCAGGCTTGGGAGCGATGCCAAAGATAAGGAAAACCAGTGGAAAAACACCAGGACGCAGCAGGTTTGATGAACTCTAGGCTTTAATATCACACCTTTGCTACTGGAGACGGGAGCAGGGAACGAGGAGATCGGAAAAAAAATCCCAATTCCACCGCGCTAATGCCACTCGGGGTTCTCAGGAGGAGGGGAGGGGGGACCAGCAGGGCCTGTCCAAGCTCGGGGACAGGGCACAGGAGCAGCTCCAGGCTCCATCACTTCTGCTGCTGCTGCGGCGGCCACTGCACCGGCTGCTTGATCTGCTGCTGCTGCTGCTGGCACGGAACCTGCGCCACGGGCACCTGCCCGGCCCCGGTGGCCACCGGGCACTGCGGGGTCAGCACCACCACGGGGGTCACGTCCGGCACCGGGGTCACCTCGTGGCACACCAGCCCCTCGGAGCCGTGGCAGGAGCGCTCGCTGTCGTGGCAGGAGGAGCCGCCGCCGTGGCAGGAGGAGCTCTCGGAGCTGTGGCAGCCTCTGTTCTCACGGGAGCACATTTTCGGGCTGGTTGGGGAGCTGGGGAGGAGAGAAATTTGGCATTAGGTGCACCATTCCCATCTCTGCTGTTTGGGGTCAGGTTGCCCAGCAGGGCCCAGCAGGATTTTTTGCCTTTCTGCCCCTCCAGTTTGCCCAGTTTGGAGCTTTGTTCCCGCACTGGATCAGCCTGGAGCATCTGAACAGCCCCACGAGTCCCCACAGCAGCCCTGGCCTCTGCTTCTGCTGGGCTCCATGAGCTGCTCCCTGCTCTCCTTCAGCCATTTCCCTGCTCTTTTTGAGCCATTTCTCTGCTATTTTCAGAGCCATTTCCCTGCTAATATTCCAGCTGTTCTTCCTTGAGCCATTTCCCTGCTATTTTTGAGCCATTTCCCTGCTCTTTTTGAGCCATTTTCCTGCTCTTTTTGAGCTATTTCTCTGCTCTTCCTGAAGCCATTTCACTGTTATTTTTTAAGCCATTTCCCTGTTATTTTTGAGCCTTTTCCTTGCTCTCCTTGAGCCATTTTCCTGCTATCTTTTGAGCCATTTCCCTGTTACTCCTTGAACCATTTCCCCTTTATTTTTTGAGCTATTTCCCTGATATTTTTGGAGCCGTTTCCCTGATATTTTTGAGCTGTTCTCCTGTTCTTCCTCGAGCCATTCCCTGCTATTTTTGGAGTAATTTCCCTGCAATTTTTGGAGCCATTCCCCTGCTATTTTCAGAGTAATTTCCCTGCTCTTCCCTGGCTGCATCCTGGGATGCTCCCAGAGGAGCAGATGCTCTGTGTGATCCTGAGATAACCCCCACCAGAAAGAAGCATCTTGGCAAGAATCCCAAAATCTCGTAGCCTTGAGGGGCCCTGGCATAGCCAGGACTGGTGGCATAGCCCTGGAAAAATCCACTTCCAAAAGCAGGTGCCCAAAATAAAGACAAATTCCCGGGGTTTCCTCCTTCCTCGTGTCCTCCAGGCCCAATTTCCTGAGTGTGAGGAAAATCCTCTGTGCACATCCCAACCCCCTGCCGAGGATTGCTGGGATTTCAGGGATGCTGAGCTGGGAAGAGGATCCTGCTGCTCCTTCCTCTCACACTTTAAATCCGCCTTCTCTCTTCTTTCCTGAATTTCTTCAAGGAAGTTTTAATACTTTCAGCTCCTGGATGTTTTCCAAAGGAGCTTAGTCAAGGAGTCAGGCTTAAAAATGCAATTAAAATTCCCAGCTTAACCCCAAGAAAGGTCAGCCTGCTGTCTCCCATTCACCCCCAGATCCCATTATTTGCTTTTATTAATTTCCAGCCTGTCCTTTGGATACTGGAAAGCACCAGAATAATCAAAATATAACTACAGGTAATAAATTTCACCTCTCAGCACAGGCAGCCCTAATTTTTGGGAGCACCAAACAGCCCCAGAGCCAAGGATTTGGATCTCAATCACCCCAGGAAATGCACCCAGAGCAAAGCTTGGCTCTGTGCAAGGAATTTTTGGTGGAATTAAGGGTTAGTTGTGGAGCAGGGACTCACCTTGGCTGCGAAGGCTCTGGAGGATGAGTGGAGCTGAGTGAATGAGCTGCTCTCCCCTCCAAGGACTTTTATACAGTTCCTAAATCCCTTCCTGAAAATGCAATAACGCCCTGGGGGAAAAAATGACCGAGCTATTTACAAAACAGCCACACCCCTAATTACCCACCACCTTCAAAAGCTCCTTCCATCCCATTTCTTTGATTGATTTGTCAGGCTCTGGATTGTCTTCCTCGTCTTGCACAGCTTTAATTGCGCCCTGCCCCTGCGGGCTGTGAGTGAAAACCGTGTGGGCGGCCCGGCTGGCTCAGCCTCACGGCACGATGAGTTTTAGGTTGCAAAATGGGTGGCAAAGGTGGCCAGTTTTGGGGTTCCTGTCCTCCCAAAACCTCCCAGCTGGTGTCTGGCAGGAAGGAGATGTCCTGGTGCTCATTCCTCGCTGTCTGGTCTTGGTAGGATTGGGTTCTTGTGGGGAAAAAACACAGTTCTCAGGTGTTTGCTGTGAAAAATTGTGAATTCTTAGAAAGTCCTGGTTGGGCGTCCTTGGAAAATATCTTTAAAGTTGTTTCCACCCTATGAGGCACTTGCAGGTGCCAGACCTGAGCTGAGGGTCCCCTCTCTGATGGTCATTTCCCAAAACAAGGACCATGAAATCTGTGGCCACCATGGGAGGCTCCAGCTGGTGGCACTGGCCACTTTTGGAAGGGTTGGCTTCTCCCTGTGAGCTCCCCAAAAATGTAATGAGATCTCCTCAACACGAGCGACAATTTCTCCCATGGAGGGGAGCAGAGCCCTGGAACAGCTGCCCAGGAAGGGCCTGGAGTGTTCCCCTGGAGTCATCCCAAACCCTCCTGGAACTGTCCCTGTGTCACCTGCTCCAGGTGACCCTGCTGCTCCAGGATTCTGTGACTGAGAGATCGGGGATTCTGAGATTCCATGGGATTCTGTGGTTCCATGGGATTCTGTGGTTCCATGGGATTCTCTGGTTCCATGGGATTTTGTGGCTCCATGGGATTCTCTGGTTCCATGGGATTTTGTGGTTCCATGGGATTCTGTGACTGGGAGATTGGGGATTCTGAGATTCTCTGGTTCCATGGGATTCTGTGACTAGGAAATCAGGAATTCTGTGTTTCCATGGGATTCTGTGACTGGGAGATTAGGGATTCTGAGATTCTTTGGGATTCTGTGATTCTTTGGGATTCTGTAACTGTGAGATCAGGGATTCTGTGGTCCCATGGAATTCTCGGTTCCATGGGATTCTGTGACTGGGAGGTCAGGGATTCTGTGTTTCTATGGGATTTTGTGTTTCCATGGGATTCTGTGACTGGGAGATTGGGGATTCTGAGATTCTCTGGTTCCATGGGATTTCGTGACTAGGGGATCAGGGATTCTGGAATTCTGAGATTCCATAGGGTTCAGTGACTGCGAGATCAGGGATTCTGTGGTCCCATGGAATTCTCGGTTCCATGGGATTCTGTGACTGGGAGATTGGGGATTCTGAGATTCTGTGACTGGGAGATCTGGGGTTCTCTGGTTCCATGGGGTATTGTGTTTCCATGGGATTCTGTGACTGGGAGATTGGAGATTCTGAGATTCTCTGGAACCGTGGGATTTTGTGATTGGGACATCAGGGATTCTGTGACTGGGAGATCAGGGATTCTGTATTTCCATGGGATTCTGTGACTGGGAGATCAGGGATTCTCTGGTTCCATGGTTCCATGATCCTGGGATTCCCTACCTGTGCCCATCCACCTCCCACCCAATTTTACGGCCGTTCCACCATCCCTGACACAGCCACCACCAATTTTCATTGCTGACATTTCTCCTGGCCAGCCCCGAGATGCCCCACACAGAATTTCTCTTTGAAAATTCCTGTTTTTTTTCTCATCTTTTGCTCTGTTTTATTTCCAGGCTCCAGAGCAGTGACAGGAAATCGGAAGCCGCTTGTGCAAACCTTACACCTGTGAGTAAGCTGTGAGTAAAATGCTGGGTCAGAGACCATGCAGCCCAGCTCCCCACGCATCCCCAGCTCTTCCCTGGGGCGGGATGGGAGCACTGGGAGCACTGGGATGGTGCAACCATGGATGCAACCACGGCTTCGCAACATTTCTCATTTCCCCTCCCGCTCCCCAGTTTCTCATTTCCCTTCTGTTCTTGACCATGGAATTCCAGCAGCAATCCTGATGTGCTCTCACTCATTTTGACCTGAACTCCCTCCTGGAGCCAGGAGGTTTTGTTGGGCAGAGATTTGGGAGGCCGAGGGGTGGCTAGGCCAAAACAATTCCTGGAGTTTCTATCCAGAGGCGCCAGCTGAGGCCAGAGCCGTGTTTGCTGCTCAGCCTGTTCACCAACAAGGAGACAGGCCTGGTTTAACAAGCACTGACAGGCTCGGGATTAGTCCTGGCTTATCGGAGCTGGGCATGAGCCCAGTATTATCAGAGTTCAGGATGAGTCCTGGCTTATCAGAGTCAGGAATGAGTCCTGGTTTATCAGAGCTGGAGATGAGTCCAGATTTATCAGAGCTGGGCATGAGCCCAGTATTATTATAGTCAGGAATGAGCCCAGTGTTGTCAGAATACAGGATGAGTCCTGGCTTATCAGAGCTGGGGATGAGCCCAGTTTTATCAGAGTTGGGAATGAGTCCTGTGTTTTTAGGCTTTGGTATGAGCCCAGTATTATCAGACTCAGGATGAGCCCAGTGTCATCAGGCTTTGGGAATGAGCCCAGAATTATCACAGTCAGGATGAGCTCAGTATTACCAGAGTCGGGATGGGCTCAGTGTTATCAGAGCATCTCAGAGGATGACTCGTCCCTGCCCTGTTGCACAAGGAGAGGGGAGGAACCCTCGCTGTGCAGAGGATAAAACCCAGCCTTGGACTCCTCCCAGGCTGGGGCTGGAGCTGAGCTCTGGGGAGGCCAGATCAGCTCTGGTTCCTCATGTCCAAACCCACCCTGCCTGCTGTGGGTCTATTAAATATTGATACCAAATATTGATACCTGGATCTATTAAATATTGATACAAAATAATAATACCTGGGTCTATTAAATATTGAACAGTCCAAACTCAGGGAGTGCCCTTCGACAGAAGCCACAAGAACCAGGGAATGAGAAATGGGATTTTCAAGTGTTTTCTGTTTTCTTTGTTTTGGGAGGGACTGAAATTCTCAGGTGGTTTTTGGTCAGTTGGATTAAACACAAATATTTGAAAGTTCCGGGCTTGGCTTTCTGGAATCCTCTGGGAATTTGTTGGAGCTCTCAGAGTTTTTTTGCTCCCTTGATGAAGGAAGGAAACCCACAGAAATATCAATAACGAAGTGGTAGATTTTAGAAATAAAAGCAAATAAATGATAACGCTGCCTAATTTTAGAAAGGAATTTAATAGGGCTGGTCACAAAATCTTGTGTAATTGTTTCCACATGATGATCTTACAACACTTCACATGTAAAGGATCCTGTAGCATCAAACACAGGTTTAGAGCTCAGAGGATTTGGGTCTTTCAGGGCAAAGTTTTCTGGATTTTTATTGAGTTGAAAGGGTCAAAAATCTCCCCAGGTGGATGAAGGCAGAATGGTAAAAAAACCCAAAACCAAAAAAAGCAACAAAGTGCTTTTACATCTCACTTTTAAATGGGCACAGATCTATGGGTGGATTTTTTTCCCCCTTCCTAACGAGTATTTGGATGAGTCAAACAACCTCAGAGAAAAGTCCTGGAAGATTAAATGTTGGGCAAACCCCAGCTCCCAGCCAGCACCGGAACCTGTGCCTAATTTAGGGCCTTATCCTATCCAAAGATGCCACGAGCAGGTTGAGGGGAGGATCTCGCTGCAGTTGCCTCATGCCCGAGGTTTTACGTGCTCCAGTTGCGCCATCCCCGGCGATCTCTGGGCCAGGTAAACAACCTTTCACTGGCCAGGTCACGCTGTAAACAACAATCCATCAGAAATCCCCTGGGAGATTGGCAGATCTCCTTATCCCAAAATTCTGGAATGCCTGGGAGCTCTGGAGAACACCTGGAGCAGGGAGGGGCATAGGGACACATCCAGGTGGGTTTGGGATGACTCTGGGAGCCCCCAGTCCTTCCCTGGGCAGCTGTTCCAGGACTCTGGCACCTCCATGGGAAGGAGTTCCCCCTCTTGCCCAGGTGGAATTTGGGGGTTGGTTTATGCCCATCCTCCTTGTCCCATCATTGGGAAGCGTCTGGCACTGCCCTGTTGCCACCTGAGCTTTTCTTGCTGTTGAAAATGCTGTATTTTAATGGTATTAATATAAATATTACATCTAAATTGGGTGTAAAATACCAATGACAATTCCTTGGGGAGATTCCTTGGGGACCAATTTGCGTTTGGAGTGAAGGAGCCAGAAATGAAAGAAATCATCCCAACATTGAAACTACCCACAGACCATGAGGTTTTATTTTCCAACTCGTGATCCAAAGGAGGTGGAGAAAAGAATCTTTTCCCATTTTCCCTTTTCCCAGCAGTTCTGGGGGCGCTGCTGTCAGCACAGCCCCACCTGAGGAGCGCGGAGCTCTGCGATGCAACGACACGCTCAGGGGGAAAATTCCCTTTTTGGTGAAAAGTGGGTCAAAAAAGGGTCATTTTTGGGGTGCAGGGAGAGGCTGCTGAGCCGAGTCACTTCTTCTGGATGGGAGGCCACTGGGTGCTCTGCTTGCACTGCTGGGTCTTGATGGTGGGGGGGACAACCACGGGGCACTTCTGCTGCACCACCTGGGCGCACTCCCCGCCCGCAGGGATGAGCTCTGCAGTCGGGAATGTCCCCACTCCGTATCCCCCTGAGCCCTCAGTGACCCCTCCTGTGGTTAGGGTGTCACTCAGGGGTGCACTGTACCCATATCCCGCCCCCAAATCCCCTCCGTGTTGGATGAATCCCCCTCCTCCCACATCCCCACCGTACCCGGCGGTGCCATAAACCGGCACCGTCTCCACCGCCACCTCCCAGCCCGACGTGAGCCCACAACGCCCGCTGGTGGCCACGGGGCAAGCGTGGCTGTCATAGGAGGAGCCCTCTGGGATGCTGTAGGGAGCTGGGGCTGGCAGGGGTGGCCAGCACGAGGGTCTGCGGGTGTAGCTGACCGAGCCTTCCCCGCCGCAGGTGAAGGAGGCGCTGCCGTCGGACAAGGAGCCGCTGCAGAACCGGCGGTGGCTCAGCGAGATCTCCCGGCTGTAGCCGCGGTTCCGCCGGGAGCATTTCCGCCGCAGACAGTGGTAGAGCTGCAAGAGGAAAGGAAAACACACACAAAATGGTTTCTGTATTCTCAGAATCCTTCGCTAAGCATTCATATTTGTAAGGTTTTCCTGAATCAACCTTCCCAACAGTTTTCGCTTGGTGTTTGTGCTTTGGAACAGGTGGGTGTGGGATACCGATGAAAGCCAGGGAAAGATGCGGCTTGAGTTTTCTCAAAGGAAAACTGAAGAGAAGGAATTAATAACAGAGATTAGCACCTGCTGGATGCATGATATTTTGGTAAAAGCATGTTTGCAAGCAGCGTTACCTTCCTCAGACCAATCAGTTTGCCTCAATCCTCGGTTCTACAATCTAGTCTATAAAAGCGTGGTTGCTTCTTTAATAAAGGGATTTCTTCTGCCTCAGTTCTACAATCTAGTCTATAAAAGTGCAGTTGCTTCTTTAATAAAGGGATTTCTTCTGCCTCTGAAGGAATTCGTGTGTTGCTACATTTTTTTTGCTGCTTCCAAGCTTTATAGTGACATGTGGGGAAGTGCCAGGTGGCATGGCCAGGAAAGCTTGGGGCAATTTCCAGGCTTTGAAACCGAGCTGAGTTGTTGAAGATTCATGGAATTGTGGTTTGGGTTGGAAAAGAGCTGAAAGCTCATCCACCCTGCCATGGTCTGCTAGACCAGGTTGCTCCAAGCCCCTATTCTCCAAATCCAAGGATATCTGGGCTCTTCCTGGGATTGCTTTTGTCTTTCTACCTCTATTTCCTGAGAATCCAAAAGCTGAAATACATTCTGAATCCAAAATCTGAAATATAAAATCTGAAATGTATTATTTTCCCCTCTAACGACTGCCGTGGTTTTCCCCGCTCATTTCCACGTCCACAGCCACAAAGCTGCAAAAACCACCGAGGATATTATGCAAAAATATCCTTGTTTCTGCTTCTCAGCTGTTGCAAGTTCAAAGTTTCCACCCCGGCTCTGTTGCTGCAGCCCCAAAATCCTTTGATAGAAGGTGATTGGCCCAGACACAGAAGTTCGTGGCCATTCTGAGGTCCAGCTCAGAGTTATTAATAAATATAAAAAATGCATTATTAATTAATATTAAAAACCCCACGAAGATTGTGCAATATGGTCCCACCACTAAAGACCCATCCAGATTTTTATCCTGCTCATCCTGATTCCACCTTTCTCCCCAGGGATTGGATCCAGAAGGGATCCAAGGGATCCAAGCCCACCCAGATCCCGAGGGCTTGGCTCAGGCAGTGGCGTCCTGCTGCCAGCACCATCCAAGGTGATAAATGATAAAATCCCATTAAAAAACCCCAGACTTACCCTCTTCAGCCATCGGAAACACATTTAGGAGGTAAAAGTCGATGTAATGAGGAGCTTTAAGAGCCTCAGGAACATTTATATGGCGTTTAACACGTATGGGAAGTGAGACACCCTCGGGAATGAGAAGGATTTATTTACCAAACTGCGATTTCAGTGTTTGCTTTGGCTGCGATCCGTATCTCCATTCACACCGCTCATTTCGCTGCTCTAATTGTTACTTCTGCTTAATGAGCTGATTCCTGTGCCCCTGCCCTGGGCCACGCAGGAACGCTCCGGCCCCCAGCCCCGGGACAGGTGGGTGGGGAGGTGGGAGGAGGAGAATGTGCAGCGATGCCAGGGGCAGAGGGGCACGGGGCAAGAAATGTCACAGAGCTCTGGCGACAAGCGCGTCCCTCCCGCAGCTCCCTGCTGGCTCCAGGGCAAGTTTTGGGGTTTCTTGGTTTTGGTTTTTTTGTTTGTTTTGTTTGGTTTTTTTTCTTTATTTTTTCTTTATTTTTTCTTTTTTTGGTGTATTTTAAAAAAATTTCTTGTTTTTTCTTTTTCTTTTTTTTTTCCTTTTCTTTTTTTTTTCTTTTTTTTTCTTTTTCTTTTCCTTTTCTTTTTTTTTTTTTCTTTTTCTTTTTCTTTTTCTTTTCTTTTTCTTTTTCTTTTTCTTTTTCTTTTTTTTTTTCTTTTTTTTTTTTTTTTTTTTTTTTCTTTTTCTTTTTTTCTTTTTTTTTCTTTTTTTCCCTTTTTCTTTTTCTTTTCTTTTTTTTTTTTTTGTTTAGTTTTTTTTTCTTCTTTTTGCACATGACCCAGAAGGTTCATCAAAAATGATTGATACCCTAAGTGGGAATTTTGCAAGGATGCTTAAAGACAGAACTTGCGGAGGTGTGAATGTCCTGATCCTTAAACCCAGCCTGGCTGGATTAGGCTTTAATGAAGGATTGTGCCTCCAAATCCTTCCCTTCCTCCTCTCTCACCTCCTTCCTCTGGTTTGGAAGGAGCACCGGGGGACTCCAGGCTGGACCAGCTCTGGGAATTTCGCTGTGGGGACAGAAAAGTCCCAGCTTTGGCCAAAACTCCATCCCCGGGCAGAAATCCGTGCCAGGGCAGGGTGCAAAGCCTGGGAAGGGAAGGATTTGAGGCCAGCAGGAAGATTTGGAGCTGCCTGAGGGATTTGCTGCTGGTTTCATTCCCTCCTGCCTGGCTCTGGGGCTGCGTTGGCTGGTTCCCAGGTGATGCTTCCCTCTGGGAATTGCACGGAATGCCAGAATCCATGAGGTTGGAAAAAAAGCCCTCGCAGACCATCGAGCCCAGCCTGTCCCCACTTTGTCAGCCAGCCAGGAGCTCTGAGTGTCCTTCCTCGGACACGTCCAGGGCTGGTCACTCCAAACCTCCCTGGGCAGCCCCTGCCAAGCCTGACCCCCCTTTCCAGGATGTAACAGCGGCCCAGGGGCTTTTTAGTGGTTTGCCATCAGCCTCGTCTGTTTGTCCTCAGTCTCGTGCTCGGGCTTGAATGTTTATTACATCTTATCAGAAAGTACAGAGCGTACAACAGCTCTTCCAGCTTCTTGCTAGAAGCAGGGAAAACGGCCTCAAGTGCAGTAAATACAAGGTCTTTTAAAGCTAAACAGTTCAATAGAGAATTAACACCTATATTGTTTATACTTTCGACCCAATAACAAGATCCCCATGACCCTTAGAGTGTCACTGACTGACCAACCAGAAACTACTCCCTGAAATCTATGAAAGAAGAAGGAAGAAGTATGAACGAAGAAAGAGACAATGCCCCAAAATCTCCATCTTGTCCCATACCTATTACTATAAAACCCTCAAATTTAAAACCTGTGAAAAGCACACACTTCTAATCCACTACACATTTGTGATTTTTACTTCATTGTTCATATTTAGAATCCATCTCCAAGGCCTCAGGTCAAAAGCATTGTTCTGCAGGGGGGTCTGTGCCTGAAAGCACAGAAAGCTCAAAATCTCCTGGTTTCTGGGATCCAACACCAGGAGGAAATTCCTGCTGATGTCCACCCTGAGCCTCCCCTGGGGCCGTTGCTGCAGGAAGGGGGAGGATGGCAAGGCCCTGGGTGCTGTCATGGTTTCATTGCCCACCTGGGGCATCACCAGCTGCTCTTGGGTCATCCCCAACCCCTACAGGACCTGGTCACATCTCCTATCAGGTCCACAGAGGTGGTCACCGAGTCAGAGGACACAAGTGCACCAAGGGGTGTTGGTGCCGTGGTTCCTTCAAATTTTGGGATCTTCTGTTCCCCCCTCGCAGAGCCCAGTGGGGAAATGAAGGTGCAAAACCTCTGGGACAATAAACCTGGTGGCTTTGGAGTGAAACATCTCATCAGAGACATTTCTACATCCCGAGACCGTGAAGTGCAGGTTGACAGTGCAAGAGATGAATGAACTCCCAAAAGAGGGGCAGGTTTGATCAATTATAACGTTTATTGGATTTTAAAAGTGCCTTTGGGAAAGCAACATGATCAAAGGCACCCCAATGCCAGGAGCAGGGGCATCCTGGAGCTCTCACACAAGGATGCAGCGTCCAGGGGACAGGAGGGGACAGCTGGGAAGGACCAAGCAGCAGAGCCAGGGCTGGAGTCACCCAGGGCTGTTACTTCTGCTGGCCGGGCCAGCAGGAGCTCTGCTTGGTCTGGTGGGACACCACGGGGACGACAATGGGACATTTCTGCTGGGAGGAGCCTCCGCCGCCACCTCCAGAGCTGATGATGATGGTCTGGCCTGAGGAGCCGCCGCCGTAACCTCCTCCCATCCCATAGCTGGAGCCTCCACTGCAGCATCCAGAGGATCCACCACCACCTCCACCTCCAATGATGACCTTTGTCCCTGAGGAGCCACCACCGTATCCTCCACCCATCCCATATCCTCCACTGCAGCATCCAGAGGAGCCTCCACTGCTTCCTCCAATGATGCTCTTTGATCCTGAAGATCCACCATATCCTCCACCCATTCCATAGCTGGATCCTCCACTGCAGCATCCAGAGGAGCCTCCACTGCTTCCCCCTCCAACGATGACCTTTGTCCCTGAGGATCCACCACCGTACCCTCCACCCATCCCATAGCCTGAGGAGCCCCCACTGTAGCAACTAGAGGAGCCTCCACCACAACCTCCACCTACAACGATGCTCTTTGATCCCGAAGATCCACCGTAACCTCCTCCCATTCCATAGCTGGATCCTCCACTGCAGCATCCCGAAGATCCACCGTAACCTCCTCCATTCCATAGCTGACCTTTGTCCCTGAGGAGCCACCACCCCCTCCAACAATGACCTTGTCCCTGAAGATCCACCACCCATCCCCACCCATCCCCATATGATATCCTCCACTGCAGCATCCAGAGGAGCCTCCTGCTTCCTCCAATGATGCTTCCTCCACCATGATGCACCCATCCCATAGCTGGATCCTCCACTGCAGCATCCAGAGGAGCCATCCAACGATGACCTTTGTCCCTCCACCACATCCCACCCATCCCATATCCTCCACTGCAGCATCCAGAGGAGCCTCCACTGCTTCCTCCAACGATGCTCTTTGATCCCGAAGATCCACCATACCCTCCACCCATCCCATAGCTGGATCCTCCACTGCAGCATCCAGAGGAGCCTCTACCGCCTCCACCTACAACGATGACCTTGGATCCCGAAGAGCCACCGCCGTATCCCCCTCCCATCCCGTATCCCGAGGAGCTCCCACTGCAGCAGGATCCTCCTCCTCCTCCAGAGCTGATGATGACTTTTCCGGAGCCCCCTCCAGCCCCGCAGCAGGAGGAGCCCTCAGACTGGTAACCAGAGGAGCCACTCCCGTGGCAACCGGAGCCCTGGCTGTGGCAACCGCTGGACTGGGAGGACATCCCATGGCAGCCCCCGGAGCTTTGTCTGGAGCACATCTTGGAGCTGTGAGCCTGCAAGGAATGGAGCTGTCAGAGGGGAGACACAGCTGAGCCTTCCCAGCAGAGAAAAAACGAAGAATTCCCAGGAATTGCCCTGCCTGTCCCAAATTCTGCAGCTTTAAAGCCCCTCCCATCTGTTAGACTGTCGTGACATCCCGGGGAGCTCCCTGCAGGTCACAGCAGTTCCAGGAAACCTCTGCGTGCAGGAAGGTTGGGAATGCTTCCCCAGCTTTGCACACATGCTCTGACATGCCTAAAAAAATTCTGTGGATCCTTCTGGATGTCTCACACTGACTCAGCAGCTGGAAGTTCAGCTCGCAGAGTTCCAGCTGCAGCTCCCCTGCCTGAGGAAGGGAGTTCTGTTGGCACCTCCAGTTGGTTTTTGGTGGAGCCACCATAATTCAAAGAACGCCCAGAAACAAACTGCTGGAGGAGATCTCCCTTCTTGGAGGTTCCAGAAGTTTCCCCATCCACGGGCTTACCTTCAGTGCTGGTGAGAACGTGGCGATGCTCGGCGTTGGTTGAGTGAGGAGCTCTGGGACAGCCGAGCTTTTATACGGGATGGATCGCGCTCCCGAGGGAAGTGAGACACCCTAAGGAATGCTGAGAGATTGATTTACAGAGCCCAGCTCCAGCTGCCTCCTTCCTTGACTCACTTGCAGCAGAGCTGATGTGAAGGAGGCGCATCAGCCCCGTTCTGTGCCCCAGTCCATAATTCTGCTTAATGATTCCCTTCCGGGAGCCTCGCTCCCAAATTTTTGGGACAAACGGCATCTCAGGGTCTGTTTTGGGGTAATAGGGGGAGCCCGATGTGTTTCTGCTGGGCTGGAGATTTTTGGGTGCTCAGGACAGAGTGGGGACTGAGCAGTGTTCCCATACCCAACCCCTGCTCCCAAATCCCCTCCAGCTGGAGAGGGACGTTTCCTCAGGAACTGCGGGGACAGGACACAGGAAATGGGGTCAGGATGAAAGAGGACAAAATTCGGTTGGATATAGGAAAGATTGATTGATGAGCATCTGCCCCAGCACTGGAAGCTGGAGAACATTTCCCAGCAGAACATTTTGGATGTTTTATTCATTTTTGGGGAGCAAACTGACAAAGGAGAGAAGCAACCTCACAAAGCAGATGAGCAAATGCCAAGAGATGGGGACTGGAGTGAGTCGGGGCCAGAGCATGATGGAAGGACAGGGATAATAAAGGATGAGCTTGAGCAGAGTCCCAGAGAATTCTGGAGAATTCTGGAGAATTTCCTCAAGGACTGGCAAGATGGGGAGCAGGAGCACATCCATCCTGCCGGGAAAGGCCAGAGGTTGAACCCCAATGGAGTTCTTTGCTCTGGAGCTGCCCAGGTCTGTGCCAGAGGACACTGTGAGGGTGACAATGACAAAGGTGACTTTTCCCTCCCATCTTTTGTGACCCCAAGGTGGCTGTTGGATTTCTATGGACGTCTGTGCTCAGCTCCAGCTTCCAGGGATCTCAGTCTTGAAAAAAACCTTGAAATCCTTCTGTTTTCAAAGTTGCACTTGAAGGCCATCAAGATCTTTACCTCCAGGACCTTCAACACCCCCTTCACCCCAACAGGACCCATTTCCCAGGGTCTTCACTGGCCACGCCACCCTCACTTGAGCAGGGGAGTCACCTGGATGTGTTCCTTGCCGCAGGATGGATTTGTCAGCTTGGCTGTCCCAACACCAGCTCTGTGTCACGCGTGTTTGGAGCCTGACAGCAGCATCCGCCCTGCCAGGACACTGAGTAGAGGAAGGACTGATGGGGTTTTGGCTGTGGGGGACGTGTGACAGCAGCAGCAGGTCCTGGCTGTCACTGTGAACGTGACTTTGACACCCTTGGGATGGGGACAGGGCCACCAGCACCAAGGACACACGTGCAGGGGCTTTGGAGTCCCTGCCATGGTGTTATCTCTGTTCTCATCACCAGATCTGAGGTGTCACCGCTGTTCTGGCTCCCAGCTCTGACGTGTGGGTGTTGTACTCCAGAGGATCTCAACACCTTGATCCCTTCCGTGCCTCCAACCTGCAGGGACTTGCCCAGAGGGACACCCAGGGATTAGCAGCTCCTTGGCACAGAGGGACACCCAGGATTATCAGCTCCTTGGCACAGAGGGACACCCAGGGATTAGCAGCTCGTCCTGACCCGGGGATGAGGAAAAGCCGTGGAGGTTTTTGGAGGGTGCTGAGAGGAGCTCCTGCAAACCACAGAGAGTTTTGGAGCCCCTGGACCTGTAGCAAGTGGATTTGTTTGCCAGAGGTGTAGGAAAAGCGTGGCTGGAAGCTCAGCTGCCGGAAGGGCCGGCTCTACCACAACCTGTCCCAGGTCAGGGAGAAATTTGGATGCCTGTGTTGGCTAAAGGGAAGTGGGGGTGTAAAATGCTTTGGGCCAACGTTCACAGATTTGTGATGTTCTGCTGGGCCCTTCTCCCTGCAGTGCTGGAACCCTCGGGAACCCTCTCCATGTCCTCACTGCAAACACCTCGCTGGGTGGTTGGTACCAGAGAGGACAAATCCCCAGCCAGGTCCCACGGCACCCTGGATCCCTTTTCCCACCACATTCCCTCAGTGATGCTGAAAAAGTGGGCCATGATCCTGGAGAAGAACTCTCCAGTTTTCCCCAAAAGTCTGTCAGTCATGATCCCTCTAGCGTGTCATGGCCGATGATCCCTTTAATTCCTAATTTTGTTTCCTCCCTTCTGGGTGTGTCTGTGAGATGAACAAAAACCCTCTGGGCCTAGAGTTAAAGCTCACTGGAGTCAAGGCTAATCCCACCTGTTCCAAAGAGGACTCTGGGCGTCCTTTTTGAGAGGATTTCCCATCTTTGAGAGGAAAGCCAACTGTCTTTGGGCTGCATCCAAAGGAGAGTGAGCAGGGTGATGAGGGAGAGTTTCCTTCCCCTCTACTCTGCTCTGGTGAGATCCCACCAGGAA
This sequence comes from Muscicapa striata striata, assembly GCA_030060385.1. Lineage (NCBI taxonomy): Eukaryota > Metazoa > Chordata > Aves > Passeriformes > Muscicapidae > Muscicapa > Muscicapa striata. Next base: position 367,812 of record JAREIS010000460.1, on the reverse strand, counting down.
TTCTGTGTCTAGTCCCTAACATAAAAGTGATGTGGAATTGTTGGAGCAAGTTCAGAGGGGGACATGAGGTTGATAAAAGTCCTGGAGCCCTTCCCCTGTGGATCCAGGCTGGGAATGCTGAGCCTGTGGAGACCCCAGAGCCAGTGCCAGGGTCTGCAAGGGCTCCAGGGAAGCTGGAGAGGGACTTTTCTTCAGGAACAGCAGGGACAGGACACAGGCAATGGGGTCAGGATGAAAGAGGGCAAAATCCCTCTGGATATAGGAAAGATCTGTTGATGAGCACCTGCTCCAGCACTGGAGGCTGGAGAACATTTCCCAGCAGAACGTTTAGGATGTTTTTATTCATTTTTGGGCAAACAAACTGACAAAGGAGAAAAGCAACCTCACAAACCAGTTCTGTGCACAGAAATTTTTATTTCCCGTCACATTTATGGCACAGAGGAGCCACCTGGGAGTTCACAGCAAAGGGATGCAGCACCAAGGGGACACGAGGGATGTGCTGGGAGCAAACCTGGAGTGCAGGGATTCAGCTGTTCCCTGCCCAGGGCTGTTACTTCTGCTGGCCGGGCCAGCAGGAGCTCTGCTTGGTCTGGTGGGACACCACGGGGACCACAATGGGACATTTCTGCTGGGAGGAGCCTCCGCCGCCACCTCCAGAGCTGATGATGATGGTCTGGCCTGAGGAGCCGCCACCGGAGCCGCCACCACAGCATCCTCCACCGCCACCGCCACCCCCTCCCATGATGATCTTCCCTCCGGAGGAGCCGCCACCGGATCCGCCACCACAGCAGCCGGAGGAGCCTCCTCCTCCTCCTCCGCCGCCAGAGCTGATGGTGATCTTCTGGGCTGATCCGCCACTGCCACCGCCGGATCCGCCACTGCAGCATCCGCCAGATCCGCCACCACCTCCCATCATGCTTTTTGAGGATCCACCGCCGGATCCACCACCACAACATCCACCGGATCCGCCACCGCCTCCACCGCCCATCATGCTCTTTGAGGATCCACCGCCGGATCCGCCACCGCAGCATCCGCCGGATCCGCCACCGCCTCCACCGCCTCCCATGATGATCTTCATCCCACCGGAACCACCGCCGGATCCGCCACCGCAGCATCCGCCAGATCCACCACCGCCACCACCTCCCATCATGCTTTTTGAGGATCCACCACTGGATCCTCCGCCACAGCATCCACCTCCACCTCCTCCTCCACCGCCCATCATGCTTTTTGAGGATCCGCCACTGGATCCACCACCACAGCATCCGCCAGATCCACCACCGCCACCACCTCCCATAATGCTTTTTGAGGATCCACCGCCTCCACCTCCCATCATGCTCTTTGAGGAGCCACCACCAGATCCACCACCGCAGCATCCACCGGATCCGCCACCACCTCCACCTCCCATGATGATCTTCATCCCACCGGAACCACCGCCAGATCCGCCACCGCAGCATCCGCCAGATCCACCACCGCCTCCACCTCCCATCATGCTCTTTGAGGATCCGCCACTGGATCCTCCACCACAGCATCCACCTCCACCTCCTCCTCCACCTCCCATCATGCTCTTTGAGGATCCACCACCAGATCCACCACCGCAGCATCCGCCGGATCCGCCACCACCACCACCTCCCATCATGCTCTTTGAGGATCCGCCACTGGATCCTCCGCCACAGCATCCGCCTCCACCTCCTCCTCCACCTCCCCCATCATGCTTTTGAGGATCCACCACCGGATCCTCCACCGCAGCAGCCTGAGGAGCCTCCTCCTCCTCCGCCGCCAGAGCTGATAATGATCTTCTGGGCTGATCCTCCGGAGGAACCTCCACCGCAGCAGGATCCGCCTCCTCCCCTGCCGGAGGAGCTCTGGGACTGGGAACTGCCCTGGCAGCAGCAGCAGCAGCCGCAGCCATGGCACCCGCTTTGTCTGGAGCACATCTCAGAGCAGTGATCCTGCAAGGAAAAGCTTTTTACTCCAGGGCAGCCACCAACTCTCAGGAGAATTTCCCAAGGCCCGTGACCCTGGTCCAGCCTAACAACACTTTGTAGTGTCCAGGATCATATTTTAAACACTTTTATCCCAAAGTTGTCCCATCTCCTTATCCCAAAGCCATTCCATCTCCATCGCAACACTGAAGAGATATGATTTTCAGTAGCGCTGAACATGCTTCTGTTTGGTCTGGTGGGACCAAGCCACCCACAAGAGATTTCAATTCACCCCAGCAACTTCTGTGCCCTTTCACTGCCACCCACCTGATGTTTTTTTTTCCCTAAAACTTCTGCATTTTAGAAGCAGAAAAGGAAGAATCCCTCCCTTGGGCAGAGCTGGACTTACCCTCCTGGGCTCTAAACACGGACACCTCAGGGCAAAGCTGAGCGAATGAAGCACCCTGAGATCCACCAGCCTTTATACAGTTTTTCCTGAGTGGGAAGTGAGGCATCCATAGGAATGGTGATTGGTTTATTTACCAAACAAACCTCTCCTCCTTTGTCCCAGTTCTCCTGACTCACTGCATGTGGACAATGCCTCTGCTGTGCATCACATCCTCGGCTGCCCCGCATCTGCGGCTGGTCCCACACGTGAGCTCAGCTCCCGTGGCTCAAACTCCCGGGTGGGATTCTGGGGCTCCTCTTGGATTCTGGAGCTGGCCACCCTCCAATCCAACTGGGAGATGCCGCTGGTGACGGACACCAGCAGGGGCTGGGGAACCGCATTTTATTGAGATGTACACTCACTTTATTGATGTAACATTTTATTGAGTGTACACTCACTTATTGACGGAACACTCATTTTATTGAGTGTTACATACGGGGAGCACAGGGGGTCTGTGCAGGGCTGGGAGCTGGATTTGGGGGTCCTTTCCACCTCAGGATATTCTGTGGTTCCATCCTCCTGTGACTGTGGAGATTCCCGGGGGAACAGGGCTGGGTCTGGTGTTCCTGGGGCATCAAAGGAATTCCCCCTTGGCTGTGGGAAATTTCTCACCACAGCAGCGAAGGGTTGATCCAGATTTATTTTTGTTTGATTCCACCAGAGGTCAGACTGACCCCAAAACATCAAGTGATGGAGATGGAGGGGTACCAGACCCAACATCCCCCCATGCAGCAGCATCTCCATGGATATGGACCAAAAGGATGAATTCTTGCCCATTTTGGGACATTTCTGAAGAAGCAACAAGATCCAGGGCAGTGCCGAGCTCCTGCTGCCACCCTGAGAATTTGTGTCATTTGGATGCTGCTTTTCTTGCTCCTGGGCCATTTCTGGGTGCAGGGATTTCTGACAGCACCGTTCCCATCCCTCTGAAGTGGGACCCCAAACTTGGCTTTGCTCTTTGCTGGTGCTTGTGCACTTCCCAGCCATTGGAATTTCAGCACCCTTGATGACAGAATAAAATCCCAGGCAACTCAGCTGTTGCAGTGGCACCTTGGGCTGGAGGGGCTCATCTGGATGTGTTTTGAGGTGTTTGTGTCACTGAGGTCCCCAAGGGGGAGAGGCAGACGGTGCAGGGACAGGAGAAGCCGTCACAGCCCTGGGTCACTCCTGTTTCTCCTGGGATAATTCCCGGTGTCTGTCACCAACATCCCATAAATCTGTTTTGACATTAATTCCCTTTCCCTGCTAATTGCCAGAGTAGACCACATCAAAGTGGGAACCTCCCTCTGGAGACTCACACCCAGGGCTTTGTTTGAGCACTGTGGGAATGAGGAAATCCCCCGGTGTTCCTTGGAAGAGCCTTGCTGAAATCCTGGCCTTGCCTCTGATTCCACTGGGGGCTCAGAGCTGGGGAAATCTTGGCAAGCTCCTGAATTTCTCCTCCACTGGTGAGAGCACCAGGAGCTCCTGCACCAGCTCACGAAGGGCCCAAGCTTCTCTCACCCCTGTAATTGCACCTTGAAATCCTTCAGGGCAGAATTTTGTTATCTTCTCTCTTTGAACCCACTCAGAACTTTTTTGGGCATTACCAGAATTTTGATGAGGTGGAGGGACTCCAGTGATCAACCTTGTGGTGCCTTCTCTGGCAGGCAAAAGTCGAGATAATCATCACCATGAAGAGATATTAAAAAACTATCTGATAATAATTAGTGAATCCAAAAATCTCTTCTATCAGTGGGGTTTCAGTGCAGTTTTGCTCTGGGGCTTTATTGAAATAGCACTGGAATCAAACCAGGGATGGAAATAAAGCAACCGGGGCCAAAAAATCCAACCACTTGCACACAGAAATCTGTAGAACTGCAATTTTATTGTTTCATGCAAGCACTTGAAAATGGGGGCTGGAACAGAGACAACCCTGGCTGGAATTACAGATACACAACACCAGAGTTTCCAGTCACCAGGGGAAGGGAGAAAAGAATAGCGTAAATAATCTTAAATTTATTAGAGGAGGGAATGTGAAGCATCTTCATTTCTCGGACTTCTTTGGGGGCTGAGTTGTTCCGGTGGGCGCTGCTTGGTTTGCAGTGGCCAGCAGATGGGCTGGGTCTCCTCCTACATTTCCCGCACAGTAGGTGGAGTTCGTTCCCCCACCACCTCCAGCTGCGAAGCCGATGATGGGACCGCTGAAATTGCCACCTGAAACTCCCCCACCTCCTCCTCCAGTACCTATGCAACCACCAGGATTGGTATTGTGGCCTGATCCGCCTCCTCCCCTGCTGGGGGAACTCGGGGGCCGGGGACTCCCTCGGCCCCGGCTGCGGGACCTTCTTGGGCTGGAGCTCATCTCAGAGCAGTGACCCTGCAAGGAAAAGCTTTTTACTCCAGAGCAGCCACCAACTCTCAGGAGAATTTCCCAAGGCCTGTGAACCCAGTCCAGCCCACTAACTCTTTGTAGTGTCCAGGCTCATCTTTCAAAGACTTTTATCTCAAAGTTGTCCCATCTCCTTATCCCAAAGCCATTCCACCTCCATCGCAACACTGAAGAGATACGACCATCAGTAACAGGGGCTGATCCTGCTTGCGTTTGGTCTGGCGGGACCAAGCCATCCACAAGAGATTTCAATTCACCCCAGCAACATCCCTGCCCTTCCACTGCCACCCACCAGATGTTTTTTTCCCTAAAACTTCTGCATTTTAGAAGCAGGAGAGGAGAAAAGAATCCCTCCCTTGGGCAGAGCTGGACTTACCCTCCTGGATTCCGACCACGGACACCTCGGGGCCAAGCTGAGCGCGTGAAGCACCCCGAGATCCATCAGCCTTTATACCGTTTTTGCTGCGTGGGAAGGGAGGTATGGTGATTGGTTTATTCACCAAACAACCTCTCCTGTTTCTTCCCAGTTCTCCTGACTCACTGCATGTGGACAATGCCTCGGCCGTGCATCACTTCCTCGGGCCCCCGCATCCGCGGCCGATCCCACACGTGAGCTCGGCTCCCGTGGCTCAAACTCCCGGGTGGGATTCTGGGGCTCCTCTTGGATTTTGGGGGTTTTCATCCTCCACGTCAGCTGGGAGATGCTGTGGGTGACCGACACCAGAAGGGGCTGGGGAGCCTCATTTTATTCAGTGTTACTGATGGGAGGCATAGAGGGGTTGTTGGGGTATCTCCGCAGGGTCAGGAGCTGTACATGGGGATCTTGGGGGGCCCCTTACACCTCAGGATATTCTGTGATTCCACCCTCGTGTGACTGTGGAGATTCCCAGGGGAACAGGGCTGGGTCTGGCACTCCTGAGGCACCAAAGGTCCCTCTTGTTTCTCCTGGGACAATTCCCGGTGTCTGTCACCAGCATCTCATAGAACTGTTTTGAGGTTTAATTCCCTTTCCCTGCTAATTGCCAGAGTGGACCACTTCGAAGTGGGAACCTCCCTCTGGAGACTCACACCCAGGGCTTTGTTTGAGCACTGTGGGAATGAGGAAATCCCCCGGTGTTCCTTGGAAGAGCCTTGCTGAAATCCTGGCCTTGCCTCTGATTCCACTGGGGGCTCAGAGCTGGGGAAATCTTGGCGAGCCCCTGAATTTCTCCTCCACTGGTGAGAGCACCAGGAGCTCCTGCACCAGCTCATGAAGGGCCCGAGCTTCTCTCACCCCTGTAATTGCACCTTGAAATCCTTCAGGGCAGAATTTTGTTATCTTCTCTCTTTGAACCCACTCAGAACTTTTTTGGGCATTACCAGAATTTTGATGAGGTAGAGGGACTCCAGTGACCCCACAACCTTGTGGTGCCTTCTCTGACAGGCAAAAGTCGAAATGATCATCACCATGAAGAGATATTAAAAAAATGATCCGATAATAATTAGTGAATCCAAAAATCTCTTCTATCAGTGGGGCTTCAGTGCAGTTTTGCTCTGGGACTTTATTGCAACAGCACTGGAATCAAACCAGGGATGGAAATAAAGCAACTGTGGCCAAAAAAATCCAACCACTTGCACACAGAAATCTGTAGAACTGCAATTTTATTGTTTCATGCAAGCACTTGAAAATGGGGGCTGGAACAGGGACAACCCTGGCTGGAATTACAGATACACAACACCAGAGGTTCCAGTCCCCAGGGGAAGGGAGAAAAGAATAATGCAAATAATCTTAAATTTATTAGAGGAGGGAATGTGAAGCATCTTCATTTCTCGGACTTCTTTGGGGGCTGAGTTGTTCCGGTGGGCGCTGCTTGGTTTGCAATGGCCAGCAGATGGGCTGCGTCTCCTCCTACATTTCCTGCACAGTAGTTGGAGTTCATTCCCCCTCCGCCTCCAGCTGCGAAGCCGATGATGGGAGCGTTGAAAGTGCCACCTGAAACTCCCCCACCACCTCCTTGTCCTCCTCCTCTTCCTCCTCCTCCTCCTCTACCAACGTTACCGCCAGAACTGATATCCATACTCATGAGTGATTTGCCTCCTCCCCCACCAGAGGAATTCTCCTCGTCTGGGTAGAGGCACCTGAGTAGTCTGGAGCCCATCTTGGAGCAGTGAGCCTGCAAGGAAAAGCTTTTTACTCCAGGGCAGCCACCAAGTCTCAGAAGAATTTCCCAAGGCCCGTCAACCCAGTCCAGCCCAACAACACTTTGTAGTGTCCAGGGTCATCTTCCAAAGACTTTTATCTCAAAGTTGTCCTATCTTCTTATCTCAAAGCCATTCCATCTCCATCTCAACACTGATGAGAGACAACCTTTAGTAACGCTGATCCTGCTTCTGTTTGTTCTGACAGGACTAAGCCACCCTCAAGAGATTTCAATTCACCCAGCAACATCTCTGCCCTTCTACCGCCACTCACCAGATGGTTTTTTCCCTAAAACTTCTGTGTTTTGGAAGCAGGAAAGGAAGAAAAGAATCCCTCCCTTGGGCAGAGCTGGACTTACCCTCCTGGGCTCTGACCACGGACACCTCAGGGCAAAGCTGAGCAAACAGAACACCCCGAGATCCACCGGCCTTTATACCGTTTTTCCTGAGTGGGAGGTGAGGAATCCAGAGGAATGGTGAAAGGTTTTCCAAAGAAACCTTCCCTTTCATCCCACTTGTCCTGACTCGCTGCACATGGATGATGTCTCTGCCGTGAGTCATTTGTTTGGCTGCTCCCCATCCGCGGCTGGTCCCAAACACGAGCTCTGCAGCTGAAACTCCCAGGTGGGATTCTGGGGCTCCTCTTGGATTCTGGAGCTGGCCACCCTCCAATCCAACCGGGAGATGCCACTGGTGACCGACACCAGAAGGGGCTGGGGAACATCATTTTATTGAGATGTACACTCATTTTATTGAGTGTTACTGACTGGAGGCACAGAGGAGTTTGGTGGGGTGTCTGTGCAGAGGTGGGAGCTGGACTTGGGGGATCTTTGGGGGTCCCTTCCAAATCAGGATATTCAGTGATTCCACCCTTGTGTGACTTTGGAGATTCCCAGGGGAACAGGGCTGGAAAAGTCTTGGAGACATCCTGAATTTCTCCTCCACTGGTGAGGGCACCAGGAGCTCCTGCACCAGCTCACGAAGGGCCTGGGCTCTTCTCACCCCTGTAATTGCACCTTGAAATCCTTTAGGGCAGAATTTTGTCATCTTCTCTCTCTGAACCCACTCAGAACTTCCTTGGGAATCACCAGAATTTTGGAAAGATAGAGAGACCCCAGTGATTAACCCTGTGATGTCTTCTCTGACAGGAAAAAGTGGGATTATGAAGAGACATTTAAAAACTATCTAAGAAGGTTTAGTGAATCCTAAATCTCTTCTACCAGTGGTGTTTCAGTGCAGTTTTGCTCTGGGGCTCTATTGCAACAGCACTGGATCCGAACCAGGGATGGCAATAAAGCAACGGGGGTCGGAAAATCCAACCACTGACACAGAGAGCTCTCAACAACTGCAAACTTCAGTGTCTGGTGCTAGCACTTGATAATGGAGGCAGGAACAAGCACACAGAACAACCCTGGCTGGAATTATGGATACACCACACTAGAGGTACGGGTCAGAATATTCTGAGGGGAAGGGAGAAGAGAAAAATGCAAATAATTTTAAAATTAATGGAGGAGTAAAAGCGACGCGTCTTCATATTTAGGGCTCCTGTGCTCTCTGAGTCCTTCTGGTGGGCACTGCTTTGTCTGAAATGCCCAGCAGATGGGCTGGGTCTGCTGTTATATTGACATTTCTTTCAGAGGTGGTGGAGTTCCCTCCACCTCCACCCCCGATGCTGATAAAGGGAGCATTGAACACATTGCCTGAAACTCCTCCACCTCCTCCTCCTCCTCCTCCACTAAATCCATTGCCACCAGAATTGATGTACGTATTGTGGCCTGATCCACCTCCTCCCTCGCTGCAGGAGCTCTGCAGCTGGGGACTCCCCCGGCCTCTGCTGTGGGACCTTCTTCGCCTGGAGCTCATCTCAGAGCAGTGATCCTGCAAGGAAAAGCTTTTTACTCCAGGGCAGCCACCAGCTCGCAGGAAAATTTCTCAAGGCCCGTGACCCCAGTCAAGCCCAACAAGAATTTGCAGTTTCCAGGATCATCTTTAAAAGACTTTTATCTCAAAGTTGTCCCATCTCCTTATCCCAAAGCCATTCCATCTCCATCACAACACTGAAGAGATACAAGCGTCAGTAACAGGGGTGATCCTGCTTCTATTTGTTCTGGTGGGACCAAGCCACCCACAAGAAATTTCAATTCACCCAGCAACATCTCTGCCCTTCTACCGCCACTCACCAGATGGATTTTCCCCTAAAACTTCTGAATTTTGGAAGCAGGAAAGGATGAAAAGAACCCCTTGGGCAGAGCTGGACTTACCCTCCCGGGCTCTGACCACAAACACCTCAGGGCAAAGCTGAGCAAATGAAGCTCCCCCTGATCCATCAGCATTTATACCGTTTTTCCTGAGAGGGAGGTGAGGCATCCATAGGAATGGTGATTGGTTTATTCACCAAACAACCACTCCTGTTTTGTCCCAGTTCTCCTGACTCACTGCATGTGGACGATGCCTCTGCTGTGCATCACATCCTCGGCCGCCCCGCATCCGCGGCCGGTCCCACACGTGAGCTCGGCTCCCGCGGCTCAAACTCCCGGGTGGGATTCTGGGGCTCCTCTTGGATTTTGGGGGTTTTCATCCTCCACGTCAGCTGGGAGATGCTGTGGGTGACCGACACCAGAAGGGGCTGGGGAACCTCATTTTATTCAGTGTTACTGATGGGAGGCACAGAGGGGTTGTTGGGGTGTCTCCGCAGGGTCAGGAGCTGGACATGGGGATCTTGGGGGTCTCTTACACCTCAGGATATTCTGTGATTCCACCCTCGTGTGACTGTGGAGATTCCCAGGGGAACAGGGCCGGGACTGGCCCTCCTGAGGCACCAAAGGTCCCTACTGCGACAGGTCCCACACGTGAGTTCAGCTCCCGTAGCTCAAACTCCCGGGTGGGATTCTGGGGCTCCTCTTGGATTCTGGAGCTGGCCACCCTCCAATCCAACCGGGAGATGCCACTGGTGACCGACACCAGAAGGGGCTGGGGAACCTCATTTTATTGAGAAGTACACTCACTCTATTGATGTAACATTTTATTGAATGTACACTCCTTTTATTGATGGAACACTCATTTTATTGAGTGTTACAGACAGGGAGCACAGGGGGTCTGTGCAGGGCTGGGAGCTGGATTTGGGGGTCCTTTCCACCTCAGGATATTCTGTGGTTCCATCCTCCGGTGACTGTGGAGATTCCCGGGGGAACAGGGCTGGGTCTGGTGTTCCTGGGGCATCAAAGGAATTCCCCCTTGGCTGTGGGAAATTTCTCACCACAGCAGCGAAGGGTTGATCCAGATTTATTTTTGTTTGATTCCACCAGAGGTCAGGCTGACCCCAAAACATCAAGTGATGGAGATGGAGGGGTACCAGACCCAACATCCCCCCATGCAGCAGCATCTCCATGGATATGGACCAAAAGGATGAATTCCTGCCTGTTTTGGGGCATTTCTGAAGAAGCAACAAGATCTGGGGCTGTGCTGTGCTCCTGCTGCCACCCTGATAATTTGTGTCATTGGGATCCTGCTTTTCTTGCTCCTGGGCCATTTCTGGGTGCAGGGATTTCTGACAGCACCGTTCCCATCCCTCTGAAGTGGGACCCCAAACTTGGCTTTGCTCTTTGCTGGTGCTTGTGCACTTCCCAGCCATTGGAATTTCAGCACCCTCGATGACAGAATAAAATCCCAGGAAACTCAGCTGTTGCAGTGGCACCTTGGGCTGGAGGGGCTCATCTGGATGTGTTTTGAGGTGTTTGTGTCACTGAGGTCCCCAAGGGGGAGAGGCAGACGGTGCAGGGACAGGAGAAGCCGTCACAGCCCTGGGTCACTCTTGTTTCTCCTGGGATAATTCCCGGAGTCTGTCACCAACATCCCATAAATCTGTTTTGACGTTTAATTCCCTTTCCCTGCTAATTGCCAGAGTAGACCTCATCAAAGTGGGAACCTCCCTCTGGAGACTCACACCCAGGGCTTTGTTTGAGCACTGTGGGAATGAGGAAATCCCCCGGTGTTCCTTGGAAGAGCCTTGCTGAAATCCTGGCCTTGCTTCTGATTCCACTGGGGGCTCAGAGCTGGGGAAATCTTGGCGAGCCCCTGAATTTCTCCTCCACTGGTGAGAGCACCAGGAGCTCCTGCACCAGCTCATGAAGGGCCCGAGCTTCTCTCACCCCTGTAATTGCACCTTGAAATCCTTCAGGGCAGAATTTTGTCATCTTCTCTCTTTGAACCCACTCAGAACTTTTTTGGGCATTACCAGAATTTTAGTGAGGTAAAGAGACCCCAGTGATCAACCTTGTGGTGCCTTCTCTGGCAGGCAAAAGTCGAGATAATCATCACCATGAAGAGATATTAAAAAACTATCTGATAATAATTAGTGAATCCAAAAATTTCTTCTACCAGTGGGGCTTCAGTGCAGTTTTGCTCTGGGGCTTTATTGCAACAGCACTGGAATCAAACCAGGGATGGAAATAAAGCAACCGGGGCCGGAAAATCCAACCACTCACACACGGAACTCTCTAGAACTGCAAGTTTTATTGTTTCATGCAAGCACTTGAAAATGGGGGCTGGAACAGGGACAACCCTGGCTGGAATTACAGATACACAACACCAGAGGTTCCAGTCCCCAGGGGAAGGGAGAAAAGAATAATGCAAATAATCTTAAATTTGCTAGAGGAGGAAATGTGAGGTATCTTCATATCTTGGGTTTCCTTGGTGTCTAAGTCCTTCTGGTGGGCTCTACTTGCGCTTGGTCTGTGGTGGCCAGCAGATGGGCTGGGTCTGCTGCTGCATGGACATTCCCCCGGAGCTGGAGGAGCCCCCTCCGCCTCCTCCTCCACCTCCACCTCCGATGATGACGACGGGACCTTGGCCCTGGTGGCCTGAACCTCCTCCTCCACCTCCTCCTCCTCCTCCTCCAACACACACAGGGCCTTGGCTTTGCTGCCCTGAGCCACCACCACCACTAATGATGATGGGACCTTGGCCCTGGTGGCCTGAGCCGCCTCCTCCACCTCCTCCTCCTCCTCCTCCTCCTCCTCCTCCTCCTCCAATGCAGATGGGACCTTGGCCCTGATGCCCTGAACCTCCTCCTCCTCCTCCACCACCACCATGAATAATGATGGGACCTTGGCCCTGGTGGCCTGAGCCACCTCCACCTCCTCCTCCTCCTCCTCCAATGCAGACAGGACCTTGGCTTTGCTGCCCTGAGCCGCCACCACCACCTCCACCCCCACCACTAATGATGATGGGACCTTGGCCCTGGTGGCCTGAGCCACCTCCTCCACCTCCTCCACCTCCTCCTCCTCCTCCCTTGCCACCCCCACCAACACAGATGGGACCTTGGCTTTGTTGACCTCCACCACCCCCTCCTCCTCCCCCTCCTCCTCCACTGCCACCTCCAATGCAGACAGGACCTTGCCCCTGGTGGCCTCCTCCTCCTCCACCGCCACCACCACTAATGATGATGGGACCTTGGCCCTGGTGGCCTCCTCCACCTCCACCTCCACCTCCTCCTCCTCCTCCTCCTCCCTTTCCACCCCCACCCACACAGATGGGACCTTGGCTTTGCTGCCCTGAGCCGCCACCACCACCACTAATGATGATGGGACCTTGGCCCTGGTGGCCTGAGCCACCTCCTCCACCTCCTCCACCTCCTCCTCCTCCTCCTCCCTTGCCACCCCCACCAACACAGATGGGACCTTGGCTTTGTTGACCTCCACCACCTCCTCCACCTCCTCCACCTCCTCCACTGCTGCCTCCTCCAACAACGATTCCTTTGCCCTGCTGGCCTCCACCTCCGCCTCCACCACCTCCACTGCTTCCCCCACCTATGCAGATGGGACCTTGGCTTTGCTGACCACCTCCTCCTCCTCCTCCTCCTCCTCCTCCTCCTCCCCCTCCAATGATGCAGATGGGCACATGGCTCTGGTGGTCAGAACCTCCTCCTCCGCCACCTCCACCCCCTCCAATGCAGATGGGACCTTGGCTTTGTTGCCCTGAGCCCCCTCCTCCTCCTCCTCCTCCTCCAATGATGCAGATGGATCCTTGGCTCTGCTGGCCTCCTCCTCCTCCTCCTCCACCTCCTCCTCCTCCACCTCCACAGGAGGATGATGCCATGTGAGTCTGATAAATGATCCCGCCGCCGCCACCGCTGCCACCGCCTCCGCCACCGCCGTGGCAGCATCCTCCTCCTCCTCCTCCTCCTCCTCCTCCGTGGCAGGACGATCCCTGGCTCTGCTGTCCCATGGATCCACCGCTGCTGTGGCAGCATCCTCCTCCTCCTCCTCCTCCTCCCATGGCAGCAGCAGCAGCAGCCGCCGCCACCGTGGCAACCTCCAGACTGCTCAGCCATGCCTTGGCCATCGCCCTTCTGCTGGTGGGAGCCCATGGTCTGTGTGATGGGAGTCCTGCAGGAGAGACAAAACCAGGCCTGAGTGCTTCCAGAGGGAGGGAGAGTTGTGTTATTGAGTACTGAGCCACCCCATGCCCTTCCAACAGAGAATTGTCTTCTCTTCCCCTTTTTTGCTCCTTCCTCCAGCTCTGGCTGGTGTAAAAATTGTCAGCTTAAGGAATGAATGAATTAAAACTCAGGAGGTTTTCAACTTATTCCATCTACAGAACCTCCTTGTCCACATATAACTGTTCTCTTTTTTTTATCTGGGACAATAATCATTACTCAATAACTCCCTCTTGCAGCAGGTGTGTCACTGTGAGAGGCACACGAGGCCGTGGTACCCCAGAATTACCCTCATCCAGATGTGGTTTGGGAATTTCGAAAGGGCTGCAATGCTCAGGGATAGGGATTATTATTCCCTGGCCCCAGGGAAGAACCAGGCTCCTCATTTGCATTACAATAATTCATTGTACTTTGAAATTCTTCAATCCCGATTTCAAAGGAGCTCAGTGTTTCATTTCTCCTTCAGAAGGAGAAGGAAGAGCCTGTGGAAAAGTTGTCAGTGATGCAAAAGAAGGGAGAAAAAAAAATTAAAGCCCAAAACTTCAGCAGCTCCAGGGTCTGATGTGTGTCTGTCCCCGAGGGATGCTCTGAAGTTTGAGCACTTCTTTAACATTTCATCCCCACCCCGGCCAGGTCCGTGTATGCTGGCAGCAGGAATCGATGTTCCTGTGAAGTGAAGGCTCTGAAAGGAAAAGATTAGCAGGACCGGGTGTCCAGAGGCCTGAGGAGAAAACGGCTCCTCAGATGAAACATTCGGAGAAAGGCTGGGAAATGAGGATAGAGACCCACTTTGTACTTCCATTTCTTTGCTTCCCACTCTTTGCAAACCCTCTTGTCCCTGTCTTTTCCCAGAAAATTCAGGAGTTGTGTGTGTGTGTGGTGGCACCAGCGGTGCTGGGCCCTGAGAAATCTGAGGGGCTCCAAACCTCAAATTTTCCACGTCCCAGCTCCTTTTCCTGTGTGGTTACACAATCCCCGAATGGGTAGGAAAAACAAACAAACAAAAAAAATAGCTGCAAGCAAAAGGAATTTTGGAATTTTATCCCACATTTAATCCCACATTTCCACTCCAGCACTCCAAGCCTAATAAGACAAATTAATTCCCATCAGTAGCAGGGAATCTCTTACCGTGTCCCACGGCACGAACCGGTGGAAAGGAGTCAACGGGACTGAGGGAAGGAGCTATGGGAGAACTTTTATATAGTATCTGGTGATCCTCTTGGAAAGAAACAATGATTGATTTATTTACAGCCAAGCCCAGCCCCTACTGCCCACTTGCTTCGCATAATCTCGGCCTCGTCATAGCGGAGATTGCAATCACTCTTCCTTCCACCACCTCTCCTGTCGTTGGCGGCGTTAAAATTATTGGATGGCTCCACCTACTCCAAGTAAAGTGAGGAAACAGCAAAAACCAGGCGCATTTTCAGCGTAAAAAAGTGATTTAATTTTTTTTTTCCTTCTCTAGGAAAATCCACCATTCTGGAGAGGAAACATAAAGGTTTTTTTGTCTTTATAGGGAAATTTATTTCTCATTCTAGAAAATATTTCTGAGCTGCCAGACTCATCACGGCGTGTCATTAAGGTGTGATGCAAGCCAGGCTGTGGATTATATGTTCCTAATGACACCCACGTTATTGCCGGGGACACATTGGGCTCCGATGAGTCCCAGGACGTGCAGCTCCCCAAAAACACAACAAATTCAGGGCCAGAGGTTGCAGTGATGCAAATATGGGAGGCTCCAGGCGATGTGCAGCCTTTGGAAGTTTGACCTACAGAGGAGTGGAGGGAAGAAGCCCAAAAAAGGAGGGAAGAAGCCCAAAGAAGGAAGGAATAAGCCCAAAGGGGGGGAAGCCCAAAAAAGGAGGGAATTGGCCCAAAGGAGGGAAAAAGCCCCAAAAAGGAAGGAATAAGCCCAAAGGGGGAAGCCCAAAAAAGGAGGGAATTGGCCCAAAGGAGGGAAAAAGCCCAAAAAAGGAGAGAAGAAGGCCAAAGAAGGAGGGAAAAAAGCCCCCAAAAGTAAGGAATAAGCCCAAAGAGGGGGGTAAGCCCACAAATGGAAGGAATTGGCCCAAAGGAGGGAAAAAGCCCAAAAAAGGAAGGAAGAAGCCCAAAGAAGGAGGGAAAAAAGCCCCAAAAAGGCAGGAATAAGCCCAAAGGGGGGGAGAAGTTCAAAAAAGGAGGGAATTGGCCCAAAGGAGGGAAAAAGCCCAAAAAGCGAGGGAAAAAGCCCAAAGAAGGGGGGAAAAAGCCCTAAAAAGGAGGGAATTGGCCCGAAGGAGGGAAAAAGCCCAAAGAATCTGAAAGAAGCTCAAAGAAGGGGGAAAAAGCCAAAACAAGGAGGGAATTGGTCCTTGGGGAGATTTCAAGAAAGGCTGAGGGAGTTGGGGTTGTTCAGCCTCGAAAAGCTTTGGGGTGACCTCATTGTGGCCTTCCAGGACCTGGAGGAACACGGGGAGAGATTTTCACAAGGGTTTGGAGTGACAAGGGAAGGGGCAACGGGTTAAAACTGAAAAAGGGGAAATTTTGCTTGGATGTGGGGGAGAAATTGTTCCCTGTGAGGGTGGTGAGGCCTTCATCCCTTGGCTGCAGGGAAATCCACTCTGAACAGGGCTTGCTCCGACTTTTCCTGCCTTTCCTCTGCCAACCTGGAACCGTTCCAGGCAGCAGCAGGAAGTTCCTCCAGCAAAACTCTCCAGGCTCCAAAGCTCCAAGAGCTGGGAGGATCTTTTGTTCAGATGGAGATGATTGAGGCAATGGGAGGTTGGTTTATTATTTCAGAGCTGTTCTTTGGCGGCAGAGCCGGAGGCTGTGCCACCCAAGTGTCACCCAGAGGCCACCCAGGTGCCACCTCCTGCCCCAAAAATTATAATATATTATATTATTTTATATTTATTTTTATTAATTAAAATTAATATTAATAAAATTAATTAAAATTAATAAAATTACCAAAATTATGTTAACATTTTTTATTGCCAAAATTATATTAACTTTTTTTTTTTTGTTACTTTTGGCAGTCTCTTCTCCACGTCACTCGTTGTTGAAAGATGAGCAGAGGAGTCAAATCCAGACCAAAAAAAAAAAAAAAAAAAAATCAATAAAATAAATAAACAAAACAATAAAGTGAAATAAAACAAAAATCACCTCCCCTTCCCACCCAGCCTTCCCTGAAATTCGGTGCTGGGGGTGTCTGGACTGGGAGGAAATTAAGGTAGGGAAGGGAGACGTGGAGGGATTTGGTGTTTGTGAAGGGCTGTGGCTGCAGAACATTCTCTGCAGATCTGGAACAGATCTAGAGCAGCTTGTTTATCTCTGCTGCTGGCATTGAGGGCACTCGGGAGGCAGCTGGCAGAGCTCCAGAACATTCTGGAACAGATTTCTGGGATCATCGCTGCTGGTTTCTGGGTGCATTTCTCCTGATTTCTGGGATCATTTCTCCTGATTTCTCCTGATTTCTCCTGATTTCTGGGAGCAATTATCCTGATTTCTGGGATCAATTCTCCTGATTTCTTGGATAATTTCTCCTGATTTCTGGGAGCAATTCTCCTGATTTCTGGGATCATTTCTCCTGATTTCTGGGAGCAATTCTCCTGATTTCTGGGATCATTTCTCCTGATTTCTCTTGATTTCTGGGATCATTTCTCCTGATTTCTGGGAGCGATTCTCCTGATTTCTGGGAGCAATTCTGATTTCTCGGATAATTTCTCCTCATTTCTGGGAGCAATTCTCCTGATTCCTGGGATAATTTCTCCTGATTTCCAGGATCAATTATCCTGATTTCTGGGAGCAATTCTCCCGATTTCAACACCTGCTGTGGTTTGTATTTCCTTGCCAAGGGATTTCAACACAGGTGATGAGGTTTGTGTACCCCAACCAGGGCAACTTTCCCCAATAATTAATTGCTGGTGGTTTTGGCAGTGGAACAGTCGATTGTCCAGCTGTGCTTTGCTTCCCTAATTTCACTTTTATTTGGTCCCTGCACTTTGCCATTGTCATTTAAGCCTCGGCCACACCCTGGCTTCCATTTTCTTCTTTCCATCCTGGTTCCTCATTCTTCCGAGGCTCGTTGGGAAATCGTTGGACCTTCACTGGGAATTCGGGAACTGGGAAATGGGATGAGCTGGGCCCGAAGCAAAGCTCAGTTTAACACAACCTTGCCTGGTGTTAAATCCCAGAGGAACTACCTGGGGATCAAAATGCTCTGTTCAGTTCCTGGCAAAGCTTGGTGGTGTTTGACTGGAGGGTTGGGAGGCTGGGGAAGGGAATTGGATCCAGGCTGGGAATGTTGGGAATGCTGAGCCTGTGGAGACCCCAGAGCCGCTGCCAGGGTCTGCAAGGGCTCCAGGGAAGCTGGAGAGGGACTTTTCCTCAGGAGCCACAGGGACAGGACACAGGGAATGAGTTCACGCTGAAAGAGGGAAAATTTAAGGTGGATTTTGGGCAGGAATTGTTCCCTGGGAGACACTGAATGAATTCCATGCATTTTCCATCCTTGGAAGTGTCCCAGGCCAGGCTGGAGGGGCTTGGAGCCACCTGGGCCAGTGGGAGATCTCCCAGTGTGGTCAAACAGAAATGATCACTTTTCAATAACTGAAATTTCCAAAGAAGTGGAAGAACATTCTGAAAATAAATTAAATCTGAGCCTTTCTGGCAAGCAAGGACCTGGAGCTGAGTCTGACCAAGGCAGACACCGGCGGCAGATGAAACAAAAAGGAGGAGAAGTCAGAGTTGAGCAAGAGCCACACTCCCTCAGAGGTGCAGATCCCTTATCACGGGAGGATTTGGCAATGGCAGCAAAATTGGGGCCACTTCCTTCCTGCACACACCAGTCCTTCAGCCCATTTGGGTTGTGTCACCCCAAATTACCCCTGGACCCGCACCTCCCACCATGGTGGTGAGCAGAGAGAGCCCCCTGCCCGTCACCCACCCCCTCCTCGGGTGGGAAAAGACAAATTTCCTTCTGCTTCCAGGTGGGCAATGAGCCATGGGAGGGGTCCTGTGGGGTGACCCAGGCACGGCCTTGGAGCCGAATTTCCTGTGCTGATAAGGGCCAGGGAATCACGGGTGCTCAGCTGGAGGTGACTCCATCAGCTCGGGGCTGTGGTCACACACCTGCACGGGTTTGGGGCCAGGACACCTGACAGGACATCCCTGGGACACAACTGGCACGGAAGGGAAGGGATATTTTCAGATTTAATGACGCTGTTCCTGGGCTGGGGCAGTGTGAGGAGAGTCTGGGATTTTATTTGCATGACAGGGTCTCCTCCCAGGAGGGAATTTTTCTGTCTCCCAGCACCCTGGGCTAGGAAAAAGTGTCCAAGGTGATTTTGGAGGTTCTTTCTAACTCAAACCACTCTGAGGTTCTGTAATTTTGACATTTCAGGATCTCCCCAGAGGGAAGAGCATCAACCATGAAGGGAGGGAAATAAATCCTCGTGATTTTGTCTTGGGTCACTCCCTGCAGCTCCAAACATCACAGCAAGTCTTGATTTGATCTTGATTTGATCTTGATTTGATCTTTAATTGCCCCAAATCTTTTCTCTTCACACCCAGGACTTTTCCAGAGCCCCTCCTGGGCATTTTCCCATCCTCTCTCCTCCCCACCACGGAACTGAAGCATTTTTGGGATGCCAGGAGGGCTCGCTGGCCAAACCTGTCACTGTCACCCTGACACCAGTGATGTCCTGGCTGTGTCACCCCATCCCAGCTGCCACCAGGGATCTGTGGGGACAAGGCAGGACAAACTCCTGGGCAAGAGGGAGCTGCTCGTGCCCTGGCCAGTTTAACTGCATTGCTTCCTATTTTTGAGGATCCACCCAGCTCTTTACTGGGTCATCTGCCCAGTTTTTTTCCCCTGTGACACCTCGGCAGCTTCCTCCCGTTGTTGTTCAGAAAATTACAGTCTTCAGATAGGAAAGTCTTAATTGCTCCATTCATTATCCTCGGGAGTCATATCCGACTGTTAATTTATTTGCCTGGGAACTGCCCAAAGGCTTTGTGAGGTTTTTGGCCTAAATCAGGATTAGCTGGTCTGAGGACAGTTTGAGGAAGGAATGTCACCCACACTGGGGACCCTCTCACTTCCACCTGCTCCTGACACCCCTGGGGCCACCAAAACCAACCCCAATTTTCAGCTGGAGTGGGGAGAAGTCTCGTAACTCCGGGGTACTGTGATTTTTAAGGAAGTTGGAACCTTTCTCTCCTCACCAACAGCTGATTTTTGGTTACTCCCATGAGGATTTCAGTAGAGGACAGGAAAATCAGGACCTGTTTTGTGGGACACCTCTGAAGTGTGAGGTTTTGTGTAGGGTGGAGGCATCTGGGTCTGGACAGAGAAAAAGGACAGAGAAAAAGTATAGTTGGGATTTTGGGAAGGAATCCTTGGCTGTGAACGTGAAGAGGTCCTGGCACAGAGAAGTTCTGGATGCCCCTGGATCCCTGGAAGTATCCAAGGCCAGGCTGGATGAGGCTTGGAGAAGCCTGGGACAGTGGGAGCTGTCCCTGCCCATGGCATGGAATGGGATGAGGGTGAAGCCCCTTCCAACCCAAACAATTCCATGATTCCATCATCCTCAGGACTCACACCTCAGAGCCAGGGTCCCCCCAGATCCTCCCGGTGGAACTGCAGCTCCGGCAGAGCTGGGTGAGCTCAGCCCTGCCCGCTCCTCATCCCTTCAGCACCACCCAGAGAGAGCTCGGGGAAGTCGGGATGGAGAGGGAGAAAAACAGTGAATTTTCCTCCTTGGAAAAAACCAGCGAATCTCAACTCTCCCTGCTGTGCAAAGGTCTGGTCTGAACATCTAAAAATGGGATTTGCACCTTTCCAAGCCTTCACCTGCTGGGAACATTCCCACAGGGTTCAAGCAGGGTCAATACAGGCAGGTACAGCAACAGACTGATGGATAAACTCTGAAAAAACTCCCAGAAGGTTCCTAAAGAAGTCAAAAGGTTCCCAGATATTCTAGAAGGTCTCTGAAGGTTCTTAAAAGTTCCAGAATGTTCCTAAAGGTTCCAGAACCCCATGGTGACCCTCAGTGGTCCCTCCCAGCCTCCCCCAGGCTGGGATTCACCTTTTCCAGGTTTATCCACCCTTTCTTTGGGTGGATTCTTGGGTGGATTCTTTCTTTCTCCACCACTTCACTGAGTCCTGGGCAAGAACCAGCCCAGAGGAGCCCCGGGGATCATGGACCTGCTTTTCCACCTCTCCTCACGGGCCCTGCTCTGTCCCTTTATCACAGCAGCGTCAGCAGAGCAGCAATTTGGGATTTCCACACCACTCCTGCTCCACCTTCCCCATGCACAGCCGGTTCCAAAAATCCAAAATCCCTTTGGGCAACACACCCGGAGTCTCCCTTGCAAGGGAAGGACAAAATGTGGGGGGAATTTGTGTTTTGTGTGGGTATAAGGGACAGGCTGAGCCCTGCAGAGGTCCCTGGGGAGCCTGCCACAGTCTGTCTGTCCCTCTGTC
The DNA here is from genome assembly GCA_030060385.1 of Muscicapa striata striata. Taxonomy (NCBI): domain Eukaryota; kingdom Metazoa; phylum Chordata; class Aves; order Passeriformes; family Muscicapidae; genus Muscicapa; species Muscicapa striata. The sequence goes on along the minus strand of JAREIS010000460.1, from coordinate 346,992 downwards.
TGTCCCTCTGTCTGTCCGGCTCCTCCCAGGGCGGGATCTGGGCTGGGAATCAGCAGGGCTCATTATGCAGCAGTTAATTACCTGCCGCCCTGGTAATTAATGAGAGGGTGAGGCAGGAGGGAACATTCCAGAGGCTCGGCACCTGCACAGCCACAGGATGGAGCTCAGGGACCGCGGGAAGGCTGGGAGGGAGGAGAGCTTCGAGATGTTGGGATGTGACCCCACCACCTCCCCGATCCAAAAAACCCCTGATTTCTTTACAAATTTCACTCCGGAACAAAGTCGGAAGCAGGAAAGGAAATAAGTTTATTTTTGGCAGCGTTGGCACGGGTGGCACTTTGGTGGCACCGAGGCCACTTTGAGGCAGCGTCATCCATGTGAGCTCACATCTCCTTCACGCGGCCGCGGGAATCTCCTCGTGCCATGGAGAGCGGAGAAAAGAGAAAAGAGACCCCAAAATACGATACAGAGAATTCATGGAGAGGGTTTAACAAGGGCTGGGTCCCAAAGGAGCCAGAAGGTTCCTAAAGGAGCCAAAAGGTTCCTAAAAGTGCCAGAAGCTTCCCAAAGGAGCCAGAAGATTCCTAAAGGAGCCAAAAGGTTCCCAGATGTTCTAGAAGGTTCCAGAAAGTTCATAAAGGTTCCAGAATGTTTCTAAATGTTCTAGAAGGTTCCTAACGGTTCCAGAAGGTTCCTAAAGGTTCTAAAAGGTTCCTAAAGGTGCCAGAAGGTTTGCAAAGGTTCTAGAAGTGACAGAAAGTTCCTGAAGGTTCCAGAAGGTTCCTAAAGGTTCAAGAAGGTTCCCAAATGAGCCAGAAGGTTCCTAAAGGTGCCAGAAGCTTCCCAAAGGAGCCAGAAGATTCCTAAAGGAGCCAAAAGGTTCCCAGATGTTCTAGAAGGTTCCAGAAGGTTCATAAAGGTTCCAGAAGGTTTCTAAATGTTCTAGAAGGTTCCTAAAGGTTCTAGAAGGTTTCTAGAAGTGACAGAAAGTTCCCAAAGTTTCCAGGAGGTTCTTAAAGGTGCCAGAAGGTTCCCAAAGGTTCCAGAAGATTCCAGAACCTTCTAAAAGTTCTAGAAGGTTCATGAAAGTGACAGAAAGTTCCCAAAGTTTCCAGGAGGTTCCTAAAGGTGCCAGAAGGTTTGCAAAGGTTCTAGAAGGTTTCTAAAAGTGACAGAAAGTTCCTGAAGGTTCCAGAAGGTTCCTAAAGGTTCAAGAAGGTTCTCAAATGAGCCAGAAGGTTCCTAAAGGTGCCAGAAGGTTCCCAAAGGAGGCAGAAGATTCCTAAAATTTCTAGAAGATTTTTAAAGGTTCTAGAAGGTTCCTAAAGAAGCCAGAAGGTTCCTAAAACTTCCAGAAGGTTCCAGAAGGTTCCTAAAGGCTCCTAAAGGTTCTAGAAAATTCATAAAAGTGCCAGAAAGTTCCCAAAGGTTCCAGAAGGTTCCAGGAGGTTCCAGAAGGTTCCCAGTGGTGCTCAGGAGTGTTTCAGCAGGATAAGCTCTGCGTTCCCAGGAGCTGCCCCTCAGTGCTGGGCGTTCTCCTGCTCCTCAGGCCCCAGCTGTGCCCCGGGCACCGCGCGAGGTTTCACTGCCCACACTTGTACTGGTAACTGTTGGACCACTGGTACGAGTAGGGGCAGGAGCTGTCCTGGCACACGGGGGCTGGGGCACACACCTGGGGACACCTGAGCGTGCCCAGCTCCATGCCCTGGGGACACCTGAGCGTGCCCAGCTCCCTGCCCTGTGCCAGGGCCTGCGGGAAGGGCGCGGGGCAGGAATCCAGGCACCTGGAGCTGCTGCAGGACGAGCAGGAGGTGGAGGAGCGGTGCCCTTCCACCACGCGCGTCTCCACACAGCGAGGCTGGCAGGACCTGACCACGACTCTCCTCGAGGGGCAGATCTTGGCCTCTGTGGGGGCACAGGGCGAGCAGGAGCCACAGGGCACCAGCCCAGGGCTCTGGCACTGCTGGGGGAAGGCGGGCACGGGGGTCTTCATCCCGCTGGGGATGTAGCACTGCTGCTTGTACTGGTAGCCGTAGTAGGACATGGCTCCGGGCATCCTGAAAAACACGGGGCATCCTGAAAAGCTGTGGAATTCCTGGCTGGGTTCTGCAGGAATTTGCGTCTAGGTTCTGCAGGAATTCCCGGCTGGGCACTGCAGGAATTCCTGGCTGGCTTCTGGCACAAGGATCGAGCTCTCAGCTCTCCATCCAAACCTCGCAGCCTCGCTTCTCCCCAGAAAAAACTCCCTAAAAAGCAGTTCCAGCTGTCGAGGGGAGCTGGGAGCTATAATCCCATAGAAAATGGGGAATTTTGGGACCTGTGTTTCCATCTGAGGTTACAGCTGAGGTTCTCAGGATTTTAGGACAAGGACTATCATTTGTTTCCTTTCCAGGAGCCTCACCTGACACTGGAATTTCTTTCTGCCAGCAAAGGAAGGAGCTGCCCTTGGAATCCACTGCAGATGTCCAGTACCCCTCCTCTCATCCCAGGCTGCTCCAAGCCCTGAACAGCCTGGCCCTGGACACTTCCAGGGATGGGAAATCCATGGAATTCCCTGGGCCAGGCACTTCCAGAGAACAATTCCTGCCCCAAATCCCACCCAAATCCCCCTCTATGCCCCTGACCCCATTCCCTATGTCCTGTTCCTGAGGAAAAGTCCCTCTCCAGCTTCCCTGCACATCCTGGGAGGGGCTCTGGGGCCTCCACAGGCTCAGCATTCCCAGCATTCCCAACATTCCCAACATTCTCAGCTTGATCCAAACCTGGAATAATTATCACCTGAACTACTAAAATAATAAAGGAGAAATCTGTAACTCAATTTTAAGAAGACATGGATCCAAGAAGGTGAAGAAAGCTCGCATCCCAAGTTGGGTGACGTTCTGTAAATCTCAGGCTCAAGTTTAAAACCATTTCTCTGTCTCTGCTGCTAAAATAAATAACAACAAACCCCAGAAAGAACCTTTGACAGCAAAAACCCTGCTAATTCCCAGTGCCAGGGTGTTCCTGCAGAATCCGGATTTCAGTTCCAAGTGCCAGAAAAACGCTACTTTCTTAGACATGGAAATAGGGAAATAACTTACCGAGCTCACGGTGGAGAGTAAGGACTGGATGAAAAGTTGGAAATGGGGGTTTTTATGTGGAGTTTTTATAGTCCTTCAGGCTTCACGGAAAACCTGAGCCACCGAGTCCCAAATCCTAATAAAGCACAGCAGGGAATCTGTTCACATGCAACTTTTTCACTGGCTGTAATTATTTTACTCACCTGGGCTCGTTAACGCATTGTTATCCCCAAGTCCCAGGAAAAACACCTCACGCCCGGCGGGTTCTTTCCATTTTAAAGATTTATGAGGAGAAGGAAAAGCCGCCTTTTATCCCTCTGACCTCTTTGGTACCTAAAGAAATCCAACCCTCTAAAGCTCCTCGGTGGGAAGCAGCACTGGGGGAGGGAGAATTGATGGATCTCGCTCTGTTTTTCCTGTGGGAAGCAGCTGGGACACTGAGGAATGAAGTTTTGGGAAGCAGGACTGGGAGAGATGCACCCAAGGCTGGCACTGAGCTGTTCCTTGTGTGGCTGATCCCCAAAATTTGTCAGAGCCATTCCCTGATTTTTGCTCTGAGCTGCATCCAGCCTGGCCTTGGACACTTCCAGGGATGTGGAATCCATGGAATCATCTGTGCCAGGGCCTCCCTACCCTCACAGGGAACGATTCCTTCCCTATGTCCCACCTAAACCTCCTCTCTCCAGGTCTGAACCCACCCCTTGTTATCCTGTCCTTGCACAACTTTTCAACCCAGTGATAACAGAACAGGGAATTCTTTCCTCGTGACCCCATTGTCCCAACCTACAATCATCCCAACAGCGCTGGGACAATCCCTACAGCTCTGGGCTCATCCCAATGGTTCTGGGACCATACCAATGGTTCTGGGATCATGCCAACAGTTCTGGGATCATCCCAATGGTTCTGGGACCATACCAATGGTTCTGGGATCATGCCAACAGTTCTGGGATCATCCTAATGGTTCTGGGATCATCCCAACAGTTCTGAGGTCATCCCAACAGCGCTGGGACAATCCCAACAGCTCTGGGCTCATCCCAATGGTTCTGGGACCATCCCAATGGTTCTGGGATCATCCCAACAGTTCTGGGACCATCCCAATGGTTCTGGGATCATCCCAATGGTTCTGGGATCATCCCAATGGTTCTGGGATCATCCCAATGGTTCTGGGACAATCCCAACAGCTCTGGGGTCATCCCAATGGTTCTGGGATCATCCCAAAGTTCTGGGGTCATCCCAATGGTTCTGGGACCATCCCAATGGTTCTGGGGTCATCCCAATGGTTCTGGGATCATCCCAACAGTTCTGGGACCATCCCAAAAGTTCTGGGGTCATCCCAATGGTTCTGGGGTCATCTCAACAGCTCTGGGACCATCCCAATGGTTCTGGGGTCATCCCAGTGGTTCTGGGATCATCCCAATAGTTCTGGGGTCATTTCAACAGCTCTGGGACCATCCCAATGGCTCTGGGACCATCCCAACAGTTCTGAAATAATCCCAACACCTCTGGGATCATACCAAGGACTCTGGGACCATCCCAACAGCTCAGCTTTGCACCCAGAGCTCAGCTCTGTCCCCTTTGCCTTGCACCCTTGGAAGGGATCCTGCGTGACGTCATTAGGGTAATTAGCAGCCTTTGATGTGCTGGGACGCGGCCCTGAAATTGGCTCTGTGCTGGCGTTGCTCGTCACGGGGCTGAGCTGGGCCAGCTTGGCTCGTGTCAGACATTAATGAGAGTTGGTGAGGGGTTTATGAGGTCCTGTTATGAAGGAGCTGTTTCATGTCCTGCTCCTGCTTTATGTGCAGGTAAACACGGGACGAGCCAGCTCAGCACCTCCGAGTGTCTTCATTAATCAGGAGTGTCTTAATTTATCACCAGAGTGTCTTCATTCATCACCCAAATATCTTCATGTATCAGCAGAGCTGAGCTGAGTTTTGGAAAGAGAACAAGCTCTGATAAAAAAAGTCTTTTCCCCTCTTTCCAACTCAGAGCATCCCTTGAAATAAAAGTCTGGCTGGACGTGGTGGTTTAGCTGTGGTTTTATTAGTAAATTAGTAATTAGTGAATACGCCGCGTGTTTGTGTGTTGGAAAGGGGAATAGGGAATCGTGGAGGGGTTTGGGTGGGAAGGACCTCCAAGAACACCTCGCTCCACCCCTGCCATGGGCATGTGGGAGGTGGAATTGTCGCTCTCCAAACTCCTGACTGGAGTCCTGGAGGTGTCTGAAGAATCTCCGGACTTCGCTCTGTGGGTGACCAGGTGGGGATTTGGCACAGCTTGGGCCCGATGATCTTGGAGCTCTTTTCCAACCTCAGGGATCCTGGCATTCTGTTTCTGGTGTTTCATTGGTCTCAGAGATGGTTTGGGTCCCTGATTTTTGAACACTTCACCCAAGCTGGTGTCCTCAGGGATCTCCCTCCTCCTGGGCTCAACCTTCACTTGATCCTTTCAGTTTTATCTCTACAAAGCCGGTGATTTTTGTGTTCTGCACCTTTAGAGGAGCTGAAATTGGATCCCTCAGCCTGTCTGACCTGGAAAATCGAGCTGACACTGCTCTGTTGTGCTCCTCACTCAGGTGTTGAGTTTTAGCCACGTGTCACCTGTTGATTCATCACTTTTATTTCCTGGTTGTTCTGAGCTGTTACAACTCCTGTTAACAACGATACGGTGACAGCATCAGGGCACTAATGAGCTTTTATGATGCGTTTGGAAACACCTGCAGAAAGCCTTGACATGATTCCTGCCAAGGTTAATATTTGTGTTCACAGAAATCCACCCTGCCATGACAGCAACCCTGAGCAGAGCAAACAAATCCCAGCTCTGCGGATTACTCCACGCTGGAGTAAAGATCTGGACTTTTAGCTATTCATAAATCTCTAAGATAAGATTTAATATTTAGTTAATCTTCTGTTGGCTGGAACCAGTAATTAGGTATTAATTCCAATGTTCTGGGCTTTGGGGATGAATTGCTGCCCAATTGAAGCTGAGGTGATGGTGGATTTTGCAATCCCCATGGTTATCTTCCATTATTGTGGGTGTCTCACCCCTGGAAGTGTCCGAGGTCAGGATGGACAGGGCTTGGAGCAACCTGGGATAGTCTTAGAAGTCCCTTTCATCCCAAGAGCTGAAGTAGGAAAATCCTTTTGTTTTTTAAACCAACTGGGAACCAGAACGGGGCAGTTGCTGGTGATGGGAGCATCACAACCTCACACCGGTGCCATCCTCAACATCTGTCCCTGGCTCCACTCCTGGCTGTCCCAGAGCCTCCTCCTCAGCTTTAGCAGGGTGATAACCCCAACCAGCAGCTGGAATTCCAGAGGTGTTTCCCACTTGTCATTCCCAACGTGAGCTGTTGTTCCGACGCCTTTCAGTGCCCTTTGGTTGAAGTGACTCCCTGGAAAAAATGCCTGACAAGGTCACGCCCCATTTATGGCCCTTTTTGTCATTCCCCAAATCCAGTCATGATTTATGGTTTCAAAGATGTGGGGGTTTTAATATGATATTAAATGTGGTCTTGCCTTTCTTTCTGTTTTGTTGTTAAAACATGTGAAGGTGTTGGTTTGAAAGAGATCTCCTGACTTATTTGGGTCTACAAGTGCAAAATTCAGGATTTTTGCAGTGTGCCAGAGTGTTGATCAGAATTTTATTAGCCTAAAGAACCCAGACCACAGGTTATTATTGTTTCATCAAATATTTCATTCAAGAACCCAGAACTCCAGTTTATCCCTGAATTTTTCAACTCTTCCTGGGACATTTTTATCCAGAAAAATGTCTGGCTCCCCCCTGCCAAGGAATGACTCCAGTCATGGAGAAGATCAAGCCCACACCCCATAAACATTTTGCCTTTGAGATGCAGAGGCAAAGAATCCCCTCCCTATAAAGCTGAAATTGCAGAGTGGGGAAGGCAGTAAAGGACAGGTCATGCAGGACACAAGGACAAAGCAGTAATTAGCAAGAGTGACTTATCTAAAACAATTAACACCCGTTAACAAAGCTGGACCTGGGAAGAATCCTGGTTAGCAATTGATTAGGAAGTTTTGCAAGTGGGTGATTCACGTGCTGGGCACTTTGAGGCCGGGTATAAAAGCGCTGGACCTCAGATCTTGCACCAGCACTTCTCTTGTCTCTCTTCTCTGGCGCTGTAGGTGAGTGAAATCCTAAATTCCTGAACTCCTGAGCTCCTCAGTTCCTCCTCTAACCAAGGCTTCCAGTGCGGTTTTGGGGTCAGTCTGACATTTTCCTGGTGGAAACCACTGGATGCGGCCTGTGGTGCTCTGGTCTGGTTGGGAAGGTGGGGATTACTCACAGGTTGGGCTTGGTGATCTTGTAGAGCTTTTCCAACCTCTGGAATTATGTAAATTAGTCCGTTTTTACATTTCAGCCACTGGGAAATGCAGATCTGGGTGAGATCTAAGTAATATTCCATGAAAACTCTTCCCATTTGTGTTCAGCGCAATTTAGGGATGGATTTTAGGTGCTGAGCTATGAGAATTCTCCCTGTCCCTTGACCCTCTTCATAGCCTCTTATTCTCATATTTGATGATGAAACCGATGTGAATTTTGTTTTATTTCCCTTGCCCCACAGATTCCCATCAAACAGAACCCCAGCCATGGTTTGCTCCCAGAGCCCTTGCACCGACGGCAGCGCCTCCCCCTGCGGCGTGGCTGTGCCCCAGCCCGTGGCCGACTCCTGCAACGAGCCCTGTGTCCGGCAGTGCCCCGACTCCACGGTGGTCATTTACCCTCCCCCGGTGGTTGTCACCTTCCCCGGGCCCATCCTCAGCACCTTCCCTCAGCAGAGCGTGGTGGGATCCGCGGGAGTCCCTGAAGTCGGAGCTGGCGTTGGAGCCGGTGTTGGAGGTGGTTTTGGTGCTGCCCGGACCCCTGGAGCTTCCCAAGTTTATGGTGGGGCCAGGTGGGCTCGGGGGTACCCAGTTGGGAGCTGCAGACCCTGCTGCTAAAGCCAGGGCGTGGAAGAGGAAAACCAGCAGGAAAACCACGGCTGAGCCCACGTTCAGGGAGAGCCGAGAGTTGGGACACCATTAAAATCTCCTGTGGGTGTTTGAATGCCTCAGAAATCTGTTTCCATCTTTCTCCTACCCTTTCTGATTTCCTTTCTCCAAAGCTTTCCTCTCTTTCCAAGCACTCTACTCTCAAAGCTGTTCCTGGTTCTTTGGGGGCTTGTTGGGATCTTTGTGGCTTCCTGCTGACAGTAGGTATAGATTAGATTTTAGGGAGAAATTAGGAGGGAGTTCTTTCCTGTGAGGCCCTGGCACAGGGTGCCCAGAGCAGCTGTGGCTGCCCCAGGATCCCTGGAATTGCCCAAGGCCAGGTTGGATGGGGCTGGGAACAGCCTGGGACAAGTGGAAGGTTCCCTGCCCATGGCAGGGGTAGAACTGAATAATTTTTAAAATCCCACCCAAACCATTCCGTGCTTCTGTGACTGTGACAACGCCCGAGATGCACTTCAGATCCATTTTTGGATTTTTCCATGGATAAGAAGGGCCCTGCAGTGCCCCAGCCCCTGCTCTGCTGCCGTGCAGTGTGATCAGGGCTGGGTATCACCACGGGAGAAGCAATCCCAGACATTCTCTGAGTCACCCCGGATCAAACCACGGCTTGTGGGCAATTTGTAACCTGTGCTGTGTCTCACCTGTTCTCCCTCATTAAAGCAGACGTTGCAGCAGGTGACTGGTGTGTGGCTGTCTCTGTCCTTGTCCTGCTGCCCCAACCTGGTCCTGTTGCCAGGAGAGCAAAATTCCCGAGGGATCCGGCCAAGATCTGTGGATACACCTCCTTTGCACAGCCCTTCCTTCCCCACATTTCCAGTCTCTGTGGGGATTTTTGCTCAGTTTTGGCTTTCCTGGCTCCTGCTCGTGGTGTCCTCGAGATCAGTGTCCCCATGGGGGTGACACGAGCAGAGCACAGAGTTGGAAAATCCCCCCAGGCTTGAGTCCAAGCTGTGCCTGATCCCCTCTCAGACAAATTTCCAGGAATTCCTTGGACACCTCCAGGGATGGCTACTCCAAACCTCCCTGGGCAGCCTCTTCCAAGGCCTTTTCCCTTTTCCAGGAGGGATTTTCCCAAATTTCTCACTCTGAGTCTACCCTGGCCCAACTCCCTCTTATCCTATCCCTGTTCCCTGGGATCAGATCCCGAATCCCCCCTGGCAGAGCCCAAAATCCCCCCTGGATCCCCCTTTTCTGCCCCAGCTCCCTCAGGATTCTCCATTCCCTTTTCCAGCTGTTCCAGCCCTGTTCCCATCACTGGCTTATCTCCCTCTCTTCAACATCCCTCAGCATAACCTGGACACAAATTGAATTCCCTGTTGGAATTGGGGGATTTCTTCGTGAATAAATAAATAATAAATACATATATTATATAAAATAAATTTAATAAATAAATATAATGAACAAACAAACAAATAAATAATTGGTAATTAACCTTTCCCGAGCTCTCCTGGCTGCGTTTAAAATGTTATGTAGCGTGTTAGGAGCAGCACCAGTGTCATTAAGGATTGCAGGTTGACGTGGCAATGTGGGATTATTTCAGGCTAGTCACTCTTTGGGGAATCATTATCCTTACATGGAAGGAAAACAGAGTTGTCCAGACCCTGCAATAATGTGTAATTAATGTTGGTGAGCTCTGGAGCAACTGATTAAACCAGATTCTCCCCAACCACATAATTCTTACAAAAGAGAAATTCCCCAAACCTCAAAAGCCTTTATTGTTGGGAGTATTTGGGGATGAGCTGCAGTTTATTGAGGCCTCTTAAGATGCTCTTTCATGACTTAAGCTGAAATTGCATTTACCGCAAAAACCAGAAAAATCGGTGAAATTATGGAATTCTGCTAGTGGGTTTTGGCAGAACTGGTTTTGATACATTTTTATCCCTTTTTGATATAAAAGCCCCGAGTGTGAAATGTCCTTTCAGAGGAATAGAGATTTTGGGTGTCTCACTAAGAAGGTTCAAAGTCTTTTTAACATAGAAGCATTTCCTAATATCTCTTAGCTTCATTGTTGAGCCTAATTATTTGGTTTCATGATAATTATGGGTTAATATTGATCTAAATATAGTGAATTTTGAAATTTTTGCTTTTCTTCTTGTTCCCAACACAGCCATTTTTTTCTCCATCATGCCCCACTTCCCCTTCTCCTAAAAGGCCACACTCTTTAATAAATAATTGGAAAATTTAGTCCAATTTGGGCTATAATCGGGTGCCTAACTTCTCATTTAGAACAGGTTTAGTGTTCAGGGAGGATCCTCACCCTGGCAGAGATCTTTGTGCTGGAGGCAGCTCCTGCAGGCCTGTGGTTGGTTCCCAAGGGAACATTTGAATGGATAATTCCCAGTGAACACATTGTGGAGCTGGAATGGAATTACAGGAGTTGGTTTATTTAAACAGTTATTTAAATCACCCGCCTGTCGCCTGTTATGATAATGTCGCAGCCAGGCCGCAAAGTTCCTCTCACCATCCAAATTTCCTGAGCCTCAGGACATGGGGGAATTCCGGGTTTAAGGTCTGGAAGGGGCCTGGGGAAGCTGTGGAGGAGCTGATGGAGGAGCTGTGAAGAGACAGGAAAGGGGGAAATGGTTCAGACTGAAAAAAGGGAAATTTAGGTTGGGAATTGGGAAGGGATTCTTCCATGACATGGGGTATTCCTGGACACACCTGGGATGGGATGAGTTTAAAGGTCTCTTCACCCACCCAGAACAGGAGTGGGAGAAACTCCAATGTTCCTGAGATGTCAGGATAGAGATACCATGAGATACCATGAGATATCAGGACAGATCCATGTGAAAAAAGCTTTGGAAAATCAGCTGATGCTCAGGAGGCCCTGAGAGGGCTCTTGGCTCCAATTCCATGAGGATCTGGCACTTCCTGAATTCTCCAGCCTGGAGAGCTGGAACGACCAGGGAAGGAAAAATCCCGTCCCTGTTTGGTGACTCCTTCAGGAGCATCTGGGGTGAGGAATTCTCACTCCCAGAAGATTGACCTGCAGCAGAGGAGGAGATCCTGGAAGAGCCCTGGATCCCTGGAGCAGAGGGAGGTGTTGGGACACCCTCAGAGCTGGAAGGAGAAGGAAGGAGGTGGGAGCAGGGTGGATCCAGGTCAGCGTTGTGGCGGGAGGTGACAGCAGGTGACAGGGCTGGGACCAACAGGAAATCACCACCTGTGGGTCCTGTCTCCAGAAAAAGCGCTGGTGCCTTGTAAATTGTGAAAAACGAGGCTCACTTTCCTGGTAATTTAAAAGGTTTAATAAAAAAAAGACAAATAGGGAACTAAGACAATAAAGCAAAGGGTTAATGTGGCTGGGTGCTGGACATTCAGCCAGGAGCACACACTAACTCAGAAAACACTTATTTAAATGCATCAACATGTTGCATATTCATAGACCTTCATGCATTATTCTGCAAAACAATTTTTTTGTAGCTCCATCCTGTCGTACACTCCCTGATCAATAAATTCCTTCTCTGGAGTTCTGGTGTCACCCTTACCTTCATCCAGATAGGATAATCCAAGAATGTGAAGAATTTCCTGATTATCTTTTTATCATTCTCTGAGTTAGTTACATGAACAAAAGCTTTTTACATCACCATGTACAGTCCAAGAAAAATAGATATTTATCACGCTACTATTTCTAAGTCTTGTTAATTTCAGAACTAAAAGAAACTATATTCATACAGAGAAGCTTTCCAACATTATACATATAGCATTCATTTTAATATTTGCAAAAAGCCAATAATGTAATATAATACAGACTTATAAAAGGAATGATCTGAGGGGGAAGTCGGGAGGCCCCACCTTGTTCTGGTGCAGGTTATCATCTATGATATTCCAAACTGAAATCATCTTTGGTATTCCCAACCTAAATTATCTTTAGTATTCTAAACCTAAACCTTCTTTAGTATTCTAAATCTAAATAATCTTAATTACTCTAAATCTAAATAATCTTTAGTATTCTAAATCTAAATAATCTTTAGTATTCAAAACTGAAATAGTCTTTAGTAGTCGAAATCTAAACCATCTTTAATATTTTGAATCTAAATAATCTTTAGCATTCTAAATCTAAATAATTAGTATTTTAGATCTAAATAATCTTTAGCATTCTAAATCTAAATCATTAATATTTTAGATCTTAATCATCTTTTGTATTCTAAATCTAAATCTAAATCATCTTTAGTTCCAAACCTAAGTCAGCTTTAGTATTCCAAACTGAAATAATCTTTTGTATTCCCAACCTAAATCATCTCTAGTGTTCCAAACCTAGATCATCCTTAGTATTCTAAATCTAAATAATCTTTAGCATTCGAAACCTAAATCATCTCAATTATTCTAAATCTAAATAATCATCTTTAGTATTCAGAACCTAACTCGGGGTTCCTCAGTCTCCGGCGGCGGCACGGCAGGGGCTGGCAGGAGCTCCCTGCAGAACCGGCTGCTCTGTGTGCACCTGGCCATGCCTCAGCTGCCTTGGGTCTTTTCTCTCAGGTGTCTTTGACCTCAAATGTCACCAATCCCCTGCCTTGGACCACCACAGGCTCCCCCTCTATCTCTCGTTTTTGTGGTTTATTGCCCAAGAACGAACTCCAGATTTGCTGCAGGAACGTCTCTGGGAACAAAACCGACCAATGCCTCTTTTGGGTGAAATATTTGGGCAAACCCAAGGTTGAGGGTTATTTAAGGTTCTTCCTTCTGCTGGGGGAAATGAGTCAGGGCAGGAGCCATTGAGATGGAGATGTGGTGACAGTCCCTGACATCCGAGTCTCGCCTGCCCTCTCATTGCAGGGCTCCCTAGGGTGGCTGGGGGTCCCTTCAAAGTGTGGGGTGAGTCCAGACAAAAGCAGAGCAGACACCTGAAGCTTCCAACCAGAGCCACTGGAATGAGGATGGGAAGCAGCGAGGAGCAGAAAAAGAATCTGGCAGAGACACAAAAGGGGCTTTGGCAAGCGGAGCGTTCCCGGTGGTGGCCGTGTTTTTCCTGCTGGGAATGGTGGAGTTTGCTTTTCTTGGTCCTGGTGAGGGACACAGAGCAGGAGCTCCTCTGCTAAAAGTCACCTTTTGGTCAGAGTGGAACAAAGTTGATTTTGTTGCCAAAACTCTCACTACTGTGGCTGCGGATGAACTTTAAAAAAAAAAAAAAGGTTAAAAAAAAAAGTAAAATAATAATAATAAAAAAAATATATAAGTAATCTAAATTTTTATTTTAAATTTTGGGTTTTTTCCTTACAATTTCTAATAATAAAGTTTCTCTTTATACCATTTACAATTAAACCTATTTTACCTTCCTCCTAACCCTATCTCACAACAAAAAAAAAAATTAAAATTAAGGCTACACAAAAATTAAGTATTTCCACCCAATTAAATCAAAACTGCAACATGTGCCTTACACCCAAAAATCTCTTTCTACTCAAAATGCTCTGAAGGTGCCTCAGCTCCTTGAGAGTGACAGCTGGAGAGACAGGAGATTTTACCAAGGATAAATATGGAGATCAAGAAGAGAAGAAGGAAAAGAGGATAAGCAAGATGAAACCTGCAGCTGGGAAAAGTATTTTTAGAAAAGTTTTGTGAAAAACTGTGGTGGAGACAGTTTTACACCAATGAACATAATGTTGATTTATTGTAACCAACAGATAAAGTGTAGAGTTTGTAGAGGGTATAAAAGACAGCGTGCTGTTGTAAAAAGTAAACTTTGTGGAGTGTATAAAAGGTGGCATGCTGCTGTAATAAACAGAAATTCGCCTTCTGAAATGCAGCACATCCCTTCGTATGTTCTGTTCACTCCAACAGCAACACCTGGAGATCCCCTCGATCCTCCCAACAACAGAGGCACAGTGGGTCCCAAAGATGATCCCAGAGGGGCAAGAGAAGCTCCCAATATTCCTGAAGAACAAGGGGGCATCTTGGCACTGGTGCTGGTGGTCTGGGACTGGAAGTTGGGGCTCCCAAAGCCACCAAAATTGTCATTGTTGGCTTGGCACAGAGCTCCCTGAAGGAATTTATCCTTTGTTGATTTGGAGAGCCCGGAACACACACCCAGAAAGAAGATTTACGGGCTGCTGAGGGCAGAGCAAAGGCTTCAACTAAGTCCCTCCTCTGCATCGGTTTCAGCCTCTTAATTAACTTCTTTATTTTTGTAATCTCCTCAATCCCAAACAACCTCGTTGCGTTTTCCCCATCAACTTTTGGAAACTGCTGACTAAACGTAGTGAATGAGGGTTTTGCCAGCTGAGAGCTGAGCCTTCCTTCCCCAGAAATCAGAGAAATGTAATAAATGAAAGAAAAACTTAATAAATATAACCCAGAACTGAAAAAGACTTTTTACTACAAAACTGTGGCAGCAAATTTCCAGTTTTCAGCTCTATGAAGCTTAATATTAAAAGAGCACAAATATATATGGGTGCGGCAGGACGGATTAAGTAAATAAATAAATGCATAAATAAATGCATAAATAATCACTATATATTTAATATATATTAATGTTTGTATCCATATTCATATTTCTATTTCTATTTCTATTTCTATTTCTATTTCTATTTCTATTTCTATTTCTATTTCTATTTCTATTTCTATTTCTATTTCTATTTCTATTTCTATTTCTATTTCTATTTCTATTTCTATTTCTATTTCTATTTCTATTTCTAAATAAATATTTGAAGGAACATGCAATACACAAGAGTCAAGTCAGTACAGAGCTCTTCACCTGGAGGAGAAATCGAGAGGAGCAGACGATTTTCAGGGTTGAGGCTCCATTTTTATCCCTTCCAAAATGCGTCATCCAACTCTTTATTCCTCCAACCTACGTCACTGGAATGAACCATTTTCATATTTTCCACGTTTGGCCTCGCGGCGCCAACGTAACCCCTTCAGAATTTCTTTAATCCTAAAGCAAGAACCATTTCTAAGGAAATTACCTGGAATTCCTGGCGGCCAGATGAGGAGATATTTGGGGAGATATTTATTTGGGGAAATATTCAGGTCATGAAGAGTTGCCCAGTGGCCTCGGAGGTGGTCCAATGGCTTGGCTTTGGTGCCTCTGGACAAAGGGAAGAGGTTTTGCTTTGAGGAGCCTCCACTCAGCATCACCGTGACCTTCACGGTGTCCTGGTGGGGATCTCCCACTGGACTGGTATCCCAGGTTTTCCAAAAACAACCCAAAGACATTTCCAACCAAATATTTCCTTTCCCAAATATTCCTTCCTATTTGTACTGAATTTTTTGGCTTTTTTGGGGCTTTTTTAAGGGATTTATTTTTTTACTTTCATGGATCAGCATCACCTTAATACAGCTCAGGAAGCAGAGACCTTGAGGAGTGACCGTATGATTAAATCTGGAGGTGTCTTTTGGTGGCAAACTATTAATATTTAAATCCAGCAACACTTTGCAAATTGAAAACATTAATGAGTGTTTATGAAGTGCTTTGGTATTCAAAATTTGGAGGAAGCCTCAACATCCTGTTTGCTCATTATTACGCTTATTTTATATTCAAATTAATGCCAGAAATTAGGTGAAGGTCACCCAAGGAGTTCTGCCCTAAACTCCAGCGTTCCTCACTATCGCAACTTCTACACGTGGTGATTCCGTGTGCGAAAAAAAAATACCAGCAGCGTTCTTTCAGTGTTCATTTTGTGCTCTTTTAGTGCTAATCCTGATCATTTCTTTATTTCCCGGTCGAGTTGAGACTTGAATTCTCCACTTTGCTCTTCTGAACTCGGGACAAACCCTCCAGTGAATGACACTGCAAAAAACACAGTTGGATTTTTGTTTAAAAAGATCTTCCCGCTCCTGCAGGAGTGTGGTTTTGATTCAGGAGCACTTTGGAATTAAGATTTATTTATAGTTCTGGTCCTTCTTCCTGAAGTTGATGAGGTTTAATGAAAAATCCATACATTTGCATTTCCTTTAAATAAAACCCTGTGGTGCATCTTTCTCCTGAACTCAAATAATTTCAAACATATACAATTTTCAAACAAAATAATTTCCTCTTTTTACCAAAAATTTTTCTCTCTCCAATGACCTTGAGAAATTAGAAATGGCTTTTCTACTGTACAAAAATTAATTTTGCGTTTGACAACGGAGGCAATAAAATGGTATCAGGAATGTTGCTGGCTCAGAAAATGTTAAGATGAAAGAAACCTGTAATATATGGGACATACAGGGAGGCTGGGAACACACTAATAATCCCAAACAATGAGGAAAATTACATTAATTGAAGATATGACGTGTGCAGGCAAATTTGTTTTCCAGCCAGTAGGGATCCAAACCTTTTGAATCCACAGGGCGTCTGAGATAAGCCAGGAGGGCAAAGCTGGAGTATAAAAAGGGCTCAGAGCTCAAGGCTCCTCATCAGCTCTCCTGCCTTCTCCTCCTGGTGAACTCGGTAAGCTTTTCCTCCCTTCTTCCCCTGGGATTTTCCTTTCAGGATTTCTGACTCCTCTGAACTCTTATTTATTTTATCTCTTCCTTTTACCTGGGCTTGCTGGGATCAGGTTTTAAAGCTGCAGGTGGGACTTTCCTGGTCCTTCTGGTACCTGGGTTGCCCTGATAAGGAATATTTTTTGGATGGCAGAAGTAGGAAAGGGTTTCCCCACTGTGACTCTTGGTGGGTTTTTCCTTAAATCTCCTATTTCAAGTGGGATTTCGGGTTTGTCAAATGTTATCATGTGTGTCCATGCTCTGTGGTTTCTTCTCTCGTGGGCTCTCAGCACTGCCAGGTGTGAATTAAAATGGGTGGAAAGCACTGAAATGGGTCTTGGAGTGGTGGACCCAACACCTGATGGGTGTTATCACAGGAAAATTTTGGGAAGAGTTTCCTGATGGAGTTGGGAATGTGGAGCTCCATGAAGGAAATCAGGGTTGCTAATTCAGGTTCTCTCAGAAAAAAACCCTGAAGCAACAGCAAGGTTTTGATCTGTGGCTGCTGATTCCACCAGTCCCAGGAACACAGAAAGAGTTTAATGTGAATATATTAAATCCATATGAATACAAAATATAAAATCATTTAAAGGCAGTGGGTAAATGAGCAGATTATACAAATGGGGCCTAATGAGGAGCTGAGGTCGTGATTTTGCCTCTGCCTTTATTCTCACGGGACCGGTGAAGAAGATTTTGGGCTCTGAGGTTGCTGCTACTCCTTGGAGTATTTACTACTCTTCCTTTCCTCCCCACTGCAGCCTCTACCTCCATCTCCCAAAGATGACTTTCCTCCAAGGCCAGTGTGAGGACGACTGCTACTCCTCCTGCAACTACGGAGGCCTCTACGGCTACCGGGGCTACGACTGCGGGAGCCCTTGTGGCTACCGGGGCTACGGGAGCCTCTACGGCTCCCGCGGCCTCTATGGCTTCGGTGACCGCTACGGCTACGGTGGCTTGTACGGCTACCGGGGCATCTTCGGCTCCGGGGACTGCTACGGATCCGGGGGCTTCTACGGTGGCTACCGGGGCTTCTACGGCTCTGGGGACTGCTATGGATACCCCGGGTTCTACTCCGGCCGCTACGGGTACCCCTTTGGCCGCTACGGCCAGAGGTTCGGCTACGGGGGCTGCTACAGCTGCTAGAGGCAGAGGGAGCGACCCCAAAACCCAGCCTGGGTTTGGTGGGTGTGGATGGATGGAGAGTCCGGCAGCGGAGACAGCAGCTGAGCAGAGTTTTGGGGACAAGAGCCGCCCCCGGGGTTGCTCCGAGAGCTCTGCGCTGCTGCTGAAGGGCTGGCCATGATCCGCCTTCATCCCGGTGCCCCAACTCTTCTCTCAACCCGGATCTTCTCCTCAACACTCCAAGCAAACCAAACTCGTTGGTTTTGGCCGTGCTGTACAAAACTTTTCCTCTGACTGGATGATTGTGGGTGTCATGTGACTTTGGGCGTGTGGTCTTTCCCTTCTGTATCCCTTCAAAATGATCTCTGCCTTTCATTCCTATTAAAGACTTTTTTTTCTGCATCAATTCAGCATTTCTGGGTTCGTTTGTCATTTAAGCTTGAAATCTTTGGCATCCAAAATCCTGAGGAAGCCTCAGCATCATGTTTGCTACACTTATTTTAAATTCAAATTAATGCCAGGGATTAGGTGGAGGCTTAATCCTTCTCAGCAAAAGGACTGTGAGATAAAATTATGAACTTTGAGAGCTTCAGGACTGAGATGGCAAAGGTGAGGTTGGACCTCAGTCCTGTGTCCAGCTCTGGGCCTCTCACGCCAAGATGGACACGGAGGGGCTGGAAAATCTTGGGATGGGAACGGGGCTGGAACAGCTGGAGAAGGGAAAAGAGAATCCTGAGGGAGCTGGGGGGACTCAGCCTGGAGAAAAGGGGGATCAAGGGGGGGATTTTGGGATCTTCCAGGGGGAATTTGGGATCTGTCAGGGGAGATTTGGGAGCTCTGCCAGGTTGGGAAATCTGGGAAAATCCCTCCTGTTCAGGTCCTGGAAGGGGCTGCCCAGGGACAATGAGGACATTTCAATTTTTAAATTGCCTTTAGGACTATTTACCTTTTTTTTTCCCCCTGTGACTTTCTCCCTCCATAGGGATTTATTTCTTGTAGCTGCACCTGTAAAAATGAATTTTATTCAGCTCAAATGGATTTCCTTCTATTCAGTGTGGAAGATCAAGGGTGTGGTTTGAGCTTTCCAGGCCAACATCCACACAAGCAAAGCCACCACTTCCTCCTTGACACCTTTCCCATTGATTTCAACACAAATTTTTAGGGTTTTTTCTTATGTTTTAATGGCTGGGCATGAAATGTATCTGTTAAATTCGAGTGTGACAGAAAATTGAGACTCTGGAACAAGAACAGTTGAATTCAGTTTCCAGGAATTGGAGAACATTCAGCTCAACTGAACATTTTTCTATATTCTCTATTGAGGTCTGGCACAAAATGTTTTTTATTTTGAAACATCATTATAAAGATTATTCCAGCCCTGTTGTGATGAAGTTTTAGCTCTGACCCCACCCAAAGCAGCACTTTTAACCTTAAATCTGATAATAGCTTCACTTAAGAAAAGGAAAGGGAGAAATTTTGGCATTTCTTGAATTTCTGAGGGGTTGAAGGGAAGAAAAGAGTAAATTTACGGGGAGCAGCTGCTCAGAATGTGGAAGGGAAGGAAGAGTTTTGAATCCCAGAATTCCAGGACCACTGAGGCTGGAAAAGCCCTCAAGATCATCAATCCCAAGCTGCACCCGATCCCCACCTGGTCACCCGAAAAACGTCCAGGAATTCTCTGGACACCTCCAGGGGTGGCCACTCCAAACACCCCCCCAAAGCCTGGCTGCTCTTTCCAGGAGGAATTTCCCCAAATTTCCCACCTGAGGCTATCTTGGCACAGCTCGAGGCCATTCCCCCTTGTCCTGTCCCATTCCCTGGGATCAGATCCCAAATTCCCCCTGGAGGATCCCAAAATTCCCCCTGGATCCCCCTTTTCTCCAGGCTGAGTCCCCCCAGCTCCCTCAGGATCCTCCATTCCCTTCTCCAGCTGCTCCAGCCCCTTTCCCATCCCTGGACATTCTCCAGCCCCTCCATGTCCCTTTTCCATGAAGATTCCAGAGCTGGACATGGATTCAAGGACAGGAAGTCCCTTCAGAATTCCACAGCTCTGAGAATATCTGTGCAAACCAAGGACAGAGGCAAGAAAACAACCGAGTCTCCAGAGCTCTTTTGAAATGCAGAAAGTATTTAATAGAATAAGAAAAAGAGCTGGCACAGATACAGAAAGATTATAGTTTTGGGATGCTGGGAGCAGCTCTGGGAGATGAGTCACGGCACTCCAGAACATTCCTTTTTGCTGAAGCTGTGTTGTTCATCCTTCAGGTCCTCGTAAATCCAGATCAAAGGCGAGACAGCCCTAATGCTCCCTCACCCAGGGCTGCAGCACTGCGCTGGAAGTGCTTATTGGAAATGCAGATGACACCAAATCTCATTTCACAGAGGTCCTCCAGCCCCATTGCAGCAACTCTTTAAAGTTTCACATGAATTGCAGACCGTCCCTCCCGTCGCTGGAGGGGCTGTGGGAGGGTTTAAACGTGGAATATCAGGAGAGCTGAGAAAGGCAGGAAGAAGGAGACAGAGAGAACAACCAACAACAACAAAAAAAAAATCTGAGGGGTTGCAGAGCACAGCATTGATGGGAAGTTCACTTGTCCGAACATCAGCACCGTTCATCCGTGGGCCTGGATCCGTCCGTGGGGATTCTCCCACCCGTGGGATCAGCAGCAGGGGTAGCAGCAGGAGTAGGAGCAGCACGAGGGGTAGCAGTAGCGCGTGGTGAGGCGCCGGGACGTGCAGCAGTTGCTGTAGGAGCGGCGGCAGCAGCTCAGGGTGCGCGAGACGATGGGGCTGCAGCTGTAGGTGCGGGTGCAGCTGCGGTAGCAGGGGGAGCAGCACAGGGTGTAGCAGCAGGGGGAGTAGCAGCAGGACATCTTGGGGTGGAGGTGGTGGAGGACAGCCTGGGAAAAAAAGGGGGAGAAAAAGGGTTTGTGGTGAAAAAAGGGGGAAAGGGTTTGTATGGGGGAGAGGCGTGGTGTGAGGGAGGTGGGGTTGGGTGGAAACGTTGAGGGAATTCCTTAGGTTTGCGTGGTGTTTTCATGTCATAGATTCCCAGAATCGCAGGATCCCCTGATTCCAGAACCCCAAAATCCCAGAATTCCAGAACCCCAGGATCCCAGGATTCCAGAATCCCATGATTGCAGAAGCCCAGAATCCCAAGGTTCTAGAACCCTAAAATCCCAGGATTTAGAACCCCAGGATCCCAGATTCCCAGAACTCCAGTATTCCAGAACCCCAGAATCCCAGGATTCCAGGATTCCAGAACCACAGGATCTCAAGGTCACTGAGGTGGGAAAAGATCTCCAAGACTGAGTCCAACTTGCTCCCAGCCCCCACCTGGTCACCCACCCGAGGCCACCGAGTGCCACCTCCAGTCCTTCCTTGGGACAAGGACCTCAAACCTCCCTTCCAAATCCCGAAAACCCTTCCCAAGAAAAACAAAAATCAAAAATCTTCCCAAAGAAGGAATTTGTGGGTGTTTGGTGTCTAGGCTCCCATCTCAGGGTAGGGGTGTGGAGGAGTCCCAGTGTCTGGAATTCCGATGACTGGAATCCCTCACAGCGATTTCCAGAGTTCTTAGAAGTGCTGGAGCACAACTCAAACAGTTGATTAAAGTCTCCAGCCTCCCTGTCTGATTTTAATCTTGGCACAGATTCCATCTCCTGGCTTAACACCGGCTTTGTTAGTGCTGGTTCTAGCAAGGACACTGCTGGACAACAAAGATTTAAATCCTGCAGCTCCGAGCTGCCCCGGGGACTCCAGGAGGACACAAACAATACCTGGGAATTCCATATTCCCCATTGCCACATCCTACCACAAAAAAGCCATTTCCTTCTTGCACAACGACTCTGAAAATTCCAGGCTTCACCACAGGGGGAAAAGAAAGGAAACCCAGAACTTCTAACTCAACTTTCTGAAGACATGGGAACGTCCATGTGTTGATGTCCCCCAAAATAAAATCATCCAGAGGAAAACACCCGTGGATTTCTCCCCCAAGTTCAAGGATTCTCCCCGAGAAGGGATCAGGACTCACCGAGTTCAGCGGGAAGAGCGAGCCAAGAGGACCTGTGTGAGCAGCACTGGGCTCGGGAGCTTTTTTATATTCCCGTTGTGGAAGCCGGAGCAGTTCCCCGAGAGCTTCCCTTAGTCACGGGACAAATTTGGGAAGTACATCAGCAGCCCAATTGCTATAATTGTTTTCCTCGGCATTTAGGACAATTTTGGAATTCCTGGGCGCTGTGATTACAGCCCGGGAGATTCTTTCATCTCCAGACTTTCCAGGACAAAGGGATTTCTGGGAAAGCACCCGGAGGATGGCTGGGAAGGGCACTGGAGGCTACATAGAACAGCTCCAGCCACAATTCCTGGACAGGGGAGTGCTTGGATTGGTTCTTTACCTCATGGCCCCACAAGGGAGGTGGGCACTGCAGGTTTTGGGGTGACGTAAAACACCAGGGGAGTGGGGCAGAATCACCCCGAGCGCTCCGGGATTTCCGTCACAATTAATAACAGACGTTCCATTGATTCCTTCAGGTTCTTCTCCTACCTATAATTTATCCTAAGACAGGTCCAGGCCAAAGCAGGGGATCAATTAAAGCAGCATCTGAGAAATGTGGTTAATTTTTATGGTGTGGGGCTTGAGGTTTTTTTTGTTTTGGTTTGGTTTGGGTTTTTTTCTCCTGATGAAATTATTGGGAAAAACGCGCTTGAGTCGGTGTCTCGTGATATCACTCACGTGCCTGATGTTTATTATAAACCCTATTTATTTATAGGGTTTGTATATGGGATTCATGGGCATGAGCTCAGCTCAGGATCCCTGATATTTATTATAAATCCAATTTATTTATAGGGTTTGTATATAAATACGTGATATTTGTAGGGTTTTTTATGGGATTCGTGGGCATGAGCTCAGCCCAGGATCCCTCCCTGCCCTGAGTGGCATCCATGGGCGGGGGGGGTGAGGGAAGGGATTCCTGGTGGGATCCCAAAAGGGATTCCTGGTGAGATCCCACTGGGAATTCTGAGCTCAGCTCTGGTGTCCCCAACATAAAATGGATGTAGAATTGTTGAAGCGAGTCCAGAGGAGGCCACGAAGTTGATAAAGGGCCTGGAGCCCCTTCCCTGTGGATCCAGGCTGGGAATGTTGGGAATGTTTGGAATATGGAGACCCCAGAGCCACTCCCAGGATTTTTAGGGAAGCTGGAGAGGGACTTTTCCTCAGGAACTGCAGGGACAGGACACAGGGAATGGGGTCTGGGGCACAGAGGGGGAATTTGGGTGGAATTTGGGGCAGGAATTGTTCTGGAGGGTGAGGATGTCCTGGCTCGGGTGATTCCATGGATTCTTCACCCCTGGGAGCATCCAAAAAAAGAAAGGACAGGGCTTGGAGCAGCCTGGCACAGCGGGATGTGTCCCTGCCATGGCAGGGGTGGAATCAGGAGATCTTTAAGGTCCTTCCAACTCAACCCAACCTCAACTCAACTCAACACAACTCAACCCAACTCAACCCAATCCAACCCAATCCAACCCAATCCAACCCAACCCAACCCAACCCAACCCAACTCAACGCAACTCAACCCAACTCAACCCAACTCAACCCAATCCAACCAAACCCAGCCCAACCCAACCCAACCCATTCCACTCTTCCCTATCCATCATAACGAGCCAAAAAAAAAACCCTTTTTTTTTCTTTAAAAAAAAAAAACCTTTTGGGGTCCTCCTCAGCTCTAGTGATGCAATCCAGGTCTCCTAAATTCACAAGAGTTACAATTTTCCTGCCTTGGTTGGACTGGAGAGCACCAAGGGCTGGATTCCCCTCGGGAGGGATTTTTCCTGGTACAGGGAAACAGGAATTGCTCCCTGACCTGCTGGGCTGGCATTTTCCAGCCAGGTGCAGCTGCAGCTGTGTCAGGGATTTATTTAAATTGAGAAAATTTATTTATTTTCAAACCTCCCTTGGCCTCGGGGCTCCCTCCCTCCCTTCCCCGCTGGAGGAACCTTTCAGCAACAAACTGGGAGGGTTTAAATAATCCAAATATTGCCCCAGGAGCTCCTCATGGCTTGCATTGATACCATAAATTCTGATGAGGCTCAGCACTTCCCTGATGTCTGTCATTATCCTCATTTAATATGCAAATGAGGCTTGCCTCACTGCGGGGGAAGGTCATACAGGGAGGAATTTGCTGAATTTAAAAAAAAAGCCTCTTGATTTGTGCTGGGAAGGCTGAAAATCAGCATCAAAAAATATTGCTGCAAAATAATTTTGTAATTTTAACTCGCATAAATTCCCTTGTCTGTTCTGAAATCTGGATTTCATCACTGAAGCTGAGGAGGAGCCAAAAAGGTTTTAAGACAAAAATTGTGGTTTTTTTTTTTTTTTTTTTTTTGTGTTGTCAGGTTGAGCTGAGAACGGATTAATGATCCCTGATGGAGGGGAAACCAATTATTTTAATTGAAGGTGTGACGTGGGCAAATAAATTTAATTTTGTTGCTGTTTACATTGGTCAGATCATTTCTGACTGACCAAAGTGCCTCCCAAAGGGGTGGTGGGCACTGAAGGGCCAGGAATTGTCCTGGGAAATTCAGAAAATGCAGGACATTTCTCAAAGTTCCTGCAGTAATCCAAATTAATGCAAAATTTGGGTGTCCCAAACCCTGAAAATCTGAAATTGAGCTGAAGAAATGGGAATTCATTTCTGTGCCTAAAAACACAGGGAGGAACTCAAGAAAGAGTTTGGTCATTAGGTGTAAATATAATTTATAGAACCACTTAATTAGAGAAACATGGAGTGAAATTCCCAGGGAATAATAAATTCAATAAAATTTAATGAAGGGCGCTGATTCATGGGACGGGTTAAAACCTGCTCATGCTCAGGAAACTTCAGAGCTTTTTTTTTTTTTACATTCTATACAAAATTTAAATGTGAACATTTTGAAAAAATATTTAAAATAAAACCCAATTCCAATTTATTTCAGACTGTGAAACAGGGAAGTTTATTATCTACTCCTGCAACCCGTTAACTCCTTTTAAACTTTTGGGCCTTTGGAGATTTGGGGGTTTGGGGATTTGGGGGTTTGGAGATTTGGGGATCTGGGGGTTTGGAGGTTTGGGGATTTGGGGATTTGGGGGGTTTGGGGGTTTGAGGATTTGGGGATCTGGGGGTTTGAGGGAGTCTGGAATTCTGTGTGTCGGAACATCTTGGAGCCCTACATGGGACAGAACTTGGGCTGGAAATGTCGCCTGATTAATTTCTCCTAAATCTTTGCATTTTTCAGCTCGTGCTTTGGAAAAGGGAATGGTTTTGGTGGACGAGGGGCAGACTTGGGACATGGCAAATGTGAGTTTTGGAGCAGACAGAAAATCGAGGTGCTCAGTGTGCCCTTGGTCCCCTCAGATTCTGCTGAGAACTGAGAAATTGGTGCCCCTTTAAATTTTTTTTCTCTATGTGTGTGTCAAGTAAATAATTCTAAATCAAATATAATATTAGAAAGAATTATTAAAAATAAAATATTAAAAAGAACATTAAAACACAACCAAAGGCAGCACTGTGATGCAAGATCTTTTAATGGGAGTAAGAAGAAGTTACAGATTGTAGTAGCGCAGGAGCAGCCAGAGGTTCACACCACCACACACTGAGGAGTAGCTACACCTCAGAGCAGAGCTCTGGGGAGTAAAGCTGGTGTTGGAGAGGAGCAGAGCTCCTCTGTGCAGCTACACCTCAGAACACACAACAATCTCATCCCAAAACACTGAGAGAGAACAGCAAAAAAAAAGCGAATTAATCAGAGTTACAACAGAGATCCCAAAATCTCAGGAGGTGAGTCGGACCTAAATCCACCCAGGAGCCTCCAGCGCGGATTTTGGGATTTTCCTGCCAGGGCTGGGCTCAGCACTGGTAGCAGGGGTAGCAGCTGCCGTAGGAATATCTCTGGAAGTAGCGGGACGAGTAGGGGGAGCAGTAGCGGGAGCTGAAGGTCGGGCAGCAGTCGCGGTAGCCACTGAGCCTCCCGCAGTAGCCCTGGTAGCCGCAGGGGCTGCCGCAGTCGTAGCTGCGGGAGCTGAACACGGTCCCGTAGCTGCAGGGGGAGTAGCAGGAATCCTCACACTGCCGCTGGTAGCAGAAAGTCATCTTGGGGCTGGAGGGAGGCTGGAAAAGAGGGATCAGGGAATCAGGGAATGCTGGAATTTGGGTTGGGAGGGAATGAAATTAAAGCTCATCTCTAATTAAGAGCTCATTTCTTTCCAGCCATGCTGCAGGCAGCGACTCTGTCCCCTGGGCCAGGCTGCTCCGAGCTGGCCTCGGACACTGCCAGGGATGTGGAATCCATGGAATATCCTGGGAATACCCATGGAATATCCTGTGAATATCCCTGGAATATCCCGTGAATATTCATGAAATATCCCAGGAGTGTCCTGTGAAAATCCACGGAGTATCTCGTGAATGTCTACAGAATACCCTGTGAGTATCTATGGAGTATCCCCTGAATATCCATGGAGTATCCTGTGAATATACATGGAGTATCCATGGAATATCCATGGCATATCCCTTGAGTATCCATGGAGTATCCAGTGAGTATCCCTGGAATATCCCGTGAATATCCATGGAATATCCCATGAGTATTCCGTGAATATCCACTGACTATCCCATGAATATCCATGGAGCATCCCATGAGTATCCACTGAATATCCACAGAATATCCCGTGAATATCCATGGAATATCCTGTGAATATCCATGGAATATCCCTGGAATATCCTGTGAATATCCATGGAATATCCTGTGAATATCCACGGACTATCCCATGAATATCCATGGAGTATCCCGTGAAAATCCCATGAATATCCATGGAGTATCCCATGAAAATCCCATGAATATCCACAGAGTATCCCATGAGCGTCCATGGAATATCCCCTGAATATCCAGAAGAGGAAGAAGGATGAACCCCTCTGAACCTCTCGGTTCAAGGCCACCCTCTGTGGGAATATCCCACCCAAACCTCCCTAATTAATAATAAACAACTAATTAATAATAAACCCTGAAGGAGCCCATAACACCCTCAAATAACGCATTTCTCTCAGCGCATGTCTAGATAGGCCAAATTTCCACATTTAGCATTTAATACCCCATTTTTAACCAAAAAACCTAAACTGCATGGCCATGCACAGAACACAATTTAAATTCAAATTTAAAACACAATTTCAAAGTTCACCTCCTGCCCCTACCCCACTAGGGCAAAGCCCAGCAGCAAAGCCCCTTAAGCCCGACTTACCGCACTGAGCAGGAGCTGAGGCTGAAGGCGCGAGTGCCAAGGCTCGGGTTTCTCTCCCTTTTATACATTTATCAGCCCCAGCCCCTGCTTTAAACTCATTTTCAGTGCACCCCAAGCACGTCAGCAGCTGATGGGGTTGTTTTCCTCGCTTTGGGATCGTTACTCAGCTCTTGGCTGCCACAGGGATGACTTCGCGCTGCTCTTTCCTTTCATGTCCAGACTTCCCGGGACAATTAAATCCGAGGAATTAAGGGTGGCGAAATCTGAGTTATAGCAGGAAAAAAAGGAAGGAAGGATATTGAGAGCAGAATTAATGGATGCTCGCAATCCCCAATTTGGGATGAATGGGCTAATGGAAATATGTGGAACCTGCAATGAGTCTGGGTTCGTCTGAGGAGGAAAGAATTTCAATTGTTTTTCAAGGTGAAGAATCCCTGGAAATAACTTATTGTCTGGGTCTATTTCAAAATCGTATTTTTAGACCAGAAAATTTAAGTTATTTTTATTTATACTTTAAAAAAATTATGATTAAGTAATTCGACCAAACTTTGACAAACTCCTGAGTTGTAGAAATAAATGAGGATCCTTTTCTATGTAAGACTGGAAATACATTTGAATAAAACCTGACATCAATGACTTAAATGAACCTTAAAGCAGGTAGAAATCTAAAAAAAAAAAATTAAAAACCTAAATTATTTCAAGCAGAATTAACAATATATGAAATCTTTAGGTTTGTTTCTTACATTGATATCCCCAGGCGTGTTTTGTGAAATCCACTCATGAACTCAATTCTTTTGCAGAGCCAGCCCAAGCGAGGCAAATTTCGCTGGCTCCGAAAAATCTGCTAAGTGTTTGTTCTCACTTAAACCAGAAAATTATTCACTCAGGGGTTCCCGACAAGAAGAATTATAAAAAATCCGAGAACCCCTGAATTCTGATCACAGTTTAATGAAAATTCTCCTTCATTTTGTCGAGGTGTTTCATTTGCCCTAATGAAGGTGAATAATGCTGAGCCCCAGCCTGGGGTTGCCCGGTGACCTTCACCTCCAAACGCTGTTTTGCTGTTTACTCCCATCCCAGGGGTGGATAATGACAGGCAGCACCTTAGGAGTTCTGGGCCTTTCTCTACATTTGGAATATCCAAGCCTTCATTAAGACTTATTAAATATTTTCGGGCACAGAGAGATTTATTATTTCAGCATGAGCACCACGTTGCTAAGCCCAGCTGTTATGTAAGGCCAGCTCCAAAAAACCTCCAAAAAAATTGGGGTGTCCTGTTTCCTGCCTTTATTAAAGTTTATAATTTATAGCTTTGCAATTGGATCTCCGGGAGGCTTTTTGTTGTTTTTATTTTCCCCCTCTAAAAATACATCCTGGACATTCCATGTCAATGCTTACAGGCCAATTTTCTGGCTGAATCAATAATCAAATCAAAGAGCAGCTCTTTCCTCTTTGGAATTGATGGGAGATTTCGGGAGGGACGTGGCAGCACTTCCTGTGTTATTCAGAATTAGGAAATCCATAAGTGCAGAGGTTGTGCGTTCTTTCCCCCCATGTCATTCAGAATTAGGAAATTCATACAATTCAGAGGTTGTGCGTCCCTTCCCCCCGTGTTATTCAGAATTAGGAAATTCATAAAATTCAGAGACTGTGTGTTCTTTTCCTCCGTGTTATTCAGAATTAGGAAATTCATAAAATTCAGAGACTGTGTGTTCTTTTCCCCCGTGTTATTCAGAATTAGGAAATTCATAAAATTCAGAGACTGTGCATCCTGTCCCCCCATGTTATTCAGAATTAGGAAATTCATAAAATTCAAAGGTTTGGTTTCCTTTTTCCTCATATTATTCAGAGTTAGAAATTAATAAAATTCAGAAGTTGTGTTTCCTTTTCTACCGTGTTACTCTGAATTAGGAAATTCATAAATGCAGAGGTTGTGCGTCCCTTTCGCGGCTGTTCCAGGGGGAAAAAAAAAAAATCCCAACGAAGCACAATCACAGCCAGGCCGCTCTTCCAGACCTGCCGCGTTGGGAATTCCGCAGGACTTTGCTGATCCCGAGGAGTCGCTGCTGTCCCAAAGCGCAAATTCAGCGCGATGATAGCGAGGTTTAATTGGCCTGAGTGGTTTTGGGATGAGAGGGACGTGGCGGGCGGAGCCTCCCCAGTCACGGATGTGTTTGATGGGGGGAAAAGGGGCTGGGAATTGGGGCTGACCCAAACACGAGTCCCATGTGCGGGGCGGGACCGGGAGCTCCATAAAAACCCCGCATCCCTTCGGAGGAACCATCACCTTCTCCTGCCTTCTCCTCCTTGCAGACCAGGGTAAGTGGGAACATATTTGGGAAATCCGAGTGAATGAACAAGGGATGGATTCGAGGATGTCCCCCTCTTTTTTTTTTTTTTTTTTCTTTTCTTTTCTTTTTTCTTTTTTTTTTTTCTTTTGCTTTTTTTTCCCCTGCTAATCCACAAATGCTGCAGCCAAAGGGAACTGAGGTTGTGACTTTGGAGTTATCCCTGTGGAAAAAAAAAAAAAACTTCCTCGCTGTTCTTTTTGATATCGGAGTGTTTGAAACACCCTCGATCCTGCACGGATCCCCTTTCCCCTTCCAATTTTTGGCTCAGCGCAGCTCTGAGGATTTCCCAGCCCTGCTTTGACTCAGGGTCCCGGGGCTCATTTTTGGACTCATTTTTCAGCCAGGCTTTGTGGGGAAGCTCAGGATGGAGGATCTGGGGAAGAACTGGTCCTAAATTTATGAAGGAGGATTAGGGGGAAGAACTGGTCCTAAATTTAGGACGGAGGATTAGGGGGAAGAACTAGCCCTAAACTCGGGATGGAGGATTAAGGGGAAGAACTGGCCTTAAATTTAGGAAGGAGGATTAGGAGGAAGAACTTTCCCAAAACCCAGGGTGGAGCGATGGATGAACGCACTGGGCAGCGTTCCCTGTTTCTCCCTTCCCTGCGGGGTTTTACTCGGTGTTTACTCGGGGTTTACTCGCTGTCGGAACGCGCCTCACCGGCTTCTTCTCCCTCCCTCTTTTCCAGCCTCTCTCCAGCCCCAAGATGACTTTCTGCTACCAGCGGCAGTGCGAGGATTCCTGCTACTCTCCCTGCAGCCCCAAGGTGACTTTCTGCTACCAGCGGCAGTGTGAGGATTCCTGCTACTCCCCCTGCAGCTACGGGACCGTGTTCAGCTCCCGCAGCTACGACTGCGGCAGCCCCTGCGGCTACCAGGGCTACTGCGGGAGGCTCAGTGGCTACCGCGACTGCTGCCCGACCTTCAGCTCCCGCTACTGCTCCCCCTACTCGTCCCGCTACTTCCAGAGATATTCCTACGGCAGCTGCTACCCCTGCTAAATCCGCAGGGAATTAATGAGAATTAATTAATGACGGAATTCCCGCAGCTCCGAGATTTGGGAGAGCTCGGGGCTCCTGTAAAATCCCACAAAATCGCTTTGTTTTCCTTTTTTCTCTGCTGTATCTCCCACCCCTCCTTGGGTTTGGAGTTTAATATTTATTAACAAATCGCTCATTTTTAGTTTTCTCAGCTCCGTTTAGTGAAACATGGAGCGTTCCTATCCTAGGGGTGAATTTCTGACTTAACTGCCTTTGAAACTGCCTCAAAAATCCCCAAATCATCCAATCAGCTTCGTTTCTTTGGACTGGAAAAAAAGCGGAAAAGTCTGAAAACGGAACATCCACAGCCCGAGTTGTACCAGTGGAACCGGGAGATTTTCTGCACATATAAATTCATGTAAATCCACACATAAATTATTGTCGTGCCCAATCTTTCTATTCTCTGTGCTAGTTTAGATTGTGACTGCGAGCTTTACTCTCATTAAAAACGTTTCAGCATCACGAAATTGCCCGTTTGCTTTTTGTGGCTTTCTGCTTTTTCTGGACAAGGATTTTTGTCCCCGGCTCGATGTTCTGTGGGGTCACACCACACCCTGAGGCTTTTCTGAAACTCCTCCTAAGCTCAGCTTGGGACATTTTGCATACCGATAGCGATGCAGCAGAACCTCAGAAAATTAATTCCAATTCCGGAATTCCCTGGGAAACATTTGGAAATATTCTTTAGAATTACCTTTCACATCCCAGCAGGGTGCGCATCGGACACAACAGCATCTGTAAATCTCTAAGGCACTAATAAATTCAATTTTGGAGGATAACACCAGAAATTGGGAGAAAATCCTTCTTTATCCAGTGCTTTTGTATCTGGGATTTTCCCGTTTTTCCCGATGGCGAGACGCGATCTGATACAGAGCAGAAAATTTCACTTTCCAGAGCAGAAAATCTCACTTTCCCTTCACCCAAGGCTCCTTCGGGATGACAATGGGAGCGTGAAGTTCCCAGGCTGTTCCACCCCGTCCTTCGGATGAGGAGTGACTCAAATTATTCATGGCCCAGGTGTCTCAGAGTCTGGGCACAAATGAGCTTTGAAATCTCAATTAAACTCTCGAACCTTCATTGGGAGTGTAATCGCCGCCCTTTGAACGAGCAGGGGCAATCTCGGCATCCCAGAATCCCCGAATTTTGGGTAGGAAGGGACCTCAGAGCAAAATATGAACTCCAAATTCATGGAAAAATTTAGTAAAACTGGGGGTTGTATTTCCAGCAAATTCCAGGCTGGAGCTTTCCCAAAGCTGTTGATGAATTTTGATGAAATTATCCGAATTTTGACGAATTTATCCGAATTTTGATGAATTTATCCATTCAAAAGCGCAGTTCAATCTGTATCCTAGTCTTTAATTTAGCTGCAACTGATCATAATTTCAATCTCTTCTCTAACTAACTCTAGTCAATAAAATCCCAGGAGTTACAAACAAATTCCCAAATAAAAACTGGAAGCTTTGCGCAAGTAAAACCGCTTGAAAATAAATTAAATTCTGCCCTCGCAACTCTACAGACTGATATAGCTACTTTAATAGGGGTCCACTTAAAGAAAGAGTTAAAATTAATGGGATTTTAACATATATTTTGTTCACCCCGGGAAATCTAAAGGTAAAACTAGAAATAAATCCAGATTTGGAAGATGAGGAGGCAAAGGAATTCATTGTAGCGTTTCTCGTGGCTCTTTGTGCAGAGCCGCATTTGAATGAAAGGTTTAAAAGGCTTAAAATAAAAGGTTTGAAATAAATTCTGACTAAAGCAAACATCGAACTGCCTCAACTCGCACCTTTGAAGTGACTCTTTTTCAATAATGGAGCAGCAGAGAAAAGAATTAAGCTTTAAATAGACTAATAACAGCCTATAAATAAATAAAACAGTTACGGGCGTCTCCGAGGTGCTCTGAACTGCTAAAATTATCGACTCTGGAAAAAAGTGGAGACATTTTTGTTGAAGGACCAGAATGGAATAAATAAATTAATTGATATATTTTCTCTTCAAACCCGTCACTTGGAATAGGGATAATGACTCATTTCCATTTTTTTGTGTGCTGGAACATGAAAGGGTCTGAGCTGCTGGGCCTCTCAACACCTCATGTATTCATTCATGTGCCACCGGATGGTAAATTTCGAGCCTTGAACTTCATCTGGGGAAGAATTTCTTCCTGGCAAAGGTGGTAGTCAGTGTCCTCCCGAGGGTCTCGTTAAGGACGCGCGAGACCCCCTCGGACTGACATGTAGGTGATGGTTTGGGATTTGAGGTTTTTCCCGAGGCTGCTGGAGAAAGAGACACTGCACGAGACGATCTTCTGTTGTTGTTTTTCTTTTCATGGCTGTTTATTGTATCTTATCTACAAAGTGTCCCAGCCAGGCTGACAGAGGTCCACTCTGCTAGGTGACCATGATCAAATGCCCCCTGCAAGAGGCAGGACTTATCTTTTATACTCTAAACTACGTCTTCAATATTTACAATTACTTTCCAATACAGCACAACCTTATTACACTGTCCAGTTTTGTCCCCATCCAATCTGTGGCTGCCAGCATGTCATCCAACATGGATGATACAGAGAAGAAGGAGGAAGTGGCACACCACACCCCAAATTCTCCATGCTGGCCACATGGCCCTTATCATAAACAACCCAAAAATCTACTTATTCTACATTCTAATACTCTAATTTACACTTTACTTATTTTTGTGACTTGTAATTCTTCCTGCAATGTTGGCAGATTGTCCCAAGGGGTTAAATTCAGCCTCTGAGACACCTGGGTCTCATTCTGGGGTCTCTGAGAGGCCTGCCAGTGGGGTTTTTGGATCCCCAGGAAAGTCAGGGAAACGCCCTGGACTCCCACAGTGGTCAGGACTGGGAGGGGGTGCCCAGGGAGGTTTGGAGTAGCCAGCCCTGGAATTGTCCAAGGAACAGCCGGACGGGGCACTCAGAGCTCTAGACTGGGTGGGGATCAGTCAAAAATTGGATGAGGATTTTGGAAGCGTTCCCAGCCTGAATAATTCCGGGATATTGACAACAAATCCCACGGAAAAACAGAGGAGTAAACCCATAAAAAGCAATCAAAACCCAAGGGATTGCAGCAAGGCAGATTCTTTACTGTGGGTGAAAAAGGCCACAGACAGTGTGAGAGACAAAGCAGCGCAGCAACAACGCGCCGGAAACAAAAAAATCTTGAGGGAGTTTAGATGGGATTTTGGGGATAAATTCCTCTCTGTAGGGTGGGAAGACCCTGGGATGGATTTCCCAGAGAAGCTGGGGCTGTCCCACCCATGGAAGTGTCCAAGGCCAGGCTGGACAGGGCTTGGAACACCCTGGGACGGTGGAAGTTGTCACTGCCCATGCCAAGGGTGGAATAAGTGGATTATTAAGGTCCCTTCCAACCCAAATTGTGCTGTGATTCCGTGACCAGACATTTCACACCACTGCCCACTTAGAGACTCATTTTCGGCCAGGATGAAGAAATCCAGAACAGAAAAAATCGTTGATGCAATGCAGATTCTTTATTGCGGGTGACAAAGCTCACGGGCAGTGCCAGCGAGAGACAAAGCAGCGCAGCAAGAATGCGCTGGAAACACAAAAATCCAGAGGCAGCAGCAAGGCCCAGGGCAGGGCGGCAGCGCAGAGATTCCCCTGCGCCAGGGCGGGCGGGGGGCTCGGAGCTGGGCAGGGCAGGGCAGAGCCTGATCCAGAGGGGTTTGGGGTTTAGCAGGGCCCGCAGCCTCGGGAGCCTCCGCAGCTGCCCCCATAACCCCCATAACCCCCACAACCCCCATAACCCCCAAAACCTCCAAATCCTCCAAAGCCCCCAGAGCCCCCGGAGCCGCCGCGGCGCCCAGAGGAGCCGCCGAAGCCGCCCCCGACGTAGGGAGCTCCTGCCGAGCCCACGGAGCTCTGCTGCGGGAAGGAGCTGAGGATGGGCCCGGGGAAGGTGACCACCGAGGCCGGGGGCTGGATCACCACCGTGGAGTCGGGGCACTGCCGCACGCAGGGCTCGTTGCAGGTGTCAGCCAGAGGGGCCGGGGTGGCCACCCCGCAGCTGGGGACACACAGGCTGGAGCAGGACATGCTTAGGATGGGCAGGTGAAGCTGCAAGAGAAGGCAGAGCCACGGCTCAGGCTAAGGGCTGATCCCAAATCCTCTCTCCCACCTGGAGCCCCCAGCCCAGGACACGCTCTGCATCATCTCAGGCCTTCCCAGCAAAACCCCTGGCACAGCTGGAATGGCTCCTGGAATCCCTCGCTGCCCTCGCCATCCCCGCCTCTTGCCTGCCCTGGGAATGAAGAGAATCTCCCCCATCCCCATCACCAGGCTCGCAGAGGACTGGAGCCCACGGGGATAACCCAAACCATCCTAAATCTGCCCTGGGAGAGCTGCTGGAGCAAAGATTCCTCGGGAAAACCGGATATTCCCTGGGAAAGGCGCGGGGGTGGAAGGGAGGATGGAGGGAAGACTCGGACTCACCACAACGATCAAGGAGCAGAGTGAAGTGGAGGGAGCTGGATGGAGCCCTGTGGAGCGCTTGGCCCTTTTATACATCCCAGAGTGCCCGGGGCATCAGCCACGGGTGGGGGCAAACACCCCCAAAATTCGTAATTCATGATGACGAGTTAAATGACACAGGTAATGATGGGGGACAGATCTTTGTCATTCTCTTATTGGAGATATTGGTGTGCAAACGTGTCCTGGACCATGACAGGCCTGGGAGGGCCAGTCCAGGCCCGTCATTAATTACATGACAGACACGGCGCTGCTGGAGCTGAGCTCGCAGCCCCAATAAACCCCATTTTGTCCCTAATCCCTCACTTTGCTTACAAAGAATCCTGAGCATCCTTTGGGATGCGGCCGTGCCCAGCCCCGGCGCTCTGAGCCCAGCCCGGCGGTGCCCAGCTGAGCCCGGCCTGGGGTCACGGCCAGGGCCAGCCTGGCTCTGGGGGGCTCGGCCAACCCCCCTGGGCCAGCTCGGGGCCAGCTGGGCAATGCAGGCCCTGCAGGAGGGCTCGGCCCGGGCCCAGCTCACACCCACGGGGCTGCAGGAGCCGCAGGGACCCGGCCCCGCTGCTGCCCCGCTGCTCCTCCCGGGCCGGCCCCTCTGTCCCTGCTGGCCCGGGCTCTGTCCCGCCGCTCTCCCCTTCCCTGGGCTCCGCGGCCTGGCCACGAGCGGGATCTGCCCCCTCTGCTCTTTGCAGAGGGAAACTGGGACAGGGAAACTCCAGAACCTTCCGGGGGGGGCAATTCACAGGCGTGTCAGGGAACCCCAAAGCCTTGGGCTGAGCATCTTCTGCTGGCCCTGGGAGCTGGGGGGATTTGGAAGACACCCCGAGAGCGGCTCCTGCTCCTGCCCAAGCTGCCACTGCCTCTGTTTACCAGCCCGTAAAAGGGAGCTAATGACAGGGGGGATGGCTGGGGCAGCGCCTCAAAGAGCTGCTGCGAGATGCCAGGAATTGTTCTCTGTAAGCAAAGTGAGGGATTAGGGACAGAGCGGGGTTTATTGGGGCTGCGCGCTCAGCTCCAGCAGCGCCGTGTCTGTTCTGTCATGTAATTATTGACGGGTCATTCTGGCCCTAGAAGTGCCTCAGTCCTGTCTGTTCATTTCCACACCAATGTCCATAATGGGGGGGGGGGGGTGACAGAATTTTCCTGCGTCCCTTCACTTTATGAAGCGTGGATTCCTAGTTATCGGGGGGTTTGCCCCCACCCCCTGGACACTGCCCCAGGCTCTCTGGGCTGTATAAAAGAGCCGAGCTCTTTGCAGAGCTCCATCCACAATCCTCCACTTGACTCCTCTCATCACCCAGGTGAGTGCAGCTCCCCAAAACCTCTTTGGGGATCTCTCTCTGTCTCCTTCCATGCAATTCCTTTCTAAAACATTTCCTTCTCCTTGGGGATGTTTTCCAGAAGCCTTTACCTGTCTCAAGGATGTCCTGCTCCAGCCTGTGTGTCCCCAGCTGCGGGGTGGCCACCCCGGCCCCTCTGGCTGACACCTGCAACGAGCCCTGCGTGCGGCAGTGCCCCGACTCCACGGTGGTGATCCAGCCCCCGGCCTCGGTGGTCACCTTCCCGGGGCCCATCCTCAGCTCCTTCCCGCAGCAGAGCTCCGTGGGCTCGGCAGGAGCTCCCTACGTCGGGGGCGGCTTCGGCGGCTCCTCTGGGCGCCGCGGCGGCTCCGGGGGCTCCGGAGGTTTTGGAGGATTTGGAGGTTTTGGGGGTTATGGGGGCAGCTGCGGCGGCTTCCGAGGCTGCGGGCCCTGCTAAGCCCCAGCCCGAGTGCGACCCCAGCCCCAGCAGAGCTCCAGCACCGCCGCCGGCACATCCCCGCTCGCCCCCGCCTGAAGGAAGCAAATCCCTCGGGCCCCTCCGGCCGCCGGGGCCGCTCCGGCCCGAGGCCCGCCCGGGCCCCGCTCTGCCCCGCTCCTGCCGCGCTCGGAGCCCCGCAGCGATCGCTGCCCGCTCCCGGCACGGCCCCAGCTCGGCTCCTGCCCCCGCGCCTCGGCCCGGGCTCCGCCGGGCTCTGCCCACGGCCGGGACACGCGGGAGCGCCCGGCCCGGGCCCCGCTGCTCTGCCCGCCGCCCCCCGGCCCCGCTCGGCAATAAAAGCTGGCTTGCATTGCAATGTTCACTGCTCTCGTCTGCTCTGTGCTCCGCACCCGAGCCCAGAGGGTTCTGGGGGGTTCCGGGAGGGTTCGGGAGGGTTCTGGGGGGTTCCGGGCAGCCCCGCTCGGACAAGGCGCAGGACAAGCCCTGCGAGCTGCCCGCACTCCTCCTGCCCGTCCTTGGCCACCGCAGCCCGAGCAGCAGAGTCCCCCCGGCCGGACCCTGCTCAGCTCCCGGTCGGAGCCTCTCCCCCTGTCCCGGGGCTCCAGCCCAGCCTGGGCTCCTGCTCTGCAGCCCCACGCGAGCCCCGCGCCCCAGGGCCAGCTCCCTTCCCACTCGGGCCGTCCCCCAGGGCCGTGGGGATTGGGGGTGAGGGGAGTCCCCCCGAGGGACCTGGCCCAGCCCGGGGGCTCTGGGGAGGCGCAGAGGGAGAAGAGCCCCCAGCACTGGCCCCGATCTTTGCCCTGCGCCCCTCACACATCCCCGCAGCCTGGAATCCCCTCCTGCCCCCGAATCTCCCGGGCATTCCGTGGCTCCTCGGAGCGCTGCTGGGCCCCGAGTCGATCCCACTGCAGGTTCAGGAGCCTTTCCTATTGTCGTCAGTGTCACCCAGTTCTTTCTGGTGTCCCCAGAGTCACCCAGCCCTTCCTGTGGTCCCTGGTGTCATCCAGCCATTCCTGGTGTCCCCGGTGTCACCCAGCTCTCCCCTGAGACTCGGCTCTGCCCAGCAGTGGCAGCAGAGCTTCCCACAGCGCCGTGCTCCTGGAAGGAGCATTCTGGCCCTTGGCTGCCCCTGCTCACACTGAATTACACAGCCAAGAATAAAATATTATTTCATATATTCCGAATATTGGATACATCGGAACTGTTGCCATAATATGAACAGAGTATGAAATAATATTGTCTAAAAGTGATCTGGATGAACTTATAAACAAATATGAAATGAAAACCCAGGGAGTCTTTGGTGTAAATTTGATCTCTGGTAGGAATTTTCAGATGAATCCATAGACAAAGGAAGGGACCTCAGTGGGGTGGGGACTCCGAATTCCCACTCCAGGAGCTTTGTGCTCCACGGGACCGAACCCTGAGCTCATTCCATGGTGTGGAGAGGACTCTGGGCAATTCCTGCTCGGGCCGATCTCCTCCCTGGCCTGTAGCCCCCACCCGCAGCTGGCCAGGCCGGCACCCCTGGGCCCTGCAGGGGGATCGCTGCCATTCCCTGCACCCCTCAATGTGCCCGAGCGGCACCAGCCCAGCCCCACAGGTGATGTGGGGTTTGCTGCTGCGGCTGAGGATCGGGAAGAGTTTCTGCGAGAGCCCCGTGGCCCTTTCCCATGGCCAGCGAGGCTTTGGGGATGTCCCGCGGTCCCTGCTGGGGGCAGAGCACGGGAAGCCGGGCGGGATGCGCTGCCCAGAGCCAGCGGGCTCTGACACCCTCCGCTGGAACCCACGGAGCCAACCGTGCCCGGCTCCAGGGGCACTGCCCAGGGCATCCCAGAGCCCAACACGCAGCCAGGAGATGGG
Source organism: Muscicapa striata striata (assembly GCA_030060385.1). Lineage (NCBI taxonomy): Eukaryota > Metazoa > Chordata > Aves > Passeriformes > Muscicapidae > Muscicapa > Muscicapa striata. The sequence goes on along the minus strand of JAREIS010000460.1, from coordinate 308,624 downwards.
GGCAGCTGGGAAAAGGGAGGCTGAAGGAAAACCAGGAGTCAACATTGCAATGCAAGACAGCTTTTATTGCAGGGCGAGGCAGGGGGGGCTCGGCAGAAGAGCGGGGCCATGGCCCAGGGTGTCCCCTGGGTGTCCTGGCCCCGGGGGAGCAGAAGCAGCGGCCACGGGCGAGTCTCTGGCGTTGGGGCACCAGGAGCACCGTGGGGAGGCTCAGGCAGGGCAGGGACGAGGCAGAGGAGCTTCCCGAGCTGGCACGAGGCTCCCAAGGAGCAGAGCCCGGCCGTGCCCGAGGGATTTTCTTGCACGCAGCGTCGGGTCGGGATGTGCCGGGGTTTCTCCTGGAGCTCTCTTTGGTCGGAGGCCGCGCTGGCGCTGGGGCTTAGCAGGGCCCACAGTTGCCATTGAGGTACCGGTGGCCACTGCTCCAGCCCCCGTAGCCACAGTTGCCATAGCCCCCATAGCCTCCGTAGCCTCCATAGCCCCCACAGCCCCAACCCCCATAGCCCCCACGGCCTCCATAGCCCCAACCTCCGTAGCCACCGTAGCCACCATAGCCACCATATCCTCCGTAGCCCCAACCCCCGTAGCCACCACGGCTTCCAAAGGAGCCACCGGAGCCGGCTCCCACGTAGGGAGCTCCTGCCGAGCCCACGGCGCTCTGCTGCGGGAAGGAGCTGAGGATGGGCCCGGGGAAGGTGACCACCGAGGCCGGGGGCTGGATCACCACCGTGGAGTCGGGGCACTGCCGCACGCAGGGCTCGTTGCAGGTGTCAGCCAGAGGGGCCGGGGTGGCCACCCCGCAGCTGGGGACACACAGGCTGGAGCAGGACATCCTTGAGACAGGTAAAGGCTTCTGGAAAACAACCCCAAGGAGAAGGAAAGGTGTTAGAAAGGAATTGCATGGAAGGAGACAGAGAGAGATCCCCAAGAGGTTTTGGGGAGTTGCACTCACCTGGGTGATGAGAGGAGTCAAGTGGAGGATTGTGGATGGAGCTCTGCAAGGAGCTCGGCTCTTTTATACAGCCCAGAGAGCCTGGGGCTTCAGGAAACGGGGTGTTGTCAAAAAGAAAAAAAAACAAGCAATTAGGAATTTACTTACGCTGACAAGCTTCATCAGAGAGATAATGTCGCAAGATAATTCCATGGCATCCCCTCATTGAGGACACAGGTGTGAAAACGTGCCCTGGACCAGGAGGAGGTGAAGGGAAGGACAACTACGGCCCATCATTAATTACATGACAAACACGGTGCTACAGGAGCTTAGCTCACAGCCCCAGTAAACCCCACTCTGTCCCTAATCCCTTGCTTTGCTTACAGAACAATTCCTGGCATCTCGAAGCAGCTCTTTGAGGCGCTGCCCCAGCCATCCCCCCTGTCATTAGCTCCCTTTTACGGGCTGGTAAACAGAGGCAGTGGCAGCTTGGGCAGGAGCAGGAGCCGCTCTTGGGGTGTCTCCCAAATCCCCCCAGCTCCCAGGGCCAGCAGAAGATGCTCAGTCCAAGGTTTTGGGGTTCCCTGACACATCTGTGAATTACCCCCTGGAAGGTTCTGGAGGATTTTGGGGTTTCCCTGTCCCAGCTTCCCTCTGCAAAGAGCAGAGGGGGCAGACCCCGCTCGTGGCCAGGCCGCAGAGCCCAGGGAAGGGGAGAGCGGCGGGACAGAGCCCGGGCCAGCAGGGACAGAGGGGCCGGCCCGGGAGGAGCAGCGGGGCAGCAGCGGGGCCGGGTCCCTGCGGCTCCTGCAGCCCCGTGGGTGTGAGTTGGGCCCGGGCCGAGCCCTCCTGCAGGGCCTGCATTGCCCAGCTGGCCCCGAGCTGGCCCAGGGAGGTTGGCCGAGCCCCCCAGAGCCAGGCTGGCCCTGGCCGTGACCCCAGGCTGGGCTCAGCTGGGCGCTGCTGCTCACGGGCACCGCCGGGCTGGGCTCAGAGCGCCAGGGCTGGGCACGGCCGCATCCCAAAGGATGCTCAGGATTCTTTGTAAGCAAAGTGAGGGATTAGGGACAGAGTGGGGTTTACTGGGGCTGCGAGCTCAGCTCCAGCAGCGCCGTGTCTGTCATGTAATTAATGATGGGCCACAGCTCTCCCTCCCATGGTCCAGGACACGTTTCCGCACCAATCTCCCTGATGTTCAGGTGTATAATTGTATTGCAACACTATCTTTTTGATGAAGCTTGTCAGCTGGAATTCCTAATTAGGTGTTTTTTTTTGCCACCGCTCCCTTTTCCTGATGCCCCAGGCCCTGTGGGAGATGTATAAAAGGCCCAAAGGTTTCACAGAGCTCTATCCATCTTCCACTGCCTGACTCGCCTTATCAACTTGGTAAGCCCAAGCCTTCCTTCCTCTTCTTCATCCATGTCTTTCTGAAGGAATCTTTGGGGCATTCTCAAGGAATCTCTGGGGCCTTTTTAAGAAATCTTTGGGGCTTTCTCAAGGAATCTTCGGGGCTTTCTCAAGGAATCTTTGGGGTTTTCTCTATGAATGTTTGTTCCTCTTGCTCTCCTAGCGCAGAGTTAGGAGCGTTGATGTTTCACTGACGGACTAAGGGCTTTTGGAAGCTTGAGGATTTTCTGTCTTTCAGATGTCAATGTTTTCTTCAATCCCATGGGCAAGCAAGAGCCAGGGATGGCGAGGGGAGGGAGAGATCTGAGCAGGCATTTCCACGGGATGGGGCTGTGTTCAGAACGCCTGAGATGATCCAGATGGGATGAGGGCTCCAGGTGGGAGAGAGGATTTGGGATGAGCCCTTAGCCTGAGCCATGGCCCTGCCTTTTCTTGCAGCTTCCTCTGCCCATCCTAAGCATGTCCTGCTCCAGCCTGTGTGTCCCCAGCTGCGGGGTGGCCACCCCGGCCCCTCTGGCTGACACCTGCAACGAGCCCTGCGTGCGGCAGTGCCCCGACTCCACGGTGGTGATCCAGCCCCCGGCCTCGGTGGTCACCTTCCCCGGGCCCATCCTCAGCTCCTTCCCGCAGCAGAGCTCCGTGGGCTCGGCAGGAGCTCCCTACGTGGGAGCCGGCTCCGGTGGCTCCTTTGGAGGCCGTGGTGGCTACGGGGGCTATGGAGGATATGGTGGCTACGGTGGCTATGGGGGTTGGGGTTATGGAAGCCGTGGTGGCTACGGGGGATGGGGCTATGGAGGCCGTGGGGGCTATGGGGGTTGGGGCTGTGGGGGCTATGGAGGCTACGGAGGCTATGGGGGCTACGGCAACTGTGGCTACGGGGGCTGGAGCAGTGGCCACCGGTACCTCAATGGCAACTGTGGGCCCTGCTAAGCCCCAGCGCCAGCGCGGCCTCTGACCAAAGAGAGCTCCAGGAGAAACCCCGGCACATCCCGACCCGACGCTGCGTGCAAGAAAATCCCTCGGGCACGGCCGGGCTCTGCTCCTTGGGAGCCTCGTGCCAGCTCGGGAAGCTCCTCTGCCTCGTCCCTGCCCTGCCTGAGCCTCCCCACGGCGCTCCTGGTGCCCCAACGCCAGAGACTCGCCCGTGGCCGCTGCTCCTGCTCCCCCGGGGCCAGGACACCCAGGGGACACCCTGGGCCATGGCCCCGCTCTTCTGCCGAGCCCCCCTGCCCTCCCCCTGCAATAAAAGCTGTCTTGCATTGCAATGTTGACTCCTGGTTTTCCTTCAGCCTCCCTTTTCCCCTCTGCCCCCATCTCCTGGCTGCGTGTTGGGCTCTGGGATGCCCTGGGCGGTGCCCCTGGAGCCGGGCACGGTTGGCTCCGTGGGTTCCAGCGGAGGGTGTCAGAGCCCGCTGGCTCTGGGCAGCGCATCCCGCCCGGCTTCCCGTGCTCTGCCCCCAGCAGGGACCGCGGGACATCCCCAAAGCCTCACTGGCCATGGGAAAGGGCCACGGGGCTCTCGCAGAAACTCTTCCCGATCCTCAGCCGCAGCAGCAAACCCCACATCACCTCTGGGGCTGGGCTGGCGCCGCTCGGGCACATTGAGGGGTGCAGGGAATGGCAGCGATCCCCCTGCAGGGCCCAGGGGTGCCGGCCTGGCCAGCTGCGGGTGAGGGCTACAGGCCAGGGAGGAGATCGGCCCGAGCAGGAATTGCCCAGAGTCCTCTCCACACCATGGAATGAGCTCAGGGTTCGGTCCCGTGAACCACAAAGCTCCTGGAGTGGGAATTTGGAGTCCCCACCCCACTGAGGTCCCTTCCTTTGTCTATGGATTCATCTGAAAATTCCTTCCAGAGATCAAATTAACACCAAAGACTCTCTGGGTTTTAATTTCATATTCGTTTATAAGTTCATCCAGATCACTTTTAGACAATATTATTTCATACTCTGTTCATATTATGGCAACAGTTCCGATGTATCCAGTATTCAGAATATATGAAACAATATTTTCTTCTTGGACATGTAATTTTATTCTTGACGGTAAAAAAAGGGGAATTCTTTTTTTAGGAGCAGCCAAGGGCGACCATGCGCTGACCTGAAGCATGGGGCTGTGGGAAGCTCTGCAGCCACTGCTGGGCAGAGCCGAGTCCCAGGAATGACTGGATGACCTCAGGAAGATCTTGGTGACAGCGGGGACACTAGGAAAGGCTCCTGAACCTGCACTGGGGCGATTCGGGCCCAGCAGCACTCCGAGGAGCCGTGGAATGCCTGGGAGAATCGGGGGCAGGAGAGGATTCCAGGCTGCGGGGATGTGTGAGGGGCGCAGGGCAAAGATCGGGGCCAGTGCTGGGGGCTCTTCTCCCTCTGCGCCTCCCCAGAGCCCCCTGGCTGGGCCAGGTCCCTCGGGGGGACTCCCCTCGCCCCCCAGTCCCCACGGCCCTGGGGCTCCAGGCGGCCCCTGGGGGACGGCCCGAGTGGGAAGGGAGCTGGCCCTGGGGCGCGGGGCTCGCGTGGAGCTGCAGAGCAGGAGCCCAGGCTGGGCTGGAGCCCCGGGACAGGGGAGAGGCTCCGACCGGGAGCTGAGCAGGGTCCGGCCGGGGGACTCTGCTGCTCGGGCTGCGGTGGCCAAGGACGGGCAGGAGGAGTGCGGGCAGCTCGCAGGGCTTGTCCTGCGCCTTGTCCGAGCGGGGCTGCCCGGAACCCCCCAGAACCCTCCCGGAACCCTCCCGGAACCCCCAGAACCCTCTGGGCTCGGGTGCGGAGCACAGAGCAGACGAGAGCAGTGAACATTGCAATGCAAGCCAGCTTTTATTGCCGAGCGGGCCCGGGGGGCGGCGGGCAGAGCAGCGGGGCCCGGGCCGGGCGCTCCCCGCGTGTCCCGGCCGTGGGCAGAGCCCGGCGGAGCCCGGGCCGAGGCGCGGGGCAGAAGCCGAGCTGGGGCCGTGCCGGGAGCGGGCAGCGATCGCTGCGGGGCTCCGAGCGCGGCAGGAGCGGGGCAGAGCGGGGCCCCGGGCGGGCTCGGGCCGGAGCCCCCGGCGGCCGGAGGGGCCCGAGGGATTTGCTTCCTTCAGGCGGGGGCGAGCGGGGATGTGCCGGCGGCGGTGCTGGAGCTCTGCTGGGGCTGGGGTCGCACTCGGGCTGGGGCTTAGCAGGGCCCGCAGCCTCGAAGCCGCCGCAGCTGCCCCCATAACCCCCAAAACCTCCAAATCCTCCAAAACCTCCGGAGCCCCGGAGCCGCCGCGGCGCCAGAGGAGCCGCCGAAGCCGCCCCCGACGTGAGGAGCTCCTGCCGAGCCCACGGAGCTCTGCTGCGGGAAGGAGCTGAGGATGGGCCCGGGAAGGTGACCACCGAGGCCGGGGCTGGATCACCACCGTGGAGTCGGGGCACTGCCGCACGCAGGGCTCGTTGCAGGTGTCAGCCAGAGGGGCCGGGGTGGCCACCCCGCAGCTGGGGACACACAGGCTGGAGCAGGACATCCTTGAGACAGGTAAAGGCTTCTGGAAAACATCCCCAAGGAGAAGGAAAGGTGTTAGAAAGGAATTGCATGGAAAGAGACCGAGAGAGATCCCCAAAGAGGTTTTGGGAGCTGCACTCACCTGGGTGATGAGAGGAGTCAAGTGGAGGATTGTGGATGGAGCTCTGCAAGGAGCTCGGCTCTTTTATACAGCCCAGAGAGCCTGGGGCAGTGTCCAGGGGGTGGGGGCAGACCCCCCCGATAATTAGGAATCCACGCTTCATAAAGTGAAGGGACGCAGGAAAATTCTGTCACCCCCCGCCTCCATTGTGGACATTGGTGTGGAAATGAACAGACAGGACTGAGGCACTTTTAGGGCCAGAATGACCCATCATTAATTACATGACAGATCAGGCACAGCGCTGCTGGAGCTGAGCTCGCAGCCCCAATAAACCCCATTTTGTCCCTAATCCCTCACTTTGCTTACAAAGAATCCCGAGCATCCTTTGGGATGCGGCCGTGCCCAGCCCTGGCGCTCTGAGCCCAGCCCGGCTGTGCCCGTGAGCAGCAGCGCCCAGCTGAGCCCGGCCTGGGGTCACGGCCGGGGCCAGCCTGGCTCTGGGGGGTTCGGCCAACCCCCCTGGGCCAGCTCGGGGCCAGCTGGGCAATGCAGGCCCTGCAGGAGGGCTCGGCCCGGGCCCAGCTCACACCCACCGGGCTGGATGGGCTGAATGTTTCCTGATCCTCTTTCTGGCCCCCTGCTCCTCTCTGTCAGCCTCTCCTTTGTTTATTCCTGATCCCAGCCCTGTCCCACCCACAGGATGCAGTTTTCTCACATGGGATGCATCTCTGGTGACACAAAAATTCCTTGGGGGTTCTCCCTCTGCGCTCAGCCCCGTGCTGTGTGGGATGAGTGTGCCTGGGCAGGACACGGGGGCTGATGTCCCTGACCCTGTGCCGATGTCCCCATCCCTCTTCTGATGTCCCTGACTCGGAGCTGATGTCCCTGATCCTCTCCCGACATCCTTCTCCTGATGTCCCTATCTCCCTCCCCATGACCCTGTACTGATGACCCGAGGCTGGTGTCCCTGACTCAGGGCTGCTGACCCCGGGCTGATGTCCCTGTCCCTCTCCTGATGACCCTCTTCTGACGACCTTGACCCTCTCCTGATGTCCCCCTGCAGTCCCTTCCACCCCTCTCTGTGACTCCACGCTCCCCTGCCACGTTTGGCGTTTGGGATGCGCCCACAGTGGGTGGGATGGCTTCTTCCTCCCTGCGTCCCTATTTAGCAGCCCGTAAAAAAGGGATTAATGACAGATGTGCTGGCTGTGCCCAGCATTTCAAAGCGCTCCTGGGTGATGCCCAAAACTCTCATGCATAAGCAAAGCGGGGGATTAGGGACACGTCGGGTTTTATTAGGGTTCTGAGTACAACAAATCATCTTTAACACAGTGATTGGTCACGGGCTGTCCCCTCTGGGGGCTGGTGGCTCTCCAGGGCACCTTTACTCACCCCTAGCCCCAGTGAGGATGGATTTAATTGCCTCGCGTTGCGGTTTGTGTGATGAGGTTTGTCCGCTTGATTCCATGGTCACCTGGGGCTCCTGTCCTCACCCCTGGCCGATGCCCCGGGCACTCTGGGATGTATAAAAGGGCCGAGCGCTCCACAGGGCTCCATCCAGCTCCTTCCACTTCACTCTGCTCCTTGATCGTTGTGGTGAGTCCGAGTCTTCCCTCCATCCTCCCTTCCTCCCCCGTGCCTTTCCCAGGGAATCTCCGGATTTCCCGAGGAATCTTTGCTCCAGCAGCTCTCCCAGGGCAGATTTAGGATGGTTGGGGTTATCCCCGTGCGCTCCAGTCCTCTGCGAGCCTGGTGATGGGGATGGGGGAGATTCTCTTCATTCCCAGGGCAGGCAAGAGGCGGGGATGGCGAGGGCAGCGAGGGATTCCAGGAGCCATTCCAGCTGTGCCAGGGGTTTTGCTGGGAAGGCCTGAGATGATGCAGAGCGTGTCCTGGGCCGGGGGCTCCAGGTGGGAGAGAGGATTTGGGATGAGCCCTTAGCCTGAGCCGTGTCTCTGCCTTCTCTTGCAGCTTCCCCTGCCCGTCCTAAGCATGTCCTGCTCCAGCCTGTGTGTCCCCAGCTGCGGGGTGGCCACCCCGGCCCCTCTGGCTGACACCTGCAACGAGCCCTGCGTGCGGCAGTGCCCCGACTCCACGGTGGTGATCCAGCCCCCGGCCTCAGTGGTCACCTTCCCCGGGCCCATCCTCAGCTCCTTCCCGCAGCAGAGCTCCGTGGGCTCGGCAGGAGCTCCCTACGTCGGGGGCGGCTTCGGCGGCTCCTCTGGGCGCCGCGGCGGCTCCGGGGGCTCCGGGGGCTTTGGAGGATTTGGAGGTTTTGGGGGTTACGGGAGTTGTGGGGGTTATGGGGGTTATGGGGGCAGCTGCGGTGGCTCCCGAGGCTGCGGGCCCTGCTAAACCCCAAACCCCGCTGGATCAGGCTCTGCCCTGCCCTGCCCAGCTCCGAGCCCCCCGCCCGCCCTGGCGCGGGGGAATCTCTGCGCTGCCGCCCTGCCCTGGGCCTTGCTGCTGCCTCCGGATTTTTGTGTTTCCAGCGCGTTCTTGCTGCGCTGCTTTGTCTCTCGCTGGCGCTGCCCGTGAGCTTTGTCACCCGCAATAAAGAATCTGCATTGCATCAACGATTTTTTCTGTTCTGGATTTCTTCATCCTGGCCGAAAATGAGTCTCTAAGTGGGCAGTGGTGTGAAATGTCCGATCACGGAATCACAGCGCGATTTGGGTTGGAAGGGACCTTAATAATCCACTTATTCCCCCCCTTGGCATGGGCAGTGACAACTTCCACCGTCCCAGGGTGTTCCAAGCTCTGTCCAGCCTGGCCTTGGACATTTCCAGGGATGGGGAATGCATGGAATAATCCCTGCCAGGGCATCCCCACCCTTCCAGGGAGAAATTCCTTCCCAAAATCCCACCTAAACCTCCTCCCTGTCAGTCTGAACCCATTCCCCCTCATCCTGGCCCTCCATCCCTTGGGAATTTTCTCTCCCCATGTTCATCAGAGCCCCTGCAGCTCCTGCCAGGCCACAGCGACGTCACCCCAAAGTTTCTGGAGGCTGAACAATGCCAGCTGTCCCTGCCAGCCTTTCCTCCATCACTGGGATCCCATCCTGGAGCCTCCTCTGGGCTCTCTCCAGCAGCTCCAGCTCCTCCCCAGGCTGGGGCAGCTCTGCAGGTGGGGTCTCACCTGCTGCCCACACTGGGGGCTATTTGGGACACCCCAAATCCTTCTCCAGCTGCTCCTGCCCAGCCTGGATCCATCCCGGGGATCTCCCCAATCCTGATGCCGCTCTTTGACCACCTTAACCCTCCTGAGATGGGAAGTTTTTTCGCTACAGCCCCTCGTGGCAGCTCTGAATTTCTGCCAGAAAAGCTTTTTGAGCTGCGAGCCACGAGCGCCTCGGGCAGGTGAGTTCCGTGATTCCTCCTCCCACACATCCAGGTCTGGCTTTGGGCTCGGGAAAAAGGGAGGGAAAATCGCTCTGCCCTGAGCTGGATTTGGAAAGCAAGGGCTGAGCCTCACCTGAGCCCCCGCAGCACCGCCAGGGGTTGGGGTTCAGGCAGCTCCTGGGGAGGGTCAAACATTCAGCACACGTTTAATGTATTAAAAATATATTCCTGGGGTTTTTTGTGGCATTTGAATTCCAAGTAGAAACACGGAATGTCTATAAATGAGGATAAACAGTGGTGTAGGTTCAATAAAAAAATAAATAGAATAAAAGGGAAGATATTATTATATAATGAAGGAATTTATTATCATGGAATTATAAAATATCCTGAGGTGGAAGGGACCCACAGGAATCATCTAAATCAAATTGGTGGCCCTGCAGAGACATCCCAGAATCCCAAAATATCTCTGAGGGAGTTTTGGCAGCCCCGAGGCCGTGCCCAGTCCCTGGCGAGCCTGGGCACTGCCCAACACCCTCTGGGGCAAGAATTTCTCTGATATCCCAGCCAAACCTCTCTTTTTTTTTTTTTTTTTTTTTTTTTTTTTTAATATGATGAAGGAAAACAGAAAATGCATTTTGGTGCAGAAAATTTATTTGGAAAGAGAAGCTTTCCTACAATCGTGGAACAAAACTGTACAGGTTTCAAAGAGCATCGTTCCGGGGGTTCAGCGAGACTCTGGCAGATCACAGCACCCGAGTGATTCCGCCTGGAAAAACGGGGAATTTCCCTTTTCCCGTGCAATTCCGAGCATTTCAAGTCACCTCTCTAAGCTCAGTGCCAGTAAAAAAAAATCCGGGAAAAGCCAAAGCACGGCAGAAAGCCATGACTGCGCTGGAAAGCTGCGGGAAAACCGCTCTAAACTAACGAAAAAACAAAACAAAAAAAAGGAAAAAAAAAAAAAAAAAGGAATTGCAACGCGAGCCTGGCTCTGGCGGGGCTGAGGAGCCGGAGCAGCCCCGGGGCCGCTGCCGCAGCTGCGGCCCGAATTTCAGCAGCTGGAATTCCATTTCAGCAGCTGGAATTTCATCTGGAATTCCCTCCCGCGGGACTCAGTAGTTCCAGCGCTTCCCGGAGCGGTAGGAATTGCAGGGGTGAGTCCATTGCGAGGAGTAGGTGTAGGAATATTTGGGGGCGCAGCGAGGCTCGGCTCGGGCCAGCGCCGGCGCTGCCGCTTTGTCCTCCAGCCTGGCCGTGACCTCCGCGGGCAGCGGGGCCGGGGGCTCGCCCAGGGCCACCTCCGAGGGCTCCGAGGCTCCCACCACGGTTTGCTGCGGGTACGTGGTAAGGATGGGCCCCGGGAAGGTGACAACCACGGGAGGGGGGTAGATGATGACCCGCGAGTCGCCGCAGGCCACCACGCAGGGCTCGTTGCTGCTGCTGGCCAGCGGCTGCGGACACTTGGGCTCGCACGGGGTGGCGCAGGCCAGCTGGGTGGAAGCCATCGCCTGCGGAGAGCCTGCAATGAATTCCCGGAGTTAAAAAAAAAAAAAAAAAAAAAAAAAAAAACCAACAACAACAACAAGTAAAGCTCCAAACGCGGAGAAAAACTCCTCCCTGCTCTTGGTTATTGATATTTGGCTCTAAAGTAGAGATAATTGGGATAGAGAGAGAAATTGAGCTCCTGGTTATTGATATTTGGCTCTAAGGTAGAAATTATTGGGATAGAGACAGAAATTGAGCTCTTGGTTATTGATATTTGGCTCTGAGGTAGAAATTATTGGGATAGATACAGAAATTGAGCTCTTGGTTATTGATATTTGGCTCTGAGGTAGAAATTATTGGGATAGAGACATAAATTGAGCTCTTGATTACTGATATTTGGCTCTGAGGTAGAGATAATTGGGATAGAGAGAGAAATTGAGTTCTTGGTTATTGATATTTGGCTCTGAGGTAGAGATAATTGGGATAGATACAGAAATGGAGTTCTTGATTATTGATATTTGGCTCTAAGTGATTGTTAGAGAGCCTGCAATGCATTGGCGGAGTTAAAAAAACAAACAAACAAACAAATAAAGCTCCAAACCCGGAACCAACAACTCCTCCCAGCTCTTGGTTATTGATATTTGACTCTAAACGATGGCCAGAATTATTTGGAATAGAGACAGAACTTAAAGTCTTTATTATTGATATTTGGTTCCAAGAGATCGGCAGAGTTAATTGGAATAGAGACAGAAATTCAACTTCTGGTTATTGATATTTGGCTCTGAATGATCGGAAGAATTAATTGGGATAGAGGCAGAAATTGAGCTCTTGGTTATTGATATTTGGCTCTAAGAGATTGTTAAAGATAATTGATATAAAGACAAGAGTCAAGCACGTGTTTATTCACATTCTAGGAGAAAATTCAGGTAAGATCAAGAGTTAATCGCCTGTTTTTTGACATTTGGCTCTAAGAAATGGCAAGTAGAGCCCTTCTTTACTTACATTCGGTTTTAAGTGACGTTACAGATAATTGATAAAAAGATATATAATTGATATAAAGATATAAATTGATATAAAGATATAAATTGATATAAAGATATAAATTGATAAAAATATATATAATTTATATAAAGACATGAGTCGAGCACTTTTTATTGGCATTTCTTTCTCGTCAGCAATAACTTGGAAAAAGACCAGAGTTGAGCACTTGGCTGTTGACATTCTGAGAGATAATTCGGGTAAGGACAAGAGTTCATGGCTGGTTTGGTGAGATTTGGCTCTAAAACCTCATTAGAGATAATTTTGATAAAGACAAAAATTGATTTTTTTATTACTGACATTTCATTTTAGGAACTTTTTAGTGATAATTTATATAAAGACAATAATTGATTTATCTGATTATTGAAATTTGGCTTTGGGGGTCCTCAGAGATAATTTGAATGCGGTTTTCTCTCTCACCTTTCACTTTCCCGCCCTGATTTGTTCTGAATTCCTGCTGGGAATTAAAATTTCTCCATTTTCTCCTCCTCTTTCTTCCCGCGCCGCCTCCCAGCCCTGCCCCAAACCCTCCCGGCCCTTTGGAGGAATTCCCGAGGACGCGCTGGAACTCGTTCCCACCGCGCCTCTGTTCCTCCCACACGGGAAAAACAAAACAAAACAAAACAAAACAATCCGGATTTTCCACCTATTCCAGTGCGGAATAATCATCTTAGCACCCTGCTTAATTTTTGTATTATTTTTCTTGCAGATTCCTGTTTTCAGGAAAATGTTCTGCTCAAACACAGGGAAAAAAAAACCCAAAAGGTTGAGAATAAGTGGGAGTGTTAAGTGCTGGTTTAATAAGTGAAACATATAATTAAAATATTTATATAATATAGTATATATTAAAATATATCTATAGTGATATAGTCAACCCAAATAAGAAAATTACATTTTCACTTGGGGGAAATTTATTCAATAATGTTTATTTATTCAGGTTAAATCCTCACATAAAAGCCTGGTGTAGCATCAGAATGGTTTTATAAACTTGTAAATCAAATTTATCCTTCTGATAATTAAAAAATAAATTAAAAAGTGCAGAGCATTTTCCTTCAAATTCCCTCGAGGTAGAACGCAACACTGACCTACAGGAATGCTGAATTTAATCTCCGTAAAAGCGTTTTAGGATTTTAGATCAGTTTGAAGTGTTAGAAATGAAAGTTATTGGCGCAGTTACGTTAATAGCCCGTAATCATCGGCTCGATGTGGCTCCAATTAAATTAAGAACGGGCTGATGCAAACACGTCTGGAGCTGCACCGAGCTCTCTTCCAAGCAGGAATTTCCACAATTTTTCCGTGAATTCTCCCTGCCCCATCTTGCCACCCACACCAAACCTCTCCCCGATCGCGCCACACAATCAAACACGAATTTAAATCCATTCCCCAAATTTACCCAATTTTTTTTTTTTTTTTTTTTTCAGAATTAAGAGACCGATTCCCTCATTGTCCCATGAATTCCAAAGCCCTGGAAAAAAACCCCGCTTTGATTTTTGCACCTTTTCCCCAGCACGGAAAGCGCTCCTAAATCCCTCAGATCCAGAATATTTCTGCAGAATAATTCACCCCAGATTTTGAGGAGAAATCCGCGCAAAGGCAGAAGGAAATTTTTCGAGCCGGGGAAAATCAAAACTTACTCAGAGAGGCGGAGAGAAGAGGAGCCGGGAGAGGCAGTGAGAAAATCCCGGCGAGGATGGGGAGGTTTTTATATCCTGCCCTGGATGCCCGGGGGCGGCTGAGCCACCCTTTGTGCAAAAATCTTTAATGACTCGGGAGCGCAGCCCGGTGCAGGGATCGCTCCTGGAGCCGCAGGAATTGTTTTGCTCGCTGTTTATGATTATCTTAAAGCCGCGTTGGGCAATAACCTCCCCCCAAAAAAATGCAGATGGGAACCCGCCAGGTCTTTTCATCTCGGAATTTCCTGCTTTTCCCCTCCTGGTTTCATTAAGAGGTGAAAAGGCAGAGTGGATTAATGAGGTTTTTTTTTAGCTTATCTTGGCTAAAAAACTGGAGTGTACAGGGAGTCTTGGAGCGCCAAGATGATTTTCCTTATGGAAGCAAAACCTAGCGCTGGGAATTCTGTCCGTGCATCGTTTAAAGGCTGGAAAATCTGGGATTCTTTCCCATAATATTGCTGGGATTTACAGATGCACTCCTAAATCAGAGGAAAGATCTGGCGCAAATCTAAAGAGCAAAGCTCGGGGTTATCTTTGGAATAAAAACGAAGCCGTTCATGAATTATGCCAATTGTGGAGTTTAAAACGAGGAGTTTGATTAAACACTTTCCATAATTTATTCTTTGTGAGGTCACGGCAGATCCTCTAGGATGTCATTACCGTGATTACCATGGGATGATTTCCCTGGATGACAAACTCGGGGAGGTTTTTGAGATCCTCTTTGAAATCTCATTTTTCTGATGTCTCCAGAATATTCCCGATAAGCTCCAAAGCCCTGCAGGATCTCTGGAGGTGCCTCATAAAATCCGAATAATTTGTGGGGTGTCACAAACCCAGGGATGGTTTTACCTCGTCCCAGTGCGGGAATTTCCATGCGCCAAAATTCCCTCTGAAGCGGAAAGGGAAAAAAGGGAGAAAAGGGGGAAAAGTGGGGGGAAAAGGGCAGAGGAATCCTCTTTTTTTTTTTTTTTTCCTCTTTTACCCCTCCAGGATTTAATCCTAACGAGGTTGGATGGACGTTGTCTATGGGGAGGAGTCCTGTTCCAGACGGGGAGAGCTAAAGCTCGTGGAGAAAGTGCGAAATTCACCCCAAATGTGAATTATTCCAGCCCTCCCCAGCTGATCCCTGTGGCGTTTGGGAATTCCCAATTTGGGAAGGAATTGTTCCCTCTGAGGGTGTGGAGACTCTGGCACAGCTTTCCCAGGGGAATGTCTGGGAAAATCCATTCTAAAATCTTCCCCAAATTTTTTTTTTTCCAGAATTAAGAGACGGAAATCCTTCATTCGCCCATAAATTCAAAAACCTTGGGAAATCCCCCACTTTGTTTTTGCACTCTTTACTCGGCACAGAAAGCAGGAGCAGGAGCGCGCTCCTAAACCCCGCAGAACCAGAATATTTCGGCAGAGTTCAGCCCCGATTTTGAGGAGAAATCCCCCAAAATGAAGAAAGCATCCGAGGCCAGGCTGGAAGGAGCCGGGACAGCGGCAGGGGCGGAACCGGGCGAGTTTTATGTCCCGTTCCAGCCCAAACCATCCCGTGAGTAACAAAGGGAATAAAGAACGAGCGCAGACTGCAAACCCCACAACAGAGCGCCTTAATATGGCCGGGGCCTCATAAATCCTAAATTGTTTTCAAAAATTACATCCCTGAGCAGGGCAGGGGCAGCTTTAATGACGCTTAATTGGGTTTTGGTGCCCGAACCGGTTCCGCAGAGCCGCGGGTGCAGCTGAGTCAGGAGCGCTGCTCCACGAAGGAATAATCAAAGCAGAGGATTTTGGGGTGGGAGCCTCGCAGCCCTCGCTGCCCTCACTTCAAAGGATTTTCTGCCCGCTGACATCAGCGGCACAAAGCTCGCATCAGCAGCAATTCTGGGAGGAGCTGCGCAGAGCTGGCAGAGCGTAATTAACAGCAATTAACGCGTCACTCGCCGCGCCATGCTGCGCTATCGGGAACTCGGATTTCGCAGCAGTGAAAGGTGGAGAATGCAGAAATCTAGAGAATCCAAAAAGCTGGAGAATCCTGAAAGATGGGGAATCCTGAAAGCTGGAGAATCCTGAAATCTGGAGAATCCTGAAAGCTCCAGAACCCCGAAAGATGCAGAATCCTGGAAGATGGAGAATCCTGAAAGCTCCAGAACCCCAAAAGCTGCAGAATCCTGAAATCTGCAGAATCCTGAAAGCTCCAGAACCCCAAAATCTGCAGAATCCTGAAAGCTCCAGAATCCCAAAAGCTGCAGAATCCTGAAAGATGGAGAATCCTGAATGCTCCAGAATCCCAAAATCTGCAGAATCCTCAAACCCAAGGCGCTGACCCCTGGCCCAGAGTGACCCTGGGTGATGTTGGGGTCATTGTCCAAGAGCAGGCGGCACCAGGGCAGGCGCTGGAACCCTGAAATCTGGGAATTTTGGGAATTTTGGGGAATTTTGGGAATTTTGGGAATTTTGGGAGTTTTGGGAGTTTCGAACTTCCTGTGCTTTCTGCCACTGACCTCCAAGAGAACACTGCTTTTGACTTGAGGCCTTGAAGAAGGCTCCCAAATTTGAGTTAAAATCACGAGCGTGTTGGGTCAAAATTATAAATAATATAATTATTATTTCTTTGTTGGATTGTTTAATTTTAAAATATCTTGTAACAAACTCGATCCAGCTCCATTTTGCTCGCTTTTAGCTGGCGGCTAAAAGTGTTACAAAACTCTCTTTACTTTAGATAAGATTTAATAAACAACCAAATCCCAACGAGAATTTCGTCTCCTTCTGGTTTTTAATCCTGACCCTGAGTGAAGGCAGAAGAAAATGAAGACAAGCCATTAATTAAGTGGTGCAACCAAACCACCACAGGCGGGGACAAATCCCCAAAATCCGCCAGGGAAGCGATTCCTGAGCTCTGGGAACTCTGCCCGGGCCGCGGAGCACGCCCAGGGTGTCTCATCCAAAAATCCTCCCTGATCCCAAATTCCTGCAGCGAGGGGAGGATCGGGAGAAGCTGCATTTGATGCAAGGAGGCTCTTCTCCAAAAAATGTGCCAGGCCACTTTTCTGGGTTTTTTTTTGGTTGCTAAAAAGGGGAATTAACCGTGTTTTTGTTTTTGGCTTTTTTTTTTTTTATTTTTTATTTTTGCTCCCCCTTTTATTTTATTTTATTTTATTTTATTTTATTTTATTTTATTTTATTTTATTTTATTTTATTTTGTCTTTCTTTCTTTCTTTCTTTCTTTCTTTCTTTCTTTCTTTCTTTCTTTCTTTCTTTCTTTCTTTCTTTCTTTTCTTTCTTTCTTTCTTTCTTTCTTTCTTTTCTTTCTTTCTTTCTTTCTTTCTTTCTTTCTTTCTTTCTTTCTTTCTTTCTTTTCTTTCTTTCTTTCTTTCTTTCTTTCTTTTTCTTTCCTTCTTTCTTTCCTTCTTTCTTTCCTTCTTTCCTTCTTTCCTTCTTTCCTTCTTTCTTTCTTTCTTTCTTTCCCCTTTAGTTAGAGTCGGGATCAAAATGTGTGAGAAGTGGAATTTCGTGTTTGGACTTATTTGTTTATTAAATCTTATCTGTCGTAGAGCACTTTTATCTAACAAAACTAAAAATGAAGAAATAAGGAAATGGCGATGGATTTCACTTATTATAAAGCCAAATAGTCCAATTAAAAACTAACTTCAATTATTTTGAATTTTGACCTAATGACCAAACACCCCTGTGCCCTTTTTTATTCAAAACTCCCAGGATTTAGGGTCCCAACAGGAATTTTTAATTTAGGATGGCCCAACTTTGTCAGGACAACGATGTTTGAAGAAATCGAGGTTCACTGGGATTTTTTTTTTGTCTTTTCAGAGCAGCCAAACTCCCTAAAATCAGCAGTGGGAGTAGGGATTTCTGCTTTTTTTCACATTTTAAATCCTGGAAAAATAACAAAAATGTTGGTAAACAAAAAGATAAATTCAGTGAATTAAATGTTGGAGAAGCACAAAAGGAAAGGGAATGAAGGGAGGAGGGAGAAGAAAAACATCTCCCTCAAAAAGTGCTGGCCAGAGCTGGGCTGAGGTGTAGAATATATAGAAATATATCAAATAAATATTAATATTGTAAAAATAACTATAAATATTATAGAAATAAATATAATTGATATATAGGTGTTGTATAAATATACGTGAATGATACACGTTATGCATAAATACTGTGCATAAATATTATGCATAAATATTTATATTTTATTTAAATAATTATATAAATAAAATGAATTTATTTATTTTAAATAAAATAGATAAAACTCATATTTGATTACAAGAAAATTGAAATGTTGGGTCGGCCGGGGCAGCAAAAATTGAATAAATTCAATTATATAAACAACATAAACCTGCTCTGCATTCCCTGGTTTGTTTGAGTTTTTATGAATTAATTTTAATTTTAAATTTTTGAATATTTTTATTATTTTTTTAATTAAAAAAATTAATGAATAATGAATTTTAATGGTTTTTGGGTGGAGCCCAGGGCCAGATCCGAGTCCCTTCTGTGAATTCGCGTCTCCCCCTGCTTGCCCCAGATGGGATTGCAAAACCTGCCTCAGTTTCCCCACAACGCCCGCGATTTTTCCTTCTCTCAGCCATTCCCATTCGGTTTTGGAATTATTCTCCCTAGGCTTTGAAATTATTCCCACTCGGTTTTGAATTTTTTCCTACTCGGATTTGGAATTATTCCCACTAGGTTTTGGAATTTTTCCCACTCAGATTTGGAATTATTCCCAAAGTTCTTTGGAATTATTGCCCCTGGATTTTTATTCCCACATGACTTTGGAATTATTCCCACTCAGATTTGGAATTATTCCCACTCGGTTCTGGAATTTTTCCCACCTGCCTTTGGGATTTTCCCTTTCCCCCGGGGGCAACCCCACTTTTTCCGGAGGGTTTGGGGCAGGGAAAGGCGGAGTTGTTTAATGGGAACAAACCACAGGAATGCAAACAAACGATGCGGGAGCAGGAGCTGAGTATTTTTAGCAACCTCTGGGTGTGGCTCGGAGTCACCCTGGTCCTCCTGGGGTGGCTCCGGGGTGACAAATTCCGGCCACCAACCTGCCCCGGGGGACTGAATTTAATGGAAATTCAAATGCTCGGGGGCTGGAGTATCAACGAAGAGTCATTAATAAAGATTTTGTGCTCAATTAAGTGATTTTTATCCCTGATATTTGAATATTTGGAGTCTGATAAGGCGCGGTTTGACTCATCTCGGTTTTTTGTTTTGATGTTCAGTGTAGGAAAAGCAAAAATATGGCAAAGATGAGGATTTGGGATTTGTTTTTCTAAATTCGGGTAAATATTCCTGCCAGGAGAGGGTAAACAAAAAACTTCTTGGGAGGAAAAGCGGAGTAAAATCTGATTTTAATAACAAATCATTGCCGGAGTCAGATTCCAACCCAGAAGACCCCCAAATATCCCAAATTCCTGCCCAGAAATATCCCAGATTCCTGTCCAGAAAGCACCTGAATATCCCAAATTCCTGCCCAGAAATATTCCAGATTCCAGCTCAGAAGACTCCCAAAATATCCCAGATTCCTGCCCAGAAATATCCCAGATTCCTGCCTAAAAACCCCCAAATATCCCAGATTCCAGCCCAGAAAACCCCCAAATATCCCAAATTCCTGCCCAGTGAAATCCCGGGGGTTTCCTGATGGGTTTCCCCTGAGAGGAGGAGAAGTTTTTTGCTCCAACCACCTCGAAATTTCTTCGGATTTCTTCACGCAGTACTGGGGCGAGCAGGATCTGATTCACTAAAAATACAAAACAGCTCAAAAGAAAAACAAAACAAAAACAAAAAAAGCCCCAAAAACAAACACACAAAAAACACCCCCAAAAAAACAAACACAAACACAAAAATGAAAGCAAAAACTAAACAAAAAAACCCTAAACAAACTAAAAAAAACCCCAAAAAACAAACAAAAAAAAACCCCAAGGAAAAAAAAACCTCGAAACAAAAACAAAACCAAAAATAAAAAACAAAAAAGAAAAAGAAAAGAAAAAGCAAAATAAGGATCCTGAAAGACGCTGCTGCCAATCCCCATGCTCGTGTTTCTAAATGCAGCTGTTGCCCAACATCTGGATGTCCAAATCCCAAGGTTCTGTGGCGCAAGGCTTGTGTACAAAGATAATTAATGATGTAATTAAGGCTTGCGGAGCGTTCCCTCTGTCACTGGGATCATTCAGGGGCTGATTTGTGGAAAAAGCCGATTTGCAGATTTCCTTTGTGGATTACAGGAATTTCAGATGATTGGCGTGGACAGGAATCCCCCGCGGGGGGGTGAGGGAGGAGTTGGAAACGAGATTCCCTGGAAATTCCGGTGAGGGGGAATTTAATTCCTCGTTAATTCTCAGCTTAATCACTCATTACTTCCAGCTATTAACAAATATTGGCCAATAGAAATATTATATAATATTTGCATTTATTTCTTTCACGTTTTAAGCTGCACGTCCCCACCTTGCTGACTGTCCTTGCTTATAATACATAATATATAAAATGCATAAAATGTATAAAATGTAATATATATGTTACTTTATATTTATATTTATATTTATATTTATATTTATATTTATATTTATATTTATATTTATATTTATATTTATATTCGTATTCGTATTCATATTCATATTCATATTCATATTCATATTCGTATTCATATTTATATTTATATTTATATTCATATTTCTATTATTTTTATTTCTATTATTTATAGTTGTAGTTATAGTTGTAGTTGTATTTATAGTTATAGTTGTAGTTATAGTTATTTCTTATATTTATTTCTTATATTTATTTCCTTAATGTGCTGCAGGTTATTCTTGCCAGTATTACAGAATATTTATATTTATTTCTTTTGCATGTTGCAGATTGTCCTTGCCCATAATATAGAATATTTATATTTATTTCTTTCCCACTTTGCAGATTGTCCTTACCTATTATGTGTAATATTTATATTCATTTCCTTCACACGTTGCAGCTTATCCTTGCCTATAATTTATAATATTTATATTTATTTCTTTCACAACTTGTCCCAGCCTGCTGCCCCAGGGAGGGTGACAGTGCCCAGGTCCTGCCTGAACACGCTTGGCCCAGAATTTTTGGCCTGTTTTTTGGGGAACAGCCTCATGAGTCGGCTGGAAAATTCAATGCAGGGCTTCAATTAATTAAACCAAACAAAACAAAACCCAAAATCTGCATTTTTGTGCTGTTGGTGGCAACTTTTCACCCCGAAATCCAGGCTGGGTGAGCTCTGGGAAAATGCAAAATCTCCTCAATTTGGAGGCGTTGAAACTCAGGAAAAAAAAATCCCAAATTCTCTTCTGGGACCCACAAAAGTTTGAAATAAAATGGAGAGGAGAAGGTTTTCCATTAAAACTGGACTGACAGGACAGGGGAGTGAGTTCAGACCGAAACAGGGGAAATTTGGGTTGGATTTGGGCAGGAATTTTCTCTGGGAGGATTCCAGGTGGTTCCGCGGATTCCCCATCCCTGGCTGGATCTGCCTGGGGATGGTGGGAATGTCAGGATGTGGGACTGGATGATTTTTGGGGTCCCTTCCACCCCAAACCATCCTAAAAAAGCGAAACCCAAAAGTGTATCTGCATGACAGCATTTAATGGCAACGAGAAGCTCGATTTACAAAACTCGCTGGAAAGGAAAAAAAAAAAAAATCAAAGAATTCCAGGAGCGTCTACAACAAATCCCCACTCCCATGATTTTCATAAATTTTAGCAGAAGTATTTTGCAAAGAGATTTGATCTTACAATTGCTGTAAATATTTTGATTTTGTTTTTTTTATCTCCCCTCCCCTCGATTTGCATTTAATGAGATAAAGACAGGAAAAGAAGCTGGAAGAGCGTTACATGGTGGGGCTAAGCAGGAATAAAGAACAGCAAGAAGCTACAAATTCCTAATTTTCAGAAATGCCAAGTAAAGTTGGTTTTATTTGTTTCTTTTTCAGTGCTGGTTCAGCAAAATTTACAAATATGAAGAAGAGTTTGGGTAAAATTTCATTTTGGAACCCAAGATTTTTCAGTCATATTGTCTGGGGGGATTTTATGCTTTTTTTTTTTTTTAATTTTGAGAGAAATTGATAATAAAACGTCCATGTTGGCATAAAAACGAATTTATTGACACACAGTTTTAGCAAACCAAAAAAAAAAAAAAAAAAAAAAGAGAGATAAATATAATTTTTAAATCTGGTTTCTTAGAAAATTCTGGGTTTTGGTTCATCCTAATTGGAATGAAGTCAATAGAGAAATTTTGGTTTTCTCGTAGTTTGGAAATTCTAGTCCTCGGGCAAGTCTAGTGCCAGGAATCCTTGGATTTATGGACTCCATGGGAACAGAAATCCTTGGATTTTTTGACTCCATGGGAACAGGAATCTTTGGATTTATGGACACCATGGGAAAAGAAATCCTTGAATTTATGGATGCCATGGAAACAGGAATCTTTGGACTTATGGACGCCATGGAAACAGGAATCTTTGGATTTATGGACGCCATGGGAACAGAAATCCTTGAATTTATGGATGCCATGGAAACAGGAATCTTTGGACTTATGGACGCCATGGAAACAGGAATCTTTGGATTTATGGACGCCATGGGAACAGGAATGCCTGGATTTATGGACTCCATGGGATCAGAAATCCTTGGATTTATGGACTCTGCAGGGACAGGAATCCCTGGATTCTCGGACTCCATGTGAACAGGAATCCCTGGATTTATGGCCTCCATGGGAACAGGAATCCCTGAATTTTTGGACTCCATGGGAACCTCGGGAGCTCGGCACTTCTACAATCCATTATCCATAACCTTTAGTCAGGGCTCAGCTCTGCTTCCCGCTCTATCCACAGATATCCAGGCAAGGTTTAGGTTGGCCTGCAAGTTCCACAACAAAACAGCCGCCATAAGTCAGCGCCAAAAGGACTCCAACTCCCCGCGCCCCAAAAAGACCCCAGAGCACACGTACCCCCAAACCCAGGGAATGCCCGTGGGCCCAGCAGGTTCCTGATGTCCAGCAGGGCCGTGGAGCCCACCAGGGTCTGCTGGGGGAAGGTGGTCAGGGTGGGCCCAGGGTAGATGACGGAGTAGGGCGGGAAATCGGGCTCCACGATGTCCACCACGGTGTCGGGGTATTTGATGACGCACGTTTCGTTGCGGGTCACGGCGAAGGGCTCGGGGCACGCCAGGCCCGCGGGCAGGCAGCACTCGTGGAAGGGAGACATGGGGAGGGGAAGAGCTGGAAATGAGGAAAAGAGGGAAAATCAGGGAAAAAAACCATCCGCGGTGAGGCGGGAAATGTGTGTTAAGCATTGCGGGGTTTTGGTAACGCGGTTATGGGGATTTTCGGTAAATTGGGAATTTTTGGTAAATTGGGGATTGCAAAGAGCTCAAGTGGGAGTTGGATTTGTCCAGTTTAGTTCTCCAACCAGAAATTCTTTTCCTTTCTAGTTCTTTTTCTTCCTGAATTTCCTGATTTTCAATATAATGGTATTTTTTACGCCATCACCATTTTAACCCCAAAAACTTTCATCCTATCACTTCTCCTCCCAGGATTTTCACTGTGTCCATTCCACTCTTATTGCCAGTAGAAAACCACAACTCCCAGCTCAACCCCAGATTTTAAACTCGAGTTTTAATCCTCTGTTAAATCCCAAATGTGGAGGCTGGAGCTCCTCCCAGCTGGTTCCAGGTGGAGCACTGAGATGCAGGCTGGAGATCCACCCATCTTTTATGGGTCTCATTAGGGACCAGCTGGATGTTTGAAATCCCAGAGCACTTTAAACCCAGCCTGGTATCGAGGCCAGAATTTTCCTGGGCATTTTTTAATTGCATTGTTTAATTAATTAATTGAAGGCCATGCTTGCCCTAGGTTGTGCCCACACGGATTGGGCAAGGAAAACACAGGGGGAGAAGAGATCATTTCCCTCGTTTTATCTCTGTGAAGCTGCTGGGGGAGAAATTAAGGGACAAAAAAAGGGGGACTTGAAGTGATTTCCTAAATAAATCCCCATTTCACCCCAGGAATCTTTAGGGGAGACAAAATCCAGGGGAGATTTCTCTCGTCTCCACCTAACATCCTATTTTAACCTTCCCTGTCCTCAGAGAATTCTGGGTTTTTTTCCAGTTGATTCAATTCCAATCTTCTTAGACTTGAAGGTGAGGAAAAGGCAAGCACAGATATTTTTCCAGCTGAAAAACTGGATCTGCAATGGCTGATTTTGGATTTGGGAAAAGTAGGTTGGTCTGAGGGTTGGGATCTTCGGGTGATTCCACACAATTTGGAAAAGCTCCTCCCAGAACTCCTGAAAGGAGGTGGAAAAGGAGCACTTGGATGTGCCTTCTACATTTGGAATTCAGAACTATAAATATATTTTAACCCAAGCCAGTAATAAAGTGGATTTTGAGTAAAGAAAATCTGTGTTCTGCAGGATTGGGAAAATATTTAGGGTGAGTTCTCCAACTTAAAAGACACCAGAGGCTCCTGGAAGGCAGCTGAGGGTGAGAACATCGTAGAAATTAAAATTTAAATTATAATTTCTTTAATGACACCGAGTCTTTCGAACATGAAGAGAGTGCTGTGAAATTATTGAGACTCTTTAGGACTCAGAGGGAGTTTTCTGTGCCCTCCCTGGTTTCCACGAGCTGAGCTCTCCGCTCTGAAGTGTAAAACTTCAATTAACTCCAAACTAAAGGATAATAGAAAGGCTCTTTCAGGAAAAACACCCCCTTGTCCTTTCACGAGGTCACCCTGTCATTTGATATTCAGATAGCAATGATAATAATAATAACAATAACAATAATTGATTTAAAATTCAATAATTGATTCAAAATTGACTTACCCGGATCATCCAAGGAGGAGAGTAAAAGAAAAGTGATTAGGGAAGCTTCTACGTAGCAAATGCTTTTATACACGTCCCCAGAGCGCCTGGAGGATGTGACACCCTCTTTGCATGAAGTCTTAATTAGTTGCAAAACAAACTTTGCTGCCTGCATAACTTCTGCGAGTAATGAAACTGTTTTGCTCCCTGTTTGTGTTTGTTCCCTCCCGGAGCTTCCCAGAGCGTGCTACGCCCGCCGGGCAGGATTCACTTTGCCCTTTCAAGGGCCAAAAAAAGGGCTTGATCTCCAGCTAATTGACCACATTTCAGTTATTTCGGGGCCTGATCAAGGGTTCTTTTATTAGCATTGGGTTTTCCCTCTCAGGTTCTGGGAAAGGAAGCTGCAGTGGCATCATTTCCTATCGGGGATCAGCATTACTTCTTTAACTTCCCAGCGCAGATGGGATTTTTTTAATTCCAAAAACACTCCCAGGAGCATTAATTGTATCCCTACACAGCCGGGCATCCACGGGCAAGGAATAAAAATGAATTTACAATTCCACAACTCTCAATAAATCCCGTGAATTCTCAATAAATTTTTAATTTCAATGAACATCTCCAAACGGGGCTGACCTGGCGGAGAAAGCTCGGCCTTACAAATCCTGGGATGGGGTTCAAGTGGAGCAGCTGGATTTTGCCCCTGGGCTCTGCAGGGTTTGACCCCAGTGCAAATAAAGGCAAATCCCAAATCCCACCCACGACTCTTGGCTCCTGACTCAAGGTGAAGTCACCGAGCCTCACACGGGCTTGGTTTTGTTTGCTGGGGCCTTTTTAGCCCCCTCATTTCCACCCCCAGTTTATTGGGTTGGAAAGGACAAGATTATGGGAAAGGGAAGGTTGGAAGCATCCAGGTTTTCTTGGGGCAGAATTAAGGAGGGAAAAAGTAGGCAAGAAATTGCTCTGTCCTGATGAAAACTTAATTTAACAAAAATTAGAGATGTGAGTTTAATATAAAGCCATTAAAATACTGGAGAAAATGGGGTGGGTAGTTTATCAACATTTTTGAGCGAGCTAGACATGGATTTAAGATGCTTTCATTAAGATTTTAAAGAGGAAATCAATGACAGAAAAATCACAATAAAGAGACAATCAGGGTTCTCACAGAAAGAGATTTCTGAGGGAGCTCCCAAGAACATTTTGGGATAACAGTCCCCAGCCAATTTTATTTCTTTATTACATAAAAGGTGCCCTTAATTTAAATCCTATTGGAATACCGGGATGGGGCTCACTTAAATATTTGGGGACATCCTTAAAAGCGCAATTCCACCTCTTAGGTGTGTCCCTGATGCCCAAATCTGCATAAGTCACACGGGATCAACCCCAGTCCTTTTGTTCCCAGCTGCCCACAAACACTTTTGCCTTAGGACCCCTCTCAGGCTGCAGATAATTTATGCTGGGAGGGAAAATTGAGAGTAAATAATAATTAGGAACAAAGGGAGGCAGCTCAACTTCCTGGGAGCTTGCCTGGAATATGAATCCTGGGAAAGAGGAATGAGAATTGTGGATATCCCATCCCTGGAAATGTCCAAAGCAGGTGGGAATGTCCCAAGATTTATATCTAATTAACCTGCCTAAGGTTATATGAAAGCAGTTCTGCAGGATTCATTCAGCTGAAATGTCATTTATGAAGAGATAAAGGAACACTAATGCGTATTTTTATATTAATTTTTATATTTTTATATTTTAATTTTTTATTTAGATATTCCTATATTTCTATATATTTATATTTTATATATGTATATACGTATATATGTATATATGTTTATATGTTTAAATGTTTATATTTTTGTATTTTTATGTTTTTGTATTTTTATATTTCTATATTATGTATTTCTATATTTCTATATTTCTATATTTCTATCTTTTTTTATTTCTACATTTCTATATTTGGGGTTTTTTTGGTATTTTTATATTTTTGTATTTTATTTTCTTTCAGAATCCACGTATTAAGTTTTGCTTCTTGCCATTTAACGACTTAACACTCTTTTAAAAAGACAATAATCAATTTTATCTATATAAAATTCACACAATGTGCTGCCAAGTGAAGATAAATCTGAAGGTTTATCCATCTTTCCATTCCCTTTTTCCAGCCCCTTGTGCTGCAGAACTTTTTGCCACTCCCAGTGATTTCTGCTCTCTCTGCATTTTTGGCCCCTCTATTAAAAAACTCCTCGGCCCTTCCCTCACAACCGGATTTTCCATTGCCTTTGGCAGATTTTAATTCCAGTTATTATCTGGGTTTAGCCGGGAGAGCACGGGAGGCAAATGAATTGGCAGAGGTCGCCCCGGGAGCAGCTCCCATTTATCCCACTCCCAAAGATTTGAATTCCACGGCTCCTTGAGGCCTTGGTTCCATGGGATCCGTGGGGGCAAGTAGAAGCCCCACAGCCAAGGATGAGCAGCTCGAGCTGGGAAATGAAGCAATGGGAGCTCCAAGATCTGCCAGGGATGAAGGGAGGGGCTGGCAGCGCTTTTGGACGTGTCCTGAAATGGCTTCTCCAGCTCCGGCCTGGAAATCTCTGCCAGCAAACACAGCCTTGGTTTTATTTTAATAAATTATTTCACTCTAAAAGTGCCCTGTGTAGTTATGTTGTCCCAGTGGGCTGTTTTATGGATTTGTGGAGTGGTTTGGGTGGGAAGTTAAAAAATTAATTTAATTCCAGTCGCTGGGACAGCCCAGGCCTTGGCCAAGCAGGCCTCGGTCACTTCTAGAGATGGGAAATCCACAATTCCCTGTAAATTCTCCTACAGAACAATTTTTTCCGAATTTTTCCCTCTGAATGAACAGCAAACTTTGATTTCTTTCAATTTTCCCCTGACAGCCAAGCAAAAAAAAAAAAAAAAAAAAAATCATCCACACGGAGTTTTCCAAAGCTGCTTCAGGCCTTCAAGGCCCAATCCCTAATTAAAACCCTGGGCTTGGTTTATGTCTTTCGAAACCTAAAGCTGCCACTTAAGAAATCTGCAATTACTGGGGCCTGCAAATTGCTCACGATGGGGTAATGATCCCCAGTCAGAAAATAATTCCTTTTTAATGAAAATCCTGCCTCAAAAATCATCCCTTAGGAAACGCTCGGCTCCTAAGGAATACTCGTGTCAGTGTGGGTTTATCAGATTTTTAACAGTTAAAGAGGAGGAAAAATAAGCAAATAAATAATAATAATTTTATTAAAAATAGGAGGGTGAAGCAATGGGAATTTTCTTCAATTGATTGAAATATTAACAAAGCCTTTTGTGTGTGTTTGGGGTTCTAATTAACTCCAGGTTAATTTTTCAGGACTGAGTTCTGCATTCTTTCCTTGTGGGTCACACTGGCCCCGTTTGTATTTTCTGACCTCCCCACTCTTCTCATGTTCTTTCCTCAAGGATGTTTTCAATCCCAGAATAATTCTTTTTTTTTGGACTGTGAGGCTCAGAATTAAACGGAAAAATCAATTTTTTTTCCCCTGAAATTCTTCACCTGACAAGTCCAAATTTTTATTAAATCTTAATCAAAGGTGTTTATTTTTTATCCCTTTATCAATACAAAAAATTCAGCTCTTCCCCTAAATCCAAAATTAGCCATGAATGATCTGTGGATTTTGATTTAATAATTATTCCCTGCTTGTGTAATTCCTGAGAAATCAGTGTTGTCCAATGTCCAGATTTTCTCTGCAACAAATTCCAGCATTTGCCTGTTCGGAGAAATCTGGCAGAAGTAAAAAACCAATTTTCAAATCAAAATCAAACCAGAGAAAAATTAATACATAATAATATTATATTTATAATAACACTTATGATTGCAATTTATTATTTAGTATATTACTAATATAACATTATTTATGACAAATATAATTATTATTTGTATTTATTTTATATTTATTAAATTAATACTTATAAATATAAAATAATTTTCAAGTTTTTATATTTGTATATTTATATTTATATATTTATATATTTATATTTATATATTTATATTTTAACTTATTATTTATATATTTATATATTTGTGTTTATTTATTTGTGTATATTTGTGTACAGTTTTGTATTTATATACCCATATATTCTATTTGTTTATATTTATATTTATTCATATATTTATATATTAATATATTTGTGTATTTTTATATTCATAATTTTATTTTTATATTTTTGTATTTATATATTTATTTTTATATATTTATATAAAATATTTATTATATATCTATTATATAAAGTATTTATTATATATCTATTATATAAAATATTTATTATATATATCTTTTATATAAATATATATTTATATATTTTAATATACATATTTAAAACACCTATTTATGACCAGACAATGTCTATTACCAACCTCACCACGTCCTTCAGGGTGACTTTGTGACTCCCTTTGCCATCCTGCTGCATCCCTAAAAGCTGCTAATGAGGGTTTTGCATGAATAAATCATTAATGCGAGTTTGCAAAGGGCTTTGAAATTCTGTAATGCGAAACTTCCCGGGGCTGTTCCCGGGGACTGGGAACTTTGCAAAGTCACCCATTTTTGCAGCAAGAATTCCAGAGAGGAGCCCTAGAAATGGGAGGAATTGATAAAGAAGCGGAAATAGAAATAAAAATGGGGAAATTAAATTATATTCAGGGGAAGGGGTGGAGCATGAGCCCTTTTCCTACTGAAATCTCCCAATATTCCAAAGAATATTGGATATTCCACTGAATATTCCAATTTTTTGTTTTCCTCCCCAGCAGTGGGGAGGTGCTGGGGGAAGAAGGGAGACAATTTTCCTTTTTCCAAACCTTTTCCAAGCAGGAACGATGAGGCTCTGCTGCGAATCCTGAACAGATTTTCTGGAACAAATGAGCAAAAAAAAAAAAAAAAAAAGAAATTTTGGAGAAGAGAACCTCCAGTTCCTTGTGGTTATTTCTGGGGAAGGACCTGGAGCTGCTGGAGCCCCCAGGAGGACCTGAGGGATGCAGGAAAGGTGAAGGGGAATCGTTCTGCCCACGCAGAAATTGGGATTTTGGATCTTATTCTTTCCAAAAACGACATTGCTCCCACCCTCATTGTGTGCTCAGTCTCTGAAACTCTGTTTTGAGCATCACCTCCCATCAAAGGCTGACAAAAATGCTCATTTTGGGGCAGTTTGACCAAAAACTGTGGATTTCAGCCCATAGGATGAGGCAGGGAAAGTGCCCTGTGTGTCCCCCAGCTCTGCCCTTCCCTACAGCCAGATTTCCTGCCCGTGGTTGTTTACCTGCTCCTTGTTTGCTGCTTTAATAGAGCAGTAATTTTAATTTTTTTCCTCTTTAAATCCCTCCAAATGACAAGGTGTGACAGGGAGAGCCCCGAGGCAGTGACTCGGATCACGTCCTGCCTGCACCAAATGTCCCAGGTGCTCATTAATTAATAGTTTGCACATCCCTTGTGTCATTATCCTGAGCGTGGAATTGGCTTCAGACACCCATGGGTTGAGCAATAAAAGCCCTCAAAGATAAACAGATCAAAGCTCAGCTGTCATTCCAGTAATCAGCTCCTAATCAGGTCAGGATTCTTGGCCTCATGAGGCTTTTAAAAATTTTTTTATTTCCTACACTGCATCTTTACTAAATCCCAATAAGGGAATAAATTAAATCCCAATGGTGGAATAAATTAAATCCCAATGGTGGAATAAATTAAATCCCAGTGGTGGAATAAATTAAATCCCAGTAATGGAATAGATTTAATGGAATAAATTCCACTATAATTAATGGAATAACCTGGATCCAGGGAGAGGCAAAACCCTTTCCCTGGGTTTCACAAATCCATTCTCTGCGTTTGTGTTACTGCAGTGATTTCTCATCTGTCTCCCAGGAAATCATGGAATGGTTTGGGACGGAAAACTCATCTTAAAAAGGGCAGGGACATTCCCAGCATCCCTGGGAGCTCCAGCCTAGCCTTGGACACTTCCAGGGGTGGAATAATCCCTGCTAGGGCCTCCCTACACTCACAGGGAAGAATTTATCCCCAAAATCCCACCTAAACCCCCTCCCTGTCAGTCTGAACCCATTCCCCCTCGTCCTGGCCCTCCATCCCTTGGGAATTTTCTCCCCGTGTTCCTCGGAGCCCCTGCAGCTCCTGCCAGGCCACAGCGAGGTCACCCCAAAGTTTCTGGAGGCTGAACAATGCCAGCTGTCCCTGCCAGCCTTTCCTCCATCCCTGGGATCCCATCCTGGAGCCTCCTCTGGGCTCTCTCCAGCAGCTCCAGCTCCTCCCCGGGCTGGGGCAGCTCTGCAGGTGGGGTCTCACCTGAGCCCCTCGCCTCATTTTGTTCCCTGTGCTGCTGCATTAAATCCTCACCAGAATCCTGAGCATCCCTGGATCTGTTCCAGAGGCCCTGTGGGAGGTTGTTATGACACACAAAACGACTTTTAATGAAAAAAAAAAATTAATAACCCTGGGTTCTGACGCTGTCAAATGCTGTCTGCCCAGGGAGTAACCAAATTTCGGGTGACGTTATTGCCCAAGTGACAAAACCATTCCAATTTTGCATGGTGGCTGCAATATTTCCATGGCTGATGCACTTTGTGTGTCTCAAGCATTTAATGAATATTTGGGATTGGCTTTGAAGTTGTTCCCTTTCAAGAAGCTGAAGCTTCAGTTGTTGTGCAGCCCCAGGGAGCTGCAGACAGACACCTCGGAGGCTTCGGGATGGGGATGAAGCTAAATGACAGATGGAGGTTGTGATACTGCTGGGAGGCAGCTTCGAGGGAAATGTCCTTTTTTTAAAATTATTATTTGATTTAAAAAATACTTCCTAAAAAATTCCCATCAATTCTGGGATCATGGAATGGTTTGGGGTGGAAAGGGACCTGAAAGATCAGCTTGTCCCAACCCCTTCCATGGGCAGGGCCACCTCCCACTGGATTGGGTTGCCCAATATCCCATCCAACCTGGTCTGGAATGGATCACGTCCCAGAATTGATAATTTCTTCGGCCTCAATCATCACAGCCTGCATTCCCAATTAATTTGGTTCTTTGCTGAGCTGAATTCTTAAAATAATTCTAAAAATAAAACCCCCAGTCTGGGGAATTGAATTATTCCTTGAATTGTTCTATCCCTTCACGGTCAGTTTAATTCTTGTTTTGCTGCAGTCACAATGAACTCTGCTTTAATGAATGAAATGAAACATTTCTCTCCTCAGAAATGTTTTGGGGCGGAAAAACTGACGCTGGAGACTTCTTCCCCTTGTTTAGCCAAAATTACCAGCTCAAATTATCCGAGTTGAGCAGAAATGATTGTTGGCTGCACCACCTGAGTGAAGCATTTGGGGTTCTGGCTTTGGCCTTTTTATTTATGGCCATAACTAAACTGAAATTAGTTCTCCCAGCAATTGCAGGGATGCCACCAACCCCTGTGTTCCCAATTGCTTCCACTCCTGTCCTACAGCAGAGTTGTCAGGATGTTACCCGTGGTCATCCTGGCCTCCAAACTGTGGTGCCAGGACATAAAACCTGAGCACATTCCAGACCTAATTAGGCCAGGGAAGCAACTTGCCCAGTAGCCCAAATCCAACGCCAGCTGCTGCATGTTTTATTTCCACTGAGAAACAGAGTTCAGCTCCGAAAAAGGGAAGGAAAAACCACTCCTGGAGACTCTACAGAAGTTGCTCTGGGGGTCAAGGAGGAATTATTCCCAAAAAGGGCTTCAAGTATGAAGCTGAATTGGGAAAAAACACATATTAAAAAATTCAGATTTTGGTTATTAAATGCACTTGGAGATTCTACACAAGTTGAAGGTGGTGAGACAATAAACTATAAACCATGAAGGTGTTTCTGGAATAAAATGCTGAATGTTGACTGAAAAACTGAAAAAATTGGTGCCACGCAGGGTTTGTGACCTAATTAGGCTCTCAACTAAACGAGCGTTTCATTCTCAATGAGCGATTCAAACCAGACATGTGGCACAATCTGAAAACACAGGGAAATATAGCTGCAATTACATTTATGCAAAAACATGCAAATGCTGCTCGAATGTGGAGCTATCTGGGATGAGTCTGGCATCGTTTTAATTTGGAAATGGCCACGAGACAGACGAGGCAATGACTAAACTGCCAGACAGAGGAAAAACATGGATGGCCATAAATTAAATTACCTGAATCAACAATGCCGGCCATGAGAAGCGTTTGATCTCTAATTAAATCGCCTAAAACGAGGTTTCAGCCTGGAATGGGGATTGCCACCAGCAAGGAAATGGGGAAGGAGCGTTGCAGCACCAAATCAAAGGTTGGGATTTGGAAGGGAGTGTTTTCCATGCAGGATGAGCTTGGGAAACACATCCTGAGAGCAAAGGGTGGCCCCAGGGCAGTCCAGCACGGTATAAAACCTACTGTGAGTGCAGGATCCCTCACACAGCTCTCCTGCCTTCTCCTCCTCGGTGACACAGGTGAGCTCCAACCACCTTCACCTTCCTCTTGTCCTTCTCCTTCCCCTCTTTGTCTTTGCCTCCATCTCTGCCCTTGCTGCTCTGCAGTTCTGCTGAGCATTTCTCTCCCAGACCCAGCTCCCCGTCTCTGCT
The DNA here is from genome assembly GCA_030060385.1 of Muscicapa striata striata. Taxonomy (NCBI): domain Eukaryota; kingdom Metazoa; phylum Chordata; class Aves; order Passeriformes; family Muscicapidae; genus Muscicapa; species Muscicapa striata. The sequence goes on along the minus strand of JAREIS010000460.1, from coordinate 275,793 downwards.
CACAGGGAGGAGCTGGAAGAAGCTCTGGGGCTCTTTGGGGATGGGGCTCCCCATCCTTTCTCCCTCCCCATTCCCTGTCCCCTCTCCCGGGCTCTGCTCTTTCTCCTGCTCAGGCCGTGCCTCACGTTCTGCCTGTTCCTCCTGCAGGTGTTCCTGCAGCCACAGCCATGTCCTGCTACGACCTGTGCCGGCCCTGCGGCCCCACCCCGCTGGCCAACAGCTGCAACGAGCCCTGTGTGCGCCAGTGCCAGGACTCGCGGGTCATCATCGAGCCCTCGCCCGTGGTGGTCACCCTGCCCGGGCCCATCCTCAGCTCCTTCCCCCAGAACACCGCCGTGGGATCCTCCACCTCCGCCGCCGTGGGCAGCATCCTCAGCGAGTCCGGGGTCCCCATCAACTCGGGGGGGCTTTGGGCTCTCGGGGCTCTCTGGCCTTGGTGGCCGCTACTGCGGCCGCAGGTGCCTGCCCTGCTAGAGCCGGGCCGCACGTCCAGCCAGTGCCTCGCCCAGGAAGCCCCAGGCCAGGGGCCCGACTCAGGCTGGAGCTGCTGGCCAGCGTTTCCAGAGGCCTCGGGCCCCCTCCAGCCCTCCTGACAAGGAGGGAGGCAAACGTGGCCAGCTGAGCCTCCTGCCTGTCCTGCTTTCTTCTGCGCCTCCCCTGCTCTGCTGGCCCAGGGGCTCAGCCCCGAGCCTGGCGCAGGCAGACCACAGTGTGGCCACTGCTGGCCAGGGCAGCCTGGCCCGCGGCCCTGCCCACCTCCTGCTTTGTTTCTGTCTGCACATTCAATAAAATTCACTCTGCATTGAACTGGAGCCTCCTGCAGTCCTTTCCATTTTGGGATCCCCAGCTAAAGCTGCTCCATAGGGCTGTGGTGCCCTTTGGGGTTTTGTGTGGTCCAGGGCCACTGATGGACCTTGCTCACACCTGGGCATGGTGATCACCTGCAAGGGCCACTGGAATGCCATGGGGCAGTGGAAGGAGCGTGGCCTTGTGTGAGTGTGACTGGGTGACCAGGAGGTGCCCAAGGTGACCAGAAGGTGCCCCAGGGGACCCCTAAGCCAGGACAGAGGTTGGTGACGTGCTGAGGGTGGGTGTATCATGGATTTGGGACAGGGATGGGCACACAGGGACCATGATCCCTCCTCTGAGAGAGAGCAGCACTGACCGTGACCATGCCTGGGATTGTACCCAGGCCCAGAAGGGAGCAGTGACTGGATTTTGCCCTTTTCTGTTGCTGTTGGGCAGCACCCAACATATGAAAGGTTGCACTACATTTCAGAGGGCTTATACTTTTTCATTACAACTGCGTGTGTTTTTTATACTCCCTACAAAGTTTACACTTCATTCATTGTAAATTAACATAACGTTCATTGGTAGAAAACCATTTCCACCTCTGCTTTTCATGAAACTTGTTGAAAATACTTTTCCCAGCTACAGTCTTCTTCTTGTTTATGTTTTTTTCTTTATTTTTGGTCTCTGTACCACTAGCCTTGGTAAAATTCCTTTCAGAAATAAACCTTATCCATTAACCTTCTCTGGCTCACAGAGCAGCTGTAAGTCACCTCTCTGACCCAGAGAGGGGGCAAATGAGAGGTGCTGCCTATTCCATGGCATTTCTAAGTCAGGATTTCTTATCTCTAAGTTTGCACACAGCTGCATACTGTGTGTCAGGCCCTGAGAACTCTCTACAAATCCATTTCCCGCAGCAGTGGAAGCATCTTACCCCCACCAAAACTGTCCTGTGGTCAGAAACATCAATTGCTGAGGAGTCATTCTGTGTGTCACCATGCCCTGAAGGAACGGGAGGCTGGAGCATGTCTGCAGAAACCTGCTGCTCCACTGGATTTTGGAGCTTTTTTCCAGCCTTGAGGATTCCTCCAGAGTAGTGACCCATTCTCAGCCCATTCCCACTGTGCCAATGTCTGGCACAGGACTCACATTTCTCTCTGCACACCTGCTCTGGGTGTCACGTGTCACCCCAGCACTGGGGATGGTCCCTGTGCTCCAGGGTCTGGATGCTGTGCTTGGATAACAACCACTTGTAGCTGGAATAGCACAATTAAGGCTTTAGGAAGGTGCCTGTGAATCTGCACAGAAATCTCTTCTGGAAGGTCAGTGTTTAGCCTCATCAACTTGAACCCAATGTCCAACCTCCCTGTGGGCTCAGATGTCCCCTGGGGCATCTCCTGCTCACTCACACAAAGCCACATTCTCTCCTATCCCACCCAAACCCTCCCAGGGCACCACAGCCCCATGGAGCAGCTTTAGCTGCAGATCCCAAAATGGAAAGGATTGCAGGAGGCTCCAGTTCAATGCAGAGTGAATTTTATTGAATGTGCAGACAGAAACAAAGCAGGAGGTGGGCAGGGCCACGGGCCAGGCTGCCCTGGCCAGCAGTGGCCACACTGTGGTCTGCCTGCGCCAGGCTCGGGGCTGAGCCCCTGGGCCAGCAGAGCAGGGGAGGCGCAGAAGAAAGCAGGACAGGCAGGAGGCTCAGCTGGCCACGTTTGCCTCCCTCCTTGTCAGGAGGACTGGAGGGGGCCCGAGGCCTCTGGAAACGCTGGCCAGCAGCTCCAGCCTGAGTCGGGCCCCTGGCCTGGGGCTTCCTGGGCGAGGCACTGGCTGGACGTGCGGCCCGGCTCTAGCAGGGCAGGCACCTGCGGCCGCAGTAGCGGCCACCAAGGCCAGAGAGCCCCGAGAGCCCAAAGCCCCCCGAGTTGATGGGCACTCCCTCCTCACTCAGGATGCTGCCACGGCGGCGGAGTGGAGGATCCCAGGCAGTGTTCTGGGGAAGGAGCTGAGGATGGGCCGGGGCAGGTGACCACCACGGGCGAGGGCTGGATGACCACGCGGGAGTCCTGGCACTGGCGCACACAGGGCTCGTTGCAGCTGTTGGCCAGCGGGGTGGGGCCGCAGGGCCGGCACAGGTCGTAGCAGGACATGGCTGGGGCTGCAGGAACACCTGGGGACAGGGCAGGGAAAGCAGCCACGCAGTGAGAGGCACAGGTGGAGACGCTGCTGGCAGGAGAAAGAGCAGAGCCCGCACAGAAGGGACAGCCTGGAGAGGGAGGAAGGGGAGATCCAACAGCCCTGAGCCCAAAGAGTTCCCTGCAAAGAAATCCCAACATCTCCCACCTCTGCCCAGTGAAAAACAACCACAAAACCCCGGTGAGAGCAGGATCAAGGAGAAAGACTCAAAGAGCACCAGAAAGAAGCAAAGATTCCATTGACGTGCAAGAAGAAAGAGAAGAGAAGAGAAGAGAAGAGAAGAGAAGAGAAGAGAAGAGAAGAGAAGAGAAGAGAAGAGAAGAGAAGAGAAGAGAAGAGAAGAGAAGAGAAGAGAAGAGAAGAGAAGAGAAGAGAAGAGAAGAGAAGAGAAGAGAAGGCCCTTGGAGCTCACCTGTGTCACCGAGGAGGAGAAGGCAGGAGAGCTGTGTGAGGGATCCTGCTCTTGCTCTGCCTTTTATACTGCCCCACACAGCCCCAGGCCCAGACGCGCCTTTGCACAGGGAACATGTTTACCAACAAGCTCATATTTTATGCAAAGCATCCCCAATTAAGTAAACTCAAGGTTGTTTATGTTCCCTGCAACGCTGCCTTTTCATTTCCCTGTGCAGGATGTGCCCATTCAGCCAATCTGGCTCCTTTCAAGTGCCAGCATTAGAGGCCAAAATGTTTTTAGGGTATTTTTCAGCCTGAACCAGGCTGATGTTTCAGCCAGCCGGGTGGAGCAGTGCCGTATTCCCAGGTGATGTCAGCATCTTCCCCTCCTGAGGCAGCTCTGAGCCTTTGGAGTAATAAATGCAGTTTTTTTATTATAAAGCCAGGATTAAAGGGCTGGCTTTGGTGGGGACTGGCCGTCGACATTGCTCTCTGTGACTCCAAGGCCTTTCAATCTTTCTTAGACATCATTTATTCAGCAGAGAGCCTTCATGGGCTGGTTTTGAACTTTCTTTGGGATCTCACATTGCCTTTAGAGGAAATTATCTCGTTTCTTCTGTGTTTCAGCTCTTCCAGCATGCCTGGAGCTCTCCAATCAGCAGAACAGGACTGCTCCAGAAGGAAGGACGCTGCTCTCCCAACAACAAAATCTTAGTCAGCGTCATTATCTTGCTGAAAACACTCCCTAATGAGAACATCTGACTTCAGAACTCTTCATTCTTCCATTCCTCACGGCCATCCCTCCGCTTCTGCTTCTCCTCTGCCTCTGACCAGACCCTTCCCATGGTCCCAAATATTTCCAAGCAGGACACAGGGAGCACCTGAGGGCTGGCAGTGCCAGCAAACCCAGCCTGGGGAGCAGCAGGGACCAGGATGTCCCCAGAGATGCCTGGCAAGGGAAGGATTCCACACTCTGAGCTGCATTTCCTGGGGCAGGACAAGAGCTGCTGTCCCCAGGAGAGGTGGCAGATCCACTCGGGCACCACCTGACACCCCTAGTGACAAAGGGGGCAAAAGTCCTGTCCCAGTAAGGCTGAGGCTCCATCAAAGACAGAAAAATCTTAAATCCCACAGGTCCAAGCCAGACTCCACATGCAGGAGGATGAAGGGAGCTCTCAGGTTGGCAGGAGAAGTTTCTCCAAACAAACACACCCAGAAGGAAACCCCAGGTGTGGCGGGGCACATCCAGCAGAGAGATTTCCTTCAAAACACACACCACCCTTCCATCCACGGCATCTCCACTGAAATCTCTTCCACAACAAAGGCTTTTCCAGCCCTCTCTCCTTCTCCCCGACCCAGCCCTCCCCACCCAGGCTCTGCACAAAGCCTTGGGTGTTGTCACCCACCCCAAGCTCTCGGGGTGTCCTGGGGGTGTCGCCTCCTTCCCCTGGTTCCATTTTGACCCCGTTGCTGCCAATGTCCCCTCCTGGCTCAGGCAGGGATGGGATGGTGTCGCTGTTGAGGTGGGCACAACATGCAAGAGCACACAATACATTTCAGAAGGCTAAAATCTGTTTGTTACAACAGCACGCTGTCTTTTATACTCTCTATAAAGTTTACACTTTATTCATTAGTTACAATAAATCAACGCAACGTTCATTGGTGTAAAACCGTCTCCACCTCTGTTTTTCACAGAGCTTTTTTAAAAATACTTTTCCCAGCTGTAGGTTTTCTTTCCTGCTTATCTCCTTCTCCTTCTCCTCTTCTTGGTCTCCAGGCCAATAGCCTTGGTAAGAAATACCTATCAAAAATAAACCTTATTCATTAACCCTCTCTGGCCCACAGAGCAGCTGTGAGTCCGACCATAGGAGGGCATTTCCACAGAGGATAAAGTGACAGAGGAACTTGGCAGGATCACTTTATTTCTGACATTAACACTCAAAATAGGGCAGAAGAGCAGCCTTGGGCTCTCTCAAGATGGGTGCAGAGCCAGGTACACCCAATTCCCTGGGGAGAAACACTCCAGAGAAAGGAGGAAAAGAAAACTGGACATCACATTGAGTTTGACAGTGGCACTGAATGTCCCTTCAAATAATTTGGGGCTCCCTCAGCATCCAGGGGCTGGGACAAGTGCTTGGAGGAAGGAAGGAAGGGAAGGGAAAGGTGCAATTGTAGAGGTAAAACACAACCATGGCCTTGGGCACTAGGGTGAAACTGGCACAGAAACCATCGGGGCAGTGGCTTGACTCATCAGCTGGAAGTTGCCCAACTTGTGTCCTGGCTCAGTGTCCCCTGGGGCACCTCCTGGTCACCCTGGTCACCTCCTGGTCACCCAGTCACACTCACACAAGGCCACGCTCCCTCCACTGCCCCATGGCACTCCAGTGGCCCTTGCAGGTGATCACCATGCCCAGGTGTGAGCAAGGTCCATCAGTGGCCCTGGACCACACAAAACCCCAAAGGGCACCACAGCCCCATGGAGCAGCTTTAGCTGGGGATCCCAAAATGGAAAGGACTGCAGGAGGCTCCAGTTCAATGCAGAGTGAATTTTATTGAATGTGCAGACAGAAACAAAGCAGGAGGTGGGCAGGGCCGCGGGCCAGGCTGCCCTGGCCAGCAGTGGCCACACTGTGGTCTGCCTGCGCCAGGCTCGGGGCTGAGCCCCTGGGCCAGCAGAGCAGGGGAGGCGCAGAAGAAAGCAGGACAGGCAGGAGGCTCAGCTGGCCACGTTTGCCTCCCTCCTTGTCAGGAGGGCTGGAGGGGGCCCGAGGCCTCTGGAAACGCTGGCCAGCAGCTCCAGCCTGAGTCGGGCCCCTGGCCTGGGGCTTCCTGGGCGAGGCACTGGCTGGACGTGTGGCCCGGCTCTAGCAGGGCAGGCACCTGCGGCCGCAGTAGCGGCCACCAAGGCCAGAGAGCCCCGAGAGCCCAAAGCCCCCCGAGTTGATGGGGACCCCGGACTCGCTGAGGATGCTGCCCACGGCGGCGGAGGTGGAGGATCCCACGGCGGTGTTCTGGGGGAAGGAGCTGAGGATGGGCCCGGGCAGGGTGACCACCACGGGCGAGGGCTCGATGATGACCCGCGAGTCCTGGCACTGGCGCACACAGGGCTCGTTGCAGCTGTTGGCCAGCGGGGTGGGGCCGCAGGGCCGGCACAGGTCGTAGCAGGACATGGCTGGGGCTGCAGGAACACCTGCAGGAGGAACGGGCAGAACGTGAGGCACGGCCTGAGCAGGAGAAAGAGCAGAGCCCGGGAGAGGGGACAGGGAATGGGGAGGGAGAAAGGATGGGGAACCCCATCCCCAAAGAGCCCCAGAGCTTCTCCCAGCTCCTCCCTGTGAGCAGAGACGGGGAGCTGGGTCTGGGAGAGAAATGCCCAGCAGAACTGCAGAGCAGCAAGGGCAGAGAAGGAGGCAAAGACAAAGAGGGGAAGGAGAAGGGCAAGAGGAAGGTGAAGGTGGTTGGAGCTCACCTGTGTCACCGAGGAGGAGAAGGCAGGAGAGCTGTGTGAGGGATCCTGCTCTTGCTCTGCCTTTTATAGTCCCCCACACAGCCCCGGGCCCACGGGCACCCTCAGCACATGGAACATGTTTACCGAGCTCCTCTCGCATGCAAAACATCCCCATTACAGAAATGGGGACAAATGCAACGCTGCTTTTTCATTTCCTTGTGCAGGACATGCCCAGTCAGCCTCCCAGGCTCCTTTCAAGTGCCAGGATTAGAGGCCAAAATGTGTCTGGGGGCAATGCCACGTCAGCAGGGCTGGGCAGTGCAGCCAGGGCTGGGGACTGTCCTATTTCACCAGGGGACACCAGGCCCTTTGCCCTCCAGGGCCTCACTTTGGGATTCTCAGAATGGTCAGTGTATTTTTTTCCTACAACCTTAAAATTACAAGCCAGGCTTAAAAATGTGGTTTTTTGTGACAAGAGTCACCTCATCCACCACGTAACCAAATTCTCAGCTCCATCAGAGCTGGGTGGAAACTTCCCTGTCACCTTGGGCACTCTGAAGAATCAGGAATTCCACATCCAAACAAATCCACGTGTTCTCTGCCTTTCCCTGCCTTTGTGGAGAGCCCCCAGCACCCTGGAGGCAACAGGAAGGTGTCTGAGAAGCACAAAGTCCTCTCCAACACACCCTGATTCTGCTCCACCCTAGCCCCAAGTGTCCATGTTGGGTCTTTCCCACTGTTCCTCCTCCATCCCAAATCTCCAAATTCCTTCTTGGAGTCTACACCCAAACTCGGTTGCAGGGGGTGGGAAGAGCCTGCAGAGCTCTCCAAGGAGATGTCCAAACACATCAGAGGGATGCGTGGTTGTTGCATTTTAAGCTAAAAGTGAGCGGCGCAAAGGACAATGCAACACGGTTCCTCGTGCAATGGAGAAGCAGAAGAGACAGAGCTTTATTTAAAGAAACACTGCACTTTATATAGGGTAGTAAGTGAAAAACCAAATAGGAAAGACCCATTGGTCCAAGAGGGCAACACCTTTCTAAAAACATGCTTTCTGCAAAATATAACGAGATACTCACACGGCTCTCACGCACCCTGCAGGTGTTCAATCATTGTTATAATTTCTTGTCCTTGTCCAGGCCTAAGAAACTCAAGGCTTCAAGGCTGCTTTTCCCCTGGTTCCCAGTAGTATCCAACTAGACACGGTCTGGGAATATCAGCAGGACAACATTGGAGGAGAGCAGATAGTGAGATCAGCGCTTCCTCTTCCATTTGGTCAGCACACTAAGACATGTGGGGTCCAACTGGCCTCCCTCATCCCATGGTGGGCACCGAGGGGCTGCCCCCAAAGGTCTCTGACCCTTCCATTCCATCCTGGAATGGTTTCTGACCCTTCCATTGCCTCCCTGGAATGGTCTCTTGTAAGAGCTGAAACGAGGGATTCAGGACTCCAGATGGCTCTTTAAAATTCTGTTTACTGTATCCAGATGATACAGCAGTTTATTTATTATTCAAAATTCTGTTCATTGTATCCAGAGGATGCAGCAATTCATGGGTTGTGGGTGACAAAAGCCGAGCCTTCTTTGGCAAAACCCTTTGCCTTCTTAGTTGTCCAGTACGACTGGCTCAGCAATTCTCTTTTTCTACATCAAAACTTGCTTTCATTTCTATTCCTTCTTCAGATTCTACATTCAAAGATCTTTCTGCTATACATACACATCTGTGAGACTTTCTTGTCAAACTTTTATCCATCCTTGGAATGGTCTCTGACCCCTCCATTCTCCTACTCCAGGAAGAGTGAGGGTCACTTCTTGTGTTTGGACAACGTTTTTAGGCAAAGGGTGGGATTTTGGGCTATCAGCAGCAGGAGTGGGATTTGATGATTTGTGGGTCCCTTCCAACCTGGCTACTAACAATTCTGCTATTCCCTGAATGGCAGGGGGCAGAAGATGTGAGAGGAAGCAGAAGCACCTTGTGCTCCTCTGCATCACCAACCCCATGACAGCTCAACCCTCGAGCAATGCTCTCCCCCTCCCCAACGTCTCCTGTGAACCCCTGAGCATGGCTGGCACTTCCAGGAGGGACAGGAGAGCACAGGGGATGCTGTGGTGGCAGAAGTGAATGGTGACAACTCCTTGGGATTATGTCCTGTGCAGGACACAAGCCATGGAAGCTGTTCCAGGAAACGTTTTTCTATGGAGCAATGAAAGGCATGGATCAAGGAGGTTGTGGGGTGTCCATCCTTGGACACACTGAAATTTTGTTGACATCTAAAGCAGCTCCCACAAGGTTGTCCCACCTGAGCAGAGGGTTGGGCCACATGACCTCTGGAAGTGCATTCCAACCCCAAAAAATGGTGATTGTGTGACCTCCCCCATGGAGCAGCTTTAGCTGGAACCCAAAGTGGAAAGAATTGCAGGAGGCTCCAGTTCAATGCAGAGTGAATTTTATTGAATGTGCAGACAGAAACAAAGCAGGAGGTGGGCAGGGCCGCAGGCCAGGCTGCCCTGGCCAGCAGTGGCCACACTGTGGTCTGCCTGCGCCAGGCTCGGGGCTGAGCCCCTGGGCCAGCAGAGCAGGGGAGGCGCAGAAGAAAGCAGGACAGGCAGGAGGCTCAGCTGGCCACGTTTGCCTCCCTCCTTGTCAGGAGGGCTGGAGGGGGCCCGAGGCCTCTGGAAACGCTGGCCAGCAGCTCCAGCCTGAGTCGGGCCCCTGGCCTGGGGCTTCCTGGGCGAGGCACTGGCTGGACGTGCGGCCCGGCTCTAGCAGGGCAGGCACCTGCGGCCGCAGTAGCGGCCACCAAGGCCAGAGAGCCCCGAGAGCCCAAAGCCCCCCGAGTTGATGGGGACCCCGGACTCGCTGAGGATGCTGCCCACGGCGGCGGAGGTGGAGGATCCCACGGCGGTGTTCTGGGGGAAGGAGCTGAGGATGGGCCCGGGCAGGGTGACCACCACGGGCGAGGGCTGGATGACCACGCGGGAGTCCTGGCACTGGCGCACACAGGGCTCGTTGCAGCTGTTGGCCAGCGGGGTGGGGCCGCAGGGCCGGCACAGGTCGTAGCAGGACATGGCTTGGGCTGCAGCAACACCTGGGGACAGGGCAGGGAAAGCAGCCACGCAGTGAGAGGCACAGGTGGAGACGCTGCTGGCAGGAGAAAGAGCAGAGCCCGCAGAGAAGGGACAGCCTGGAGAGGGAGATGGAAAGGACAAGGAATTGCAGTCCCGAAGAGAGTCCCAAAGCCACTGATAAGACCTTCTCCCACCTCCCTCCAGTGGGGCACAGAGATTGGAGATGATCACCAACTGTCCCAGCAAAACATAACTGAGGCAAAGCCCCAGTGGAAGCCAGAAGAGACAGAGGAAAAGAAATAGAGAGAGAGAAAGGCACTCACCTGTTTCACCGAGCAGGAGAAGGCAGGAGAGGTGGATGAGGGACCTGCACTTGTGCTCTGCCTTTTATACTGTCCCATTGAGCCCCAGGCCGAGGGGCAGTCTTTGCACACAGAATGTGTTTACCAAGCTCATCTTGCATGCAAAACATCCCAATTACAAAAATTAGTGTTTTTATTTTTGCCCTGCAACGCTGCCTTTTCATTTCCCTGTGCAGGACATGCCCAGTCAGCCTCCCAGGCTCCTTTCAAGTGCCAGGATTAGAGGCCAAAACATTTCCAGGGGAAAATGATTTGTCAGCAGGGCTGGGTGATGCAGCCAGGGATGGAGATTGTCCCACTGACCATCTGGGGCCAGTCCCTGCCCCTCCAGGGCACGACTTCCATGTTCATGGGCAGACTCGTGTCCCCTGCTGGACATTGGCACGAGGGGACTGGACTGGGGACTGTCCCTCTTCTAAAGGGATCCCAGAAATTGGAAAAGCTCTCCTGGAACATCAAGCCCAGCTTGTGACCGATCCTCACTTTGTCACTCAGCCCTGACCACTGAATGCCACATCCAGTTTGCCCTTGGACACCTCCAGGGATGGCAACCCCAAACCTGCCAAAGCCAGAGTAGCCATGTCCAGCCCAGAGAGGGTGAGAGACAGAGCTGACCCTCACAGGGGAATGGCCAGGCTGGAGCCTCAGGGCCCTGGGGAGCCTGGTCTCATCATCAGGAAACACTTTAAAGTCCTGTCCTGGAGGGCCAGGGCTGGAATTCTTTGGGATGTCTGACAGTCCCCAGCCCTGGCTGCACCGCCCAGCCCTGCTGACGTGGCATCGCCCCCAGACACATTTTGGCCTCTAATCCTGGCACTTGAAAGGAGCCTGGGAGGCTGACTGGGCATGTCCTGCACAAGGAAATGAAAAAGCAGCGTTGCATTTGTCCCCATTTCTGTAATGGGGATGTTTTGCATGCGAGAGGAGCTCGGTAAACACGTTCCATGTGCTGAGGGTGCCCGTGGGCCCAGGGCTGTGTGGGGCAGTATAAAAGGCAGAGCAAGAGCAGGATCCCTCACACAGCTCTCCTGCCTTCTCCTCCTCGGTGACACAGGTGAGCTCCAAGGGCCTCACTCTGCTCTTTGTCCTTGCACCTCAATGGAATCTTTGCTTCTTTCTGGTGCTCTTTGAGTCTTTCTCCTTGATCCTGCTCTCACCGGGGTTTTGTGGTTGTTATTCACTGGGCAGAGGTGGGAGATGTTGGGATTTCTTTGCAGGGAACTCTTTGGGCTCAGGGCTGTTGGATCTCCCCTTCCTCCCTCTCCAGGCTGTCCCTTCTGCGCGGGCTCTGCTCTTTCTCCTGCCAGCAGCGTCTCCACCTGTGCCTCTCACTGCGTGGCTGCTTTCCCTGCCCTGTCCCCAGGTGTTCCTGCAGCCACAGCCATGTCCTGCTACGACCTGTGCCGGCCCTGCGGCCCCACCCCGCTGGCCAACAGCTGCAATGAGCCCTGTGTGCGCCAGTGCCAGGACTCCCGCGTGGTCATCCAGCCCTCGCCCGTGGTGGTCACCCTGCCCGGGCCCATCCTCAGCTCCTTCCCCCAGAACACCGCCGTGGGATCCTCCACCTCCGCCGCCGTGGGCAGCATCCTGAGTGAGGAGGGAGTGCCCATCAACTCGGGGGGCTTTGGGCTCTCGGGGCTCTCTGGCCTTGGTGGCCGCTACTGCGGCCGCAGGTGCCTGCCCTGCTAGAGCCGGGCCGCACGTCCAGCCAGTGCCTCGCCCAGGAAGCCCCAGGCCAGGGGCCCGACTCAGGCTGGAGCTGCTGGCCAGCGTTTCCAGAGGCCTCGGGCCCCCTCCAGCCCTTCTGACAAGGAGGGAGGGAGGCAGGTGCTGTCTGGACATGTGGCCAACCTGTTTCATCCTTGAAAGTCCTGCTTTTGAAGAATTTCCTCGTCTCTGAGTTTGCATTTCACACTGATGTGGTTTAATGCTGTAATAGCCCGCAGTCAGTGGAGGGGTTTTACTCAGGAATTAAGGAAAGGTGGAAGTTTTGCTTGCTGTCTTTCAGCTGAAATGTTTTCAGTGGCTTCTTTTCCCTTCATAAAAAAATACTTTCCCTTTGATTTTTGCTGAATGCTACTTGACTTTTTATCATTAAACTGATGTTGCATCTGATTTTGAGTTTCGTTGTGGTTCTTCTTTGCCTTTTACCTCCCCTCAGGGCAGAATTATGTGAAAATCTATGCAAGGATTTCACAGAGGAAAATGTGCATCCAAAAGTCACCACAACCATCCAATAAAAATAATTCAATTTGTTTTTATGCTCTTGAGAATCACTGAACAGGTTCACAAATAGACTTCTCTTTCTAGGATTTCTCCGCCAATTTTTAAATCCCACCTCTGTATTTAAAAGTATAATTGTGGTGTTTAAGCTTGAGAGATTTTAAAACTTCTCCCCTGTTTGACATCTTTTAAACCCTTGAGATTTGGAATGAATATGAGTATAGCAGAAGCAACACTTGCCATTGTGGCAACCAAAGGAGATCCAAGAAAAATAAAGCCATGAAAAAAAAATTATTTTTAAATTAAATCATCCTGGAACAGGGATATAAATATTTGAGGAAGTTGAGGGAAGGCTCCTGGCATTCAGGTGTGGAGCCAGTCCAAGTGTACAGAGAACAGGCAAAAGGGATGGTGTTCTCTTTTAAAACATTTTATGCTTCTGTTTAAAGTTTATTAAAACCATTTGCTGGCAAATTTATGAGTTTGCAAGGAGAACAGTTTAGCAAAACAATGGGATAGAATCCTGGAATATCCTCATGGGAAGAGACCCTCAAGGGTTATCTAAGCCAGCTCCTGGTCCTGCACAGGAAAGGAAATCCCAAATCCCAAAACGTCCCTGGGAGCGTTATCCAAATTCCCAGAGCTGTGGCAGTGCTGGTGCCATGTCCATTCCCTGGGGAGCCTGGGCAGTGCCCAGCACCCTCTGGGGGAAAAATTTTCCACAAACATCCATCCCAAAGCTCCCAGGCACAGCTCCAGCCCTTCCCTGATCTCAACCAGCAGAGATTGTGGCTGCCCCTCTGCTGGGTCTCCGTTCTGTCGGGGCAGAAAACGCCAAAAAACGAAAGATGGCAAATGGAAACGTCCCAGACTGAGAGGATTGGAAAGTCCAGCCCAGACTGGGCTTGGAAAGACGTTTCCATGGGTGAATTTTCCAAACAAATAATCGGAGGGACTGGTGGGATGAGTCGTTCCCCAGGATCCGCCAGGAATTGCCGGGTGCTCCATGCGGCAGGGCTGTTACAGTTACTTTTGTGATGAGATGACTTCTTATGGCTCTTTATAAATAAAAACAAATATTCATGTCAGAAGTGGCACCCCAGATAGGGCACTTGCTTTTAAAAATGTTGCACAGAAGGTTTCTGTGCCGTAACAATTTGATTATGGTGTTAAATTAAAAGGTATGGAGCTTAAAAGTCAGTTTATATCTATTTTTATTAAAATATATGCATGGGATTTGAAAACATTATTCATTATCCATCACCAACAGACCATTTAATCTATTTTATATATTTAATTGATTCAATTGATTCAATAAATTTAAACTATTTTATAAATTATTTTATCTATTTTATCTATTAATCCCGCGATGCAGATGGATACAGAGCACAAAGGGTAGAGGAGGGAAGTTTGGGAGAGTGAAGAGTCTGGGTAAGGGGAAATAAACCCCAAAACTTTCCCTTCATGATCTAAAGGGAAAAACGGGGAAAAAGTAATTTTCTAGAACATTCCCAGACCAGCATGGCAGGGCTGTGCAGGATGTTGAAGTTTTTATTAAGTGAAGATGCTCAGTTCTATTTCAAGCAGAATTTTTTAGCTTTAAGGGCCTCAAAACCACCAGAGAGACAATTTCTGAAAAATGTGAGCATGATTTGGAATCCATATCCCCTTTGGATGTTCAGGTGGAAAAATGCTTGTGATAACTCTGCAGATATTTTTGACTTTATGGGGCTATTGAAGCACCTTTCTTTTTTGCATTAATTAGTTCCCACATGTATTTTTGCAAGTGGAACCTTGGTTTGATAAAGGAATTGTCCTGCTTTTGTTTCTCAGTCTAGATTCAGGCTGGCATTGCGTGAGAAGCATCATCCACCCATTAAAAAAATCCTTTCATCTTCCCAATTTATGGGTACTTTTAATTTCTGGCACTTTTAGACCGACTCTAATAATGCCAAGGTGAAATTACTTCAAGCACAGTCTAATAAAGACAAATTTTTTTTTCCAGCTCCTCAGCAATTTGTTCACTTGTGGCTGCCTTGGGATCTGAGATCAAATCCAAGAGGAGCCAAAACTCTTTGAGTGCCACTCCAAGTCTGACCCAGTTACGAACAATTGCCAATTAAAATGTTCACATCTCAAAAAAAAAAAAAAAAATCTCTGAGGACCTTCCCAAGCTTGGAGAAGCTTTGGGGTGACCTAATTGTGGCCTTCCAGGACCTGAAGGAGCCAAGAAGAAACACGGGGAGAGAATTTCCAAGGGCCTGGAGTGACAGGACAAGGGGGAAAGGAGTCAGACTGAAAGAGGGGAGATTCAGGTGGGATTTGGGGAGGAATTCTCCCCTGTGGGGGCAGTGAGCACCTGGCACAGGTGATTCCATGGATTCCCCATTCCTGGAAGTGTCCCAGGCCAGGTTGGACAGGGTTTGGAGCAACCTGGGATCGTGGGAGGTGTCCCTGCCCCTGGATTGGCACAGGATGAGCTTTAAGGTCCCTTCCCATCCAAACCATTCCATGATTCCACGATTCTCACTGCCATTTGTGAGCTGGGATGGCACAGAAGAGGTTTAGAGGTTCCCTTTGTAACAGATCCGACAAATCAGGATTAAATGCCCCTTGTTCTTCCAGCTGTGCCCCAAACGGAGTCACCCAAATGTAAAACCATCAAACCACCTGAATTTGATGTGATAAAGCCGTCATTTGTCTCTGAATTCCACAATTCTGGCACTTCCTGCCTGGGTTCTGTGGGATTTCAGGGCTCTTTAGGCAGGGCTTTCTCTAAACCCATAACTGAGATTGTTCTGACGCCCAACTGGAGGCAGAACCCAGCGAGCATCAGTGGAGACAGGAATTTATTAAGGATTTACACTCATACCCTTAATAAAAGAACACCTTGGAATGATGAATTATACATTATAGACATTCTTAGTATTTTTCTTTATGACTAAAGTAAAACATACGTCGGAGTCTGGATTTTGTTGTGACTGAAAGGTGGCCCTGGAATAAATTTGGTCCCTAATTCCCGAGATGAGAGAAACTTGCAGGACGGAATCTGTCTGTCAGAAGATAAGGAAATAAAAACAAAGTAAATAAGCAGTGAGGAAAAGACATTTAATCAGGTGGAACATTTGACATTCAGGACATACTCGTTGGGAATTAATTCCAGGTACAAAGGCTGTCTGTGGTCCCCAGGCCATCAGGACTGAGGTATAAAAACCAACTCAACCCAACTCCTTCCTACCACTTCTCTTCCCTCTTTCCTCTTTTGTGAGCAAGGTCAGTTCAAATCCACTTCTCTTTCTCTGTTTGCTGAGTTCCTGCCTTTTAATAATCTGCATTTTTCCCCACAGTTTTCTGCTGGTTGCTAAATTCTTTGGACAGGGAGGGGGGAGACTTTTTCTGTTTTAAAAAGTTGGCATTTGCTGTTGGAATCGTGGAATTTCTGGAATCCTGGCTTGGTTATATATTTCCTTGAACTGGTGATAGAAACTTATTTAAAAGTGGGATTTCAGACACGTTAAATGACATAGAAATACTAGAACAAATAAAGATTAAGGATGGGTGGAATAACTGTGCAAAGGTTTGGAACTGGGATCTTTAAAGGTCCTTTAAAACTCCAACTATTCGTTAAAACAGAAAATCCAGGAGCTCAGTTATATTACAGTAGCATTTTCTGTCTTGGAGGGTCTTTTCCATCCTGGAATGTCAGCTGGGTCAAGTGTGGAAATTTTGTTCTGGAGTGCAGTGACGTCTCCTAGAATGTTGAGAAGTGGGATCAGGGATTGTGGGGGTGAAGGCAAAGAAGGGGAAAACTGGAGCAGATTTTCCTAGAAACTGGAAAATTTTGACTTTATTGCTGTAGTGCAGATAAACCCAGGAATTCCTGCCTTTCCTCACATCCAGGGACGAGTTGGCTGGGAAGGATTTCAGGAATGATTTCAAAGATCTCCTCTCCAAGGCTGCTTAATGACAAATTGAAATTTGTACCTCTTTGTAGGCAAAGCTGGAGCCTCCAAATGAATCCTCCCTTTCATTTTTCCAGCTCTCCCTCTCCACAGGCACATTTGTGGTCGGGTTTCCCTCCTCACTGCTCTCTCCAGACGTGCAATCGAAATCCTACAATTAAATTAATGATACAGGTTTGTTTCTTTTGTTCTGCTGCCAGTTCTTCCCTGGATCACCGACAGCCCAGAGGACGTTTCAGCCTCTGTCTCTCTTTATTTAAGAGTTTGGTTTCCTCCTCAGCTCCTAGAAGGCTCCTTGGGAAGTCGCCATCCCGATAACTGAACGGAGTGAACTCAGGTGTGACACGACTCCCACCTTGCACTCAGCTGTGCTCCTGTATTCCAGACCTCATCCCGAGCCATGTCCTGCTACGAGCGATGTCCCCCCACGTCCTGCGGCCCCACACCGCTGGCCAACAGCTGCAACGAGCCCTGTGTCCGGCAGTGCCAGGACTCCACCGTGGTCATCCAGCCCTCGCCCGTGGTGGTCACTCTGCCTGGTCCCATCCTCAGCTCCTTCCCCCAGAACACCACCGTGGGATCCTCGGCCTCCGCAGCCGTGGGGAGCGCTCTGAGTGCTGAGGGTGTCCCCATCAACTCGGGGAGTTCCTCCTTGGGGTTTGGGGGTTTTGGCTACTCCGGGCTGGGCGGTGGCTACAGCCGGCCCTACCGGCGCTACAACCAGTCCCGCAGCGGCTTCTACGGGCCCTGCTGAGGCGGGAGGGGAAAGCGGGAGAAGAAACCAGGAATGCTGAATCCCGACCCGTCCCTGGAGCAGGACTGAGCTCCCGGTTCCAAAAGCGAGGCCAGATTTCCACAGCTCCTCCTAGACGGGGTCAGTCAGTCCCTGGCACGAGGCCACCGCTCCTGTTTTACTCCCGTCTGTTCCTGATTCGGTTTGTAGCTCTGCTGCTCGGTGTATTTGGTACTACCCGGTGTAAAAGTTTAAATTTAGGAAGTGGAAGAAGAGCTCTGCCTGTGGGACACGTCCTCCTGAGCTGAGCCTTTCCTGCCACACCGACCCCTGGTGCTTTGAAGGGCTTTAATCCTCTTGTTGGGATTAATAAAATGATGCTTTTATCATAACCTCCCAAGTCTCCTGCTGTTTTTTTCTCTCCCCTCCTGGTCTTATTTGAAACTTTGTCACTGAGTAGATCATCAATAGTCTGGGGGGTTGGGAATGTTGGGAATGTCCAACCTGGAGTGTGGCGAACTCAGAGCACCTCCAGGATCTTATTTAGATTTTCAACAGACACTGAAGGCACTAAACCAGTCAGTTTTGTGGGGAAAAAAATGGTAGAAATTCTCTTGTTGGGGCATTCCAATAACTCAGTTATACAAATAATGTCTGCTGCAGGTTGAGTTGGGAGTTAAATTGCTCATGGTTTATGCACCATCCTGGCGTGAGATGAAAAACCTCCCTGAAAGCTTCTTTCATCTGCGGGACCTGGGGTTCATTCCAGTCCTTTGTTCCATCACACCCAGGGCTCCGGAGCCAACACGACGCTAACAAATTCCAATTCACGCAGTAATTTGTCAACTCGCTGGTGCCTCACCTGTCCCGGGAGCTCCGCGTTGTGGCGCGAGGGCGTTAATTGAGAGTGGAAAATTAACTCCACCAATGGGGCTCGTCGTGTCCCCAGCCAAGGGCTCCCAACCTCTTTCATGAACTCTGGGTGTTAATTAGGGAACTGGAAACTCTGCCAGGCTGTCCATGAGGCTTTTCCCCAAATGGGATCTCCCCTCCAAGAGCAGCAATTTCTGTGCCTGGAGGGGAGGATGAGGATGAGGACGAGGAAGAAATGTTCCTGGGTTATCTCAGTTTTATGGATGAAAGGGAAGAGAATTTTTCTTGGGAGTGATTTCTACTAGAAGGAATTTATTTTGTGACGTATCTAAAAAGATTACGAGTTGTTGGGTTGTAGGGATTTTGAGTAGAGGGATGAGAAAGACTTTCGTTTTATAGAAAAACCTTTTGTAGAAAAACTTTCTGTAGAAAAATCTTCTCATAGAAAAACCTTTTCACAGAAAAGACTCTAAAAATAAGAGAATTTTCTTGCTGAGAAAATCGGAGGAGTTAAAGGATTTTAAGGAGATTAAAATTTTGCTGTTTTTTTTTTTAAGATGAATTATATGAAAGTTTAATAAAATAACTGAAGTTTCACCTTGAATTAGGTGAAGTCTTTTGAGTGCTCCTGACTCACCGACTTTGATTGAAGTCCTTACCCAGGGGATGAGGGCACTGAGATCTCCACACAACCTCGGGGAGCCAAAACTTTGCATATTCGAGCCATTAGTGAGAAGTGTTGGGAACTTTGAAGTCCTTCTGAGCCCAGACTTTGTACAAATCCTTTTCATTCGGATTTCATTCCTATCTTTTGCTGATTGCTCCCCATCCTGGTTTTTTTGCATCCTTTCCATGCAGGAATTTCCAGCAGGGACAAATCAAGCTCTGATAAATGGGATGAAGAGCTGTGCACAACTTACTATGCTGTCATCAGGCTCAGACACTGCACAGCCTCTAAACCCCAAAATTTGAATTAATCTCCAACATCCAGCTTCACGTTTAATTTGTCGTGAAAATTGCTGCACATTCTGGTGACTTCCTGGGATTTTGGGGGTGACTTGGGCATGGAAATTATATTAAAATTCGTGTTTGGGTAAAGAGATGCAGGATTGTGGCTTGTTTGGGTTGGCTGTGGCTTGGCCAAGGCAATTTCAGAGCGTGTTTTGTTGCTCAGCAATTCTGGGTTTAATTTTCTTCCAGCTTTGCAATCCTCAGGGGAAAAGTGCTGCTCCTCTCAGCTGTGGGAAGTGGGAAATTTGGGAATATCTACCCCGCACCTTGTGGTAAAGCTTGGAATGTAAGACTGAGGCTCCACGCCAGAAAAGAAATAAATTTTAAAAAGAGATTATTCACCTAAAGGAGTGAAGTCTTAAATGAGGACTAAACATCACAACATGCCCCTGGAGCAGTGTCTTAATGACTAAAACCAAGCCTAAAATGTCCGCTGGCCTGGGGGGGGGCGACTTAATTAATGCTGTAATTCAGCCGAGTCGCCACAGCCTCCCCAGCGATTAACTGGGAGCACAGGAGTGAAGATGAAAGCTCTGGAATGGGAAAGGGAGCAGGAAAAGGGAGCAATCCCAAGGGGAGATTTCGAAACCAGCTGGAGCCGATCGGTTCGGGGGGTTTTGCATGCAAAAGGAGGATGATGATGGAATTCCATGCATAGGAGAGGGCTCTGATGGTGCTATAAAAGCCTTGGGACAGAAACCTTTTCCATCCACTTCTCCTGCCTCATTCACCCCGGGAACAGGTGAGTCTGGACCTCGTTTTAATTGCTAAAGTGTCACTTTGATGGCTGCTTTTATTATATTTTTTTGTTGTTATTGTTGGGTGCTCTTAGTCCTTTATAAATATTTCTAAGTGGGGTTTTTTTGTTTGGTTTTTTTTTCTTTTATTTTCTTTTTTTTGTTTGTTTGTTTGTTTTTTTTTTTTTTTTTTTTTTTTTTTTTGTTTTACCTTAAAGAGAAATTAGAAAGGTTTCTTTCTACCCAAAGGAAAGACTTTATTTACTTGTAAAGCAGAAGGTGACAGGACTTGGAGGATACTGGGAATGTCTTTCCAGAAAAAGTGGCTTCATCCTGCAGCAACATCTGCTCCAGGAACTCAAACCAGCCTGGATTTCCTGGTGGTGGATTTAAAAGCCAGAATAGAAATTTTAAATAAATACTCCGAAGATCCTTTTCCAGCCTCCATCAATCCACATTCATGCCCAAAACAGGCTTTTTGTGGCTGGCAGAGGGTGGAGGGGGTTGGATCTGATGAGTGGTGACCTTTCCCACACCTTCTGTGAGTGCTTGGGCATCTCTCACCCCCCTGGATGAATTTTAGAAAATGGATGAAGCTTTGAAATTGGGGTTTTGTTGCATATAGGTAAAACCTTATAAAATAAGGGCCTTGTTATCCTCATAAAATCATGGTTCAGATGTGCCAGGGGGAAAAGGACTATGGGAAAGTGACTCAGCTGAATCAGAGGAAGAAAAACAAGTTATTATACCATTCTGTGCTCACATCGCTGTTTATGGCGGTTGGTTGAATTCCATTTGTTGTGCTTAGACAGAATGCAACTGATAACGGCCTAATTCCTTCAAAAGGCTTCAAATATACAAAAACTCCTTCAAAATGAATAAAAATACCTGTTTTTTGTAATAAAGAGCTCTCTCTGACAGCTGCCTGGGGACTCTGTCTCTCTCTGCTCCGTGGCAGGGTTTGATTTCCTCCCTGTTCTCCAGAGCTCCCTCCATCCCAAGAAAGTCTTTCCTGGGATTTGTGTCCACTGCAGAAGGAGTGTGGTGGGAAAGGAGCGCTCAGGAGGAGGCACAGCTGCCCTTGGTGGTGTGGGGAGGTTTGGGCTTCACTCAAATCTCCTTTCAAGCCCAGACCAACCCTTCATTCCACCCTGCGCGCGGCTCTCCATCGCCACAACAGCTTCATTACGCCACTAATTACAACTCGTTCCTTGTCTTCCAGAACTCCTCGTTTTCAGACTCACCCGCCACAGCCATGTCCTGCTACGACCTCTGTGCCCCCACGTCCTGCGGCCCCACCCCGCTGGCCAACAGCTGCAACGAGCCCTGTGTCCGGCAGTGCCAGGACTCCACCGTGGTCATCCAGCCCTCGCCCGTGGTGGTCACTCTGCCCGGTCCCATCCTCAGCTCCTTCCCCCAGAACACCGCCGTGGGATCCTCCACCTCTGCCACTGTGGGCAGCATCCTCAGCGAGGAGGGGATCCCCATCAACTCGGGGAGTTCCTCCTCAGGACTGGGGGGGGATTTGGGGGATTTGGGGGATTTGGGGGATTTGGGTCCAGCCGGCCCTCCCGCCGCTACAGCTCCCGCCCCGGGGAGCCGTGCTAGGGAAATGTGGGATAAAACCCCTGGGAATGCTGGAGCAACACCCGATCCTGCTCCAAATGTGGTGGGAGACACCCACATCCCTGCCCAAGGTTCATGGATCTGTGGGAGCTCCTCAAACCAGGCCTTTGCTTGTCTTATTCTTTGATATTTCTGGTGAAATTTTTTAATTTCCTGTGGCTTTGTCATCTCAGTCCACAGTGGCTCTGAGAAAAGAATCCCAGGATGAAAATCTGTAACACTTCTTGTTGAATCCTAGAAATATTTCCTTACCCTTTGTTATTTTTTTATTCTGCTGTTCTGCTCTCATTAAAGTCGCGCTGCATCACATTCCAAGTCTCCTGCTGTTTTTTTGAAAACTTTGAGCACAAAGCTGATTTTGTTTTTTGCAAGACTTTCTTACTGTTCCTCTGTTTTACGCAGTGAAAGGGGATGGCAGAGATTGCAGGAATTTACCTGGAGAGGAGAATCTTTGGGATAAACCTAACTGGAACCTTCCAGGACCTGAGGGAGCCAACAAAAAACATGGAGAGGGACTTTGGGAAAGGGCAGGGAGTGAGAGGACAAGGGAGGATGGGTTCAGACTGTCAGGGAGGAGTTTTAGATGGGATTTTGGGAAGGAATTGTTCCCTGTGAGGGTGGGGAGACCCTGGCAGGGGTTATTTTGTGGATTCCCTATTCCTGGAAGTGTCCAAGGCCAGGCTGGATGGGGCTTGGAGCAACCTGGGGTGGTGGGAGGTGTACCTGACCATGGTCCAGATGATTTTTAATGTCCCCTCCAAGCCAAACAATTCCGTGATCTCCAGAGTCGAAGGACAGGTTGAATTCTCACCCGAGTTTATTTTGAGCATGAAATTCTTCCTCATTTATCCTGAGATGGAAAAGTTTTCCAGGAATGTGTTTAATCTTGGCTCTCCATCTCCAAACAAGCCCGCCAGGATCTTTTCTTTCCCGAAGGAAAGGAAAGAGAAATCAGGGATCTGGGATGTGATGGCAGCAAAACTGAGGTGAGGGGTTCCTTGTAGAAAAGAAACGCTTTGTGCAAGGTGCTCATCCCGATTATTCCAGGCAAATCCTGGCTCCCAGGGGGTGGATCAGAATCCCACATTCACCAGCCTTGGTGGCACCAAACGCTGTTCGGTGAGGAAGGTGGAGCCAGCACCCAGGGCAGCGTTAATTGCACTCATCCAATTTGAAACCTTATTAAAATCTGCTTTGTAAAGCTGGTGAAAAACAGGTCTGAAAACCAAACAAAACCCTCCCTTTCTGGGTGTGTTGTTTTGCAGAGCTTCTGGTGAGTAAATAATTTCACCCCTCGAGTGTGAATTAATTTTTGGTGCTGTTTTCTGCTGTTCCCAGCAGAATTCCAGATGGGAATTCCACTCTACCCCATCTCCATGCAGGAATTCTCTGCAGGTCCATCCAGGGGTGAGTGACGTTAATTTTGGGACAAAACCAGAAATCAGAAGAGAAATTGTTTAAGTTTATTAGCCCAGAGTAAGATGCCAAAACAAACCTCAAACGTGAGGCATTTTAAAGTTGTTTGTGACAGAATCTGAATAAAATTAACAACAGAATGAGCTCCAATCAGGTGTGAAAATGGAGGATTTCACATCTCCCTGTGCCAAAAACCACCTCAGATCACACAACCACAACTTTGTCTGCTTGAGCTGGGCAGCAAATTCCAGCCAGGAGCGAGGGGGACTGCAAAACCCCCAAATTCCAGGCAGACATGGCCAGAGGGGCTGAATTAAACACCTTAAACCTCAGGAACACCTTCAGGTTCACACAATTCCCAGTCTAGGGGGAACTGGGCAGGTGGGACTGGGCCAACCCCAAGGGCAAACCCCAAACCCAGGTTGGGGCAATCCTGAGAATCCAGGGAGGGGATTCTGCCCCTTGGCTCTGCTCTGGGGAGATTCAACCCAGAATCGTGTCCAGCTCTAAAATCATGTCCAGCTCTGAAATCGTGTCCAGTTCTGGAATTGTGTCCAATTCTGGAATTTTTTCCAGTTCTGGAATTGTGTCCAGCTCTGGAATTATATCCAGTTCTGGAATTGTGTCCTGTTCTGGGATTGTGTCCTGTTCTGGAACTGGATTTTCGTGAGAACCTCTAATGTCTCCATGAAGTTCCCCACAAGCTCAATCCAGAATTACTGAGAGAAAAGCAAAACTCAGCAGAGGAGGGAACTCAGGTGCAGCAAGAATTTTACAGAGGCTCCAAGCCTTTGAGGAACTAATTCTTCATAAAGAGCTAATTAATTACAATCCAAAATGAATTGAAGTTGCTGCTCTTGCCGGGGAAATTCTCCCTGCTTCTCCATGGATTTTGGGGTCACTTCTCTGCCTGGAGACTTTACTCAGGGATGACTGTGAGTAACCTCCCAGTTCCATTTTGATTAAAAATTGCTTTTTTTTCAGAGGTTCAGACACTCACAGGTGTCTCAGGAGGATGTTCTCACATTATGCAAGAAGTCTAAATTATAATCTGAATATTTACGTCTGGCCTTGATGACAAAAATCTGTGAACTCTTAATTCACTCGCTTTAATTTATCTCAAAATCAGGCCATTAAGTCATTCTGAGCATACAGTAAAATAAAGGCTGGAGTTGGAACAATATTTATTGTAATTATTTACAAAGAAGGCTCCAAACAGCTCTGAATATGTTGCCAGATCTGTTTTTAAATTCACAGCTGGATTTTGAAAGTGTTTTGTGTTTTGCAAGCAAAGCTCAGATGAAGGAGGAATAAAAAGAATGAGCAAAAATTTTAAAAATATGAGAAAAAACCTGTGGATGGTGTTACACAAATGAATTCCTCAACTAACTCTTAGAAAGGATATATTTTTTTTGAAATAGCTGCTAATTCCTTAAAATATGGAGAAATAGTGAATGCACAGCTAAAAACAACCAAGGAAATTTTTTTGGAGAATCCTCCTGAAATATGAGATGGCTCAAACCAAACCTTGAACTTTTCTTTTTGATTTAAAATAAAGCAGCTCTAATTCCTGCAGACAGAAACAATGGCACCAATTTCACAGCCCAATTATTGCCCTGCACCCCCAAATCTTCCAAATGTGTTATTAGATAAAACACAGGGATTCAGATCTAGGTCAGGGATCTGAAATGTGCCCAGGATGGGACATTTGCATGGTGGCCCTCGAACAAAGCTGCTGATAAACTTTGAAGTCCTCGGGAGGCTCTGCCCAAGCCAAACGAGTTTCTGTTCCTGGGGGATCCCCACAGAGACAGCCCTGATTTAAATCTGATTTCCATGTCTCGGGAGTGGATGTGCCAGGAGACCGAGAACCTCGGGGTTAATCCAGGAATGTTCCTGAGTGGATTTGGGGTCGGAAAAGAGCTCCGGGTTCATCAACCCCAATGTGTGATTGATCAACCTCCATGTTCCCCATCTCCAGGGATGGGGACTCCAAACCCACCTGGGCAGCCTCTTCCATGGAAAAATTCCTTCCTGCTTTTCTAGAGAGCTTTTCCAGGCCTGGAGGTGTCCGAGGAAGGGATGGTGACAAGGCTGGGATTAGGAATAGATCCTGGAGATCTTTCCCAACCTCAGG
Source organism: Muscicapa striata striata (assembly GCA_030060385.1). Classification (NCBI taxonomy): domain Eukaryota; kingdom Metazoa; phylum Chordata; class Aves; order Passeriformes; family Muscicapidae; genus Muscicapa; species Muscicapa striata. Next base: position 250,816 of record JAREIS010000460.1, on the reverse strand, counting down.
GGTCCTGGGATTCTGTGAAAAAGCAGCTCCAAATACTCACAGCTTGGCTTCCAAAATTTACAACTCCCCGTGAATTCCCCCAGGATTTACCTTGCAGAGGAGGACACCCAATTATGCAAATGAGGCCTAATCTCTTTTAATGACACCAAGCAGATCCCAAAGGGGTTTGAAGGCTGAATAAATCCTGCTGAATTAATCACTGTAGTGTTCCCAGGAACGAACCCAGCCCGGAATATTTTAAGATGAAAGCACCTTGTGGTCAGATAGACAAACCGCAAGATAAGGAAGTGAAGCAGTAAAAAACACAAATACTGAGGCAAAAAAAGCCTCTAATCAGTCGTGGCCCATAAATCACTTCTTGCACAAAGAGTGGCCCGGGTCGTTGGGCAACTCAAAACTCGGTATAAAAACCTGAGCAACTCCAGCTCTCCCAGCCACTTCTCTTCCCTCCTTTGCCTTCGTGAATAAGGTGAGTTTAAACCTCTTTATTCTCTTCATACAACAAACTTTTGCCTTGATTTTGTAGTTTTTCTCTCACTCCTGTTGCAGATTTTTCTCAGAGGGAAGAAGGGGTTTTTTAACCAGGAGGGACTTTCATGTTGGTGGGGCATCATAAAAGTCATTAATTAGCCACGTTAGCGAAATGGTTATGGGTTATTTATTAAATAGGTTATTTATTAAATGGGTTATTTATTCAGTTTTGGGATCCAAGGAAGTTTTAAGACTGTGCATTAAATATCAGTGGTGAATTCTTGGGCCTGTTCAGATTCGTGTGACCACGTCCAACCAGAGCCCAAGTGGAGAATTCACCTAAGTCCAGAACATGAAGAGCACTAAAAATCTGATTTCCTTCCCAATTCCCAATCCTGAATGGACCCCTGGAAAGCTGCTGAAAAATGCTGATAAATGTGTGTGTAACACAGCTCCTGTATTTCAGAATTCCCTCCTGCTGCGGCCATGTCTTGCTACGACCTCTGTGCCCCCACGTCCTGCGGCCCCACCCCGCTGGCCAACAGCTGCAATGAGCCCTGTGTCCGGCAGTGCCAGGACTCCACCGTGGTCATCCAGCCCTCGCCCGTGGTGGTCACTCTGCCTGGGCCCATCCTCAGCTCCTTCCCCCAGAACACCACCGTGGGATCCTCGGCGTCCGCAGCCGTGGGGAACGCTCTGAGTGCCGGGGGTGTCCCCATCAACTCGGGGAGTTCCTCCTTGGGGTTTGGGGGTTTTGGCTACTCCGGGCTGGGCAGTGGCTACAGCCGGCCCTACCGGCGCTACAACCAGTCCCGCAGCGGCTTCTACGGGCCCTGCTGAGGCGGGAGGAGGAACCAGAAGGAGAAGACCAGGAATGCTGAATCCCGACCCGTCCCTGGAGCAGGACTGAGCTCACGGCTGCGGTTTTTGGATGCCATGAGACACCCCCAGCCTGGAGTTCAAGGAGCTGTGGGAGTTTGGCATCTCCCCAAACCAGGCCTTTGCTTGCCTTTTGTTTGCTTAACTTCATATTTCTGACCAAATGTTTTGTCCTGCTTTTTTTGTTTTGTTTGGTTTTTTTTTTGTATTTGATAATAGGTAAAATATTAATTGTTGGAAATTGTTCTGCATGGCTGGATTAGCACAGGTCATTCATCAACAAAGAAGGGAGATTTCCACTTGCTGAGTGTGTCACTGTGAGAGGGATGAGCGGGTTCTGTCCTTACTGGACCATGGAAATGTATTCCTGACTTTTATATTGCTTCCTTCCCTTCCTCAACCCATTAAACTCGTGCTGCATCACCCCGAGTCTGCCTGGCCTTCTTTGCTCTCCCAGCCCTTTTCCCAGTGCCTTTGGAAGTCCCCACTTCCAGAAAACAACACTCAAATAATTTCAGAGTCAGATTTCAGTGGTGGAAAGCTTTTAAAACCAAGCCTGAGACCCCCTTACCAAAGGCAGAAAGGGACCTGGCAGTGGGTGCCTCCTGTTGCAACACAAACAGGGAAATTTTAATGATGCGATAATTGAGAAAAGTCTTTTAGAAGACAGGAGCTGAGCTGAGATTCCTCAGGGAGATGTGGAGGGAGAGAAGCAGCAGTTGGGGCATCCTTTGGGCAGGCAAAAGCCTGGAGCTTTTGGGGTGCAGCATCTCCTGGCAGCTGAGCCTGGGAGGGGAGGCACAGAAGGATGGGAAGAGTTTCTCCCCTTGGAATTTGCTGGGTTGGGGAAGCGAGTCTGGGACAAAAAGATTAAAGGAGTAAAGTTTAAAGAATTTTTAGTTCTAGCCCTTTCTTTGGGTGTTTGAAGCCGTGGTGTCTGGCAGAGCTGAGCTTTATCAGGCGCTGCTTTGTTCCTCCTGGATTGGGATGAAGGTGATGTTTGGACACTGGAGCTTTGCTCCCTGAAGGAAGAAGGTTTGGAAAACTTGCCCTGAAGGCTCCACATGACTCAGCCTCCTTTCAGCCCCTAAAACTCCTGATATCTCTGAAAAGTCTCACTTGGAGTCTTTGCTTGCCTGTTCAGAATGAGGCTGAACTGTAATTAAAGATGCTGATGAGGTTGTGATGACTGTAGTCATTAGTGGAACGAAATTAAAGGAGGTAAATGAAAGAATTAATGATTTTAAGGAGAAGGTTTTCTTAATAAACACCAGAAGACCGTGGAAAGCTGGCAGTCTGATGTTCTATTACAGGAGGAGCTTGGTCTGGATTAAATGTTTAATGTAATTTTTTTTTGCCATCTCAACTGAAGCTATTCCCTGATCAAAGGTGATGAATTCGAAAAAGTCCAATGGCTCCAAAGGGCTGTGACTGAGGCACTGCTGAGAGCAGGTTCAGGTGGATATTCCTCATAACAAAATTAATTTCCTTGCCCTTGCAATTCCCTTCTCATTAATTGAACCAAGCCCCATCCCAGCTTGGTCAAAAAGTCCCCTCAAAGCTGGGATGTTTCCTCCAAGCAGGTCAATTCAGGTTCAACTTTTCAAAATAAAATAACAGACGACCCTCAAACATCACTCCCCCTTTCATTCCTGTCCCAAACGGCCTTTTTGGGTGAAAACTTGCTGTGGCAACAAGTAAAGCACAATTCTGAGGGGAAAAGGGAAATCTGGGTGGCTTTGAAGTCAGTTAGAAAACAATTTATTTGCTGCTGCAGAAAATGAGCGGGAATACCTTGTTAGACAAAAATGTTTTTCACATTTCTTCTGAAGACCTGCAACAACTTGGTAGAAATAAAAAATACCATGGATTTTTTTTTGTTGTTTTTTTGTTTTTTTAAATAATTGTTGTCAGTAAAAATCCCTTTCAGCATTGAATTCTGCAAAAAGACCAGCAGCATCTCCTGGGTTTATGGGAGAGAGGAAGAGGCAAGAAGGCTCTGCAGAGCTTTTGTGGATTTTTGGGGCTGCCTGGAGGATCCGAGGCATTCCTGCACCTTTTATTACCAAATCCCTGCAGGAATTGTTGGGTTTGCTTTGCATTTGGCCAGGCTCCCAGCAGGGAAATGAGTTTGTTTACAGTTTGTGTTCATTCCGGGTTTATCCTGGCCGCGGGTGAAACCCACGACCCGCGAGGCCGCTTTCATCTCCTGGGTTTGCATCCATTAAATATTCCCGACTCCATTGCGCCGACTCCACCTCCCAAAGTGGGCATGAGTCAAAATCCCATTTGTTTAGGACTTCTGGCCTTTTGGGCACACACCTGGGAGCAGCCAGAGTTTTAATTGGAGTCCTGAGTGTGCAATTCCAGCCTTGATAAGCGCCCCAAAGATTTCAGATCGCAGCTCCCTGTAATATTCCCATGAGCAACATCCCAAAGCTTTTGGCTCCTGGAGATGGAGCCAGCCAGACGAGTTGGACTTGGGATCACCTTCAGAAGTGGGATTTGGGCTCTTTTTATCTTCTCTGCAGCTTTTGATGAGTTGGATTTCAAACCACAAGCTGCTCTTAGAGTCAACAATTAATTCTTGTTGTAAAGGAAATTCAGGGAATCTTGGAATGGTTTGGGTAGGAACGGGCCTCAAAAGTCATCTAAACCATGAGCAGGGACACCTTCCACTATCCCAGGTTGCTTCAAACTCTGTCCAACCCTTGGACACTTCCAGAGATCCAGGGGAAGCCAAAGCTTCTCTGGACGATCAATTTTAAATTTTTAAAAAAAAATTTAAAACATTTCTGTATGTGCAAAGAGAGCTTTGGGAAAGTCAAATCTTGAGGGAAAGGTTGAGTTTCCACCCATCGTGGTGGGGGTTACCCAAACTGGGGACATCCAGTGACTCACAACCGGAATTGTGCAAATTCTGATTTGTATTTCAGGGCCAAGGTGGAAGGACTAGAGCTGGTGGGGAAGTTTCTGGAATCCTTGGCCAAGCAGGAACCTTGGCTGTCCCTTTGAACCCCTGGTCATGTTCAAAGAGTCCTTTTTGCTGATCATCCCCCATTTGCATGTCTGAGTGGTCGAGGGAAACATTTTGGGAACTTTGAAGATTTCTGCTCTTCAGAAGTCTCCAACCAGCTTTTATTTCCCAGGAGATGTTGGGGACGATACTCGCCAGTTCGGGGCTGATTTGCCTGTCTCTGCCTCGGAGATGAAACACGAGGAGAGCTTGGAATGCTCAGCCCTGCCCTCCAGTCTGCTCCTGCACCATCTGCAATTACTTTTTAATCTGGAAATTGCCTTTGAAAAGGAACTGGAATTGCTGCAGCGCTGAGGTGCTCTTTGAGACGTGCAAAGCGAAAGCCAGAATTTGCTTTCAAAGAGGAAACAAAAGGAACAGGAACATTATAAACGACTCTAATTAACTGCTATTAATTTGGGGAACAACTTTGCATAATGGTGCAAGGCCCAGCAGGGGAAAGTAATAATTTAGTGGCAGATGTAAAAGGGTTTGACGTCTTTGATGACCCCAAAGATGAGCTTGGGCAAGGCTTTGAGCCCCAAATTCCCAGGCATCCTACAGGTGACCTCAGTCGCTGTCCTAGAGTTTGATGCAGGGTCAAAGCCCAGCCTAGAGACTCCTGAGATGAAGGGCTTGGACACTCAGTTCCTAAATTGTGTCTCAGATTCCATCAGGGGAGCGTGGTGGTTTAATAAGAAAGGAATAGATCAGATGCTGATCCTCTTTGATGCTCTCTGCTGAGTCAAGAAAATAAAATCTGTTCTCTCAAAGAATCCAATTCCCAGTGCCTTTGAGAGTGGTGGGGTTCAATCAGCTCTACATGCTTTATAACAAATTTATTTCCTTTATTTTTTATGTCTCTTCCTCTGAGAGGAATTTGGTGAAATTCTGAGGCAGAAATAAGAAAATTTCGTGCCAAAAACTGGTGCTGTCCATGCAGAGGGAAAGGGATCCCACAGGGAAGTTCGCTGCGCTTTTCTGATGGTTTCGTTCATCTGTGTCACGGTTCCTTGGGATGCAAAAGAATTTCCTGAGTAAGACAGGTGAATCAGCCTCCGACCAGGAATAAACCGGGCTCGTAAGATTTGAGGATAAAAGAAAACCTCAGCGGAGGAATGCATACATTACAGGGAGGAAATGAAATCCAGGCAAGAAACGCAAACAGAGAGGAAAAGTAAATCCCCAGCCAGGGGTATTTTGCATATGAGGAATCGTTAGCAATTGGCTGCTAATGAGCTACAAACACAAATTCTGTCCCAGGTCCTCGGGCTCTCTGGGCCAGGATATAAAAGCAGCCGAGTCAGAGGAGCTAGAACCACTCCTGCTTTATTCTTCTGGGAGAAAAGGGTAAGTCTTGATCTGCTTCCCATTTTCCTGGATTGTTGCTGTCTTTGTGTTTTGTTTTTCTGCTGTTTGTCTGTAGCGCTCCGAGGTTTGTGCTCTTTAAAATCTCCGGGGAGATCTCGAAGCAGCTTTTTCTCCAGTGAGAGACATTCTGTGAAGGGTGGAGGTTCTTCCTGTGCTGATTCTGGGTTTTCTTAATTTCTGTCACCCAAATCTTTCCCATCCGAGAAGTTCCAAGCACTGCCTGAGCAGCTGGGAGTGGATGCAAGGAATCTGTGCAGAGCTTTTGGCTCTTGGAGCGGAATCACAAAATATTCGGGGTCGGAAAGGATCTCTGGAGATCTCCCCGGGGTCACCTGGAGCAGGTGACACAGGAAAGGCTCCAAGCGGGTTTGGAACGACTCCGGAGAGGGACAATCCTGGGCAGGAGGCTCTGAATATCTCCAGAGCGAGATTCCCTGAACTCCCTTGCCCAGGGCAACCTATGCCAAGCCATCACCACCCTCAGGGTGAAATTTCTGCTTCTCATTTTTACTCTCTGAGGGATTTTCTGTTTTTTCCCTCTGTTTTGAGGCGCAGTTTTTCCTTGTTTTTCTGGCTGCCTGGTCCCTCACTTCCCCATTTATTTCAGGAGAAAAGAAGGGGAAGGGAGAGCTCAGGAGGAGGCGCAGCTGCCCTTGGTGCTGTGGAGAGCTCTGGCCTTGAAAGGAGATTTGAGTGAAACTCAGACCAACCCTTCATTCCACCCTGCGCGCGGCTCTCCATCACCACAACAGCTTCATTACGCCACTAATTACAACTCGTTCCTTGTCTTCCAGAACTCCCCGCGTTTTTCAGACTCACCGCCACAGCCATGTCCTGCTACGACCTCTGTGCCCCCACGTCCTGCGGCCCCACGCCGCTGGCCAACAGCTGCAACGAGCCCTGTGTCCGGCAGTGCCAGGACTCCACCTACGTGATCCAGCCCTCTCCCGTGGTGGTCACTCTGCCCGGTCCCATCCTCAGCTCCTTCCCCCAGAACACCGCCGTGGGATCCTCGGCGTCCGCGGCCGTCGGGGATGCTCTGAGCGCCGGGGGTGTCCCCATCTCCTCGGGCAGCTCCTCGGGGCTCGGCGCTTTGGGGTACTCCGGTTTGGGGGGGCTTTATGGAAGGTCCTACCGGCGCTCCAACCGCTGCGTGCCCTGAGGAAGGGTCGGGAAGGGAAGGAGCAGGAGATGGAAAGCGCGATCCGGATGCAGGACTGAGCCCGTGCCCACCCGCTTGCTGACCCCGCAGCTTTGCCCTGAGCTCTGGGGCTTGGTCTTTCCCATTTGATGCCTTTCTGTGCTGTCAGGGAGGTGAAAAATGCCGCTCGATTGTCGCTGGGTGTCCAGCTGTTAAGCACTGCCTTGAAAAATGGGTAATCAATTTTAATCCGTATTCAACCCTTCTGCTTTCTTACGCTGTATTTTTTTTTTTAATTCCACTTCTTGCTCATTAAATCGTTGGTGCATCACAATTTGTGGTTTGCAGTGTTCTTTCTTCCTCTTTGGAGCCTCCTCTGGGGGAAATTTGCCTGTGCATAAATAGCGCGTACCAAGCAGATCTGCATTTAAGTTATAGCACGCTAGTTACTGAGGAATTAATCACAGAAAAAATATACACAATAAGTAATACCCTTTTTAATTTTTTTTTTTCATTTTTTAGGGAATATTTTCCTTCTGTCTCATTTCTGGAAGAACAATGTGAAATAATCACTCCTTGCTAACAACAAATGCGGGGAAAGAGATGGGAAAGCTAAAGCTGCTTTAAAGACAAAACTTTATTTAATTTATTCCCAGTATCCCACTTAAACCTCCACTCCATAAATTCGAACCCGTTCGCTTTTGTCCTGACCCTCCAGGAAATATTTTGCCTTTGGAAATAATTTCTCCCTGTATTTTTCGGCTCCCTCAGACGCTGGAAGGTGAAATGAGGTCATCCCGAAGCTTCTCTTCTTCAGGCTGAACAAACCCGGGCTGAACACTTAAAACCCAGTAAACAAAACGAGAACTTATGTCTAGTTCTTCGTTTGTTGTCTTGCTAGCTTAGAAAAGCAGCAATTATGTCTTAATTACTTTCTAAACGATGTGGTGACTGAGGGACCTTTGTCACCAGAGCAAGAGCTATTACTCAGAACCTCGGGGAAGATAATGAACCTCGGGTAACTTGCTAAACAAACATTCCTAACATCGTGTTAAGTACCCCAATTAAACTCCCATTCCGCGTTTTAAAGACGTGGAGCAGGGCAGATCCTGTGAGATAAAGAACCCTCAGCACGCTGGGGAGTTCTACTCCCGGAGGAAAAAAAAAACAGGAAGGACAAATGATAACCAGAGAGGCTTTTGTGCAGCACAAACAGGGGTTTAATGTCAGAGAGAAGATCAACAGCCGAGAGCAGGGAATCCAGGCGATCCCAGGGGCAGCAGGGGATGCAGGACTCGTGGTCTGGGAGCAGGGCTTGGCTCAGGAGCGGGATACAGCCAGGGGAGGGAGGGCTCAGGGCACAGAGACGAGATGGAGGGCTCAGGGCAATCCCAAGCGGATGGAGAACTCAGGGCAATCCCAAGGGGATGGAGAGCGCAGGGCAATCCCAAGGAGATGGAGGGGTCAGGGCAATCCCAAGGGGATGGAGAGCTCAGGGAATCCCAAGGGAATGGAGAGCTCAGGGAATCCCAAGGGAATGGAGGGGTCAGGGCAATCCCAAGGGAATGGAGGGCTCGGGGCACACCCGGGGCTGCTGGGCACACTCAGCTGCCGCTGCCAGCGGCTCCTGCCCGGTGTCCCCATGGCCCTGGCTGGGCTCCAGGGCTGGCACTGCCAGGGGGGCTCTAGAAAACCCCACAGCTCCCACGGCGGGACCTGCTCCATCTCTGGGAACCGGGCAGGAAATAGCCCAGGCCCCGCGAGGAGAAGCCCGAGCTGTAGGAGCGCCCGCAACTGCCAAAGGAGCCCCCATAGCCCCCAAGGGAGCCCCCATAGCCCCCAAAGGAGCCCCCATAGCCCCCAAGGGATCCTCCATAGCCCCCAGAGGAGGCCCCGTAGCCCCCGAGGGAGCTTCCATAGCCCCCACAGGAGCCCCCATAGCCAGTGTCACCTCCATACCCCAGGGAACGGCCGTAGCCAAGGAAGCCCCCATATCTAGGGGAGGCCCCATAGCCCCCAAAGCTTCCCAGGCCAAAGGAGCCCCCATAGCCCCGGGAGCCCTCATATCCACGGGAGCCTTCAAAACCTTGGGAGCCCCCATAGCCTGAGAAACCCCCATATTCAGAGGAGCCCCCATAGCCTGAGAAACCTGAGCCCCCATAACCTCCCAACCCAAAGGAGCCCCTATAACCACGGGAGCCCCCCAACCCAAAGGAGCCCCCATAGCCCTGGGAACCTCCATAAGGTCCCCACCCAAAGGAGCCCAAATTTCTCCAGGAGCCCCCATAACCTCCAGACCCAAAGGAGCTCCCATAGCCCTGGGAACCTCCATAACCTCCAGACCCAAAGGAGCCCCCATAGCCAGAGGAGCCCCCCAAGGCCAGGGGGCCCCTAGAAGCTCCCAGGCCCAAGTTGCCCCCGTAGCCGTCAGAGCTGCGGGAACTGAAGGAGCGCCCCAGCCAGGCTGGGCCCGACGATCCCACGACGCTCTCCTGGGGGAAGGTGCTGAGCACGGGGCCCGGGATTGTCACCACCATGGGCGGGGGCAGGATCAGGGCTCTGGACTCAGGGCACTGCTGCACACACGGCTCGTTGACGCTCTCAGCCACGGGCTGCGGGCAGCTCACGCCGCAGGGCTCGCTGGAGTAGGACATTCTTCTGTGCTGGGAGCCTGCAACGCACGGCACCACAAAGGTTTCACATCCAGGACTTTCCACCTGACTCTGCCTCTGCTTTCCCATGGGGAATGGGAGAGCTCCAGAGCTCATTGCTTTCCTCACCAATCCTGACCCTCATCTGGGCACCGAAATCACGTCCCAGACTCTCTCTGCTGTCCAGATCCCCCAGATGTCACACTCAGATGAGCACATCTGGTGTCACCTCTGGTAAATGCCACACTGTCACTAGTCTGGGTTTATCTCCTCATAAATTCATTAAGAGCAGCTGAAATCTGGCAATGTATCCATAGGAAGTTAAGAAGTGTCAGATACAAGGCAGCAATCTTTGTTGTTGCTTGTCCTTTCCCAAGCAGCCCTCAGCTTCCAAACCAGAAAATTTACAAATATTTCCCCAAGGTGGGAATCATCTCTTAGATATTTTTTAATGTTACAGTAATGCATTGGACCTAAAATCCATTGGGAAACGGTTATTCCAAGTGGCATAGTAAAAATTCACATTTTATTTTCTAACAACTTTCTGAGCCCCACAGTTTTTAAATTTGCCAATCCATAACATCAGCAAGGCACAGCAGAAAGGACGTTTAAGCTAAACTGGCCCAGAACAATCAAAATTAAACTCTGTATCTGAAATATCAGTGGGAAACAGAAAAATTCCAAGATGATATCAAAGAAATCTCATTATTTTATCAACTCCACCTTTAACCTCCCTCTCACCATGATTGTCCTAGAGAGAAAAATTCTATGCTGGATAAATTAAAGAAATCTGTGGGAAAGATTCACTCAGAGGTGTAAGACCAGCGAGAAATAAGCCAAGAGGAAGAGGAAGAAAGGCTCATTGAGTTAATGCAGTAATTCAGATTTTATGAGGACAAATGGCACCACTTACCTCGTTCGCCGCAGGAGGAATGGGAACAAGAGAAGTGGATGAAGGGCCCTGGGTGATCTGAGCTTTTATATCCTGCTCAAAGCCACCCTTGGTGCCTCCCATCCTCATTTGTTACAAAACCAACGCCACAGTGGGTGCCTCGATTTTGTCACCTCAGCACTATCCCTCCCAAAATCGTGTGGCTGTGACACAACTGCTGATGGCAATCTGTTCCCTCGAGGGGATTTGGGGAGCTTGGGGCTGAGGGGTGGGCATGGAGACATTGATTAAAGCCAGTTTAGGCCAATTTTAATGTTGTCCTGCTCTATTGGGATATTATTTTATTTTAATTTTAATTTAATAATTATATTTCCATGTTGGAACTCTGAAGCTCACGAGTTTTGAAATTTTTGTGTTTTTTGGCACTGACTTCTAAAAGATCACCGCCTTTGACTCGAGGCCTTGGAGAAGACTTCTAAATTTGAGTGATGGAGTTGGAATTACTGGTGTGCAGTTTGAATAGAAGCGTGTGGTATCACATAGTGAGGGGTTTGAAAAATTAAAAATTTTGGAATAAAAAATTGAAAAATTTTGGGTTTTAGAATATAATAATAGGTATGGGACAAGATAGAGGTTTTGGCCTTTTAAATTTTTTTCCTTGTTCCTTTTTTTTTTAGTTTTAGGTAGTAGTCTTTGGTTGGATAGAAAGTACTGCACTGCAAGTTACGGGTGTTTGGTTGCTGGGTTAAAGGTATAAATAATACAAATATGAGTTTTTAATTGGACAGGCTTTAAAAGACTTTGTAATGAGTGAGATACAGCTTCATTTTGTCATTTTTAGTTCGTCAGTTAAAGGTATTTTAGAACTCACTGTACTCTAGATAAGAACTAATAAACAACTGAGTCTAAACACAAAAATTTTGTCTTTCGTGTTTCAATTTTGACTTAGAAGGCAGAGAAAAAAAAAAAAGTTGGCCACTACTACTTCCGTGGTGTGGAGTCCTTTGTGGTGGCACCTTCTCCAGGTGAAGGTCACCAAACCAGACACAAAACTGTGGCTCTGAGAGGACACAAATTCTCCTTGAAGCTCAGTAGGGAGCTGTAAAAGTTGTCCCCAAACCGGCAGAAATTGGTACAGCCAGAAGAGACCTTAGCCTAAAGCTAATCCCAAACATTCCATTAAAATCTCAAAGTTCACTTAGAAATACATTAAAAATCTTATTTTTCCTTCCTCCCACCCCCAAAGTACTGACCACTACAGAAAAAAGAGAGAATTTAATAAAGTAGTAATAAAATATAAATATATTTCATTGGGATGAGTCTGGGACATCCTGCAGTTATTTCTTTTCTTCCCTTTTGCAATTGCTTTTTAATTTTACAATCTTGCAAAAGAGAGGCAATAAATTACCTCTAAATTGTAAAATAGCTCTGCTTGTGAAGTGTCATCAGGATTTGCTGATAATAATGAGAGGTACCTGGAGGATAATGACTTTAATCTGCCTCACAAATACTCATTAATAATCTGTCAGTGCTTGCAATTTCTGTTATTATCCTATTAAATGAAGGCCGGGAGTTATGAGGATTTATTCTGAGTTAGGAGCTCCCTTGTTGTGAAACAGCATCATTTAAAAATATCAATCAATGTCACTCCTCTTGATTCCTTAATCAGCCTCTGATTAATAATTTCAGTGCTAGCAATGATTTGATTTTCATTCACGGGATCAAATTCTTTATTTTATTAAGTATTAATGTGTTTGGGATTATTATGACAAGTACATTGTCTGGCATATCCAGTGCAGCTTCTCCTTTATTTATGAGGCAGTGTTTTGCTGAAATATCTTAAATTTTAGGGGAGAAGTAAAAGCCTGATTGCAAATTAACTGAATTTTCAGGCTTAACTATCAATGTTCTGAGAAAAAGAGTTTTAAACTGATGTTCTAAAATCTCTTGGGCTCTCTCCTGTAAATATTTTGTCCATGAAATTGTGCCTCTTGATGCGGAGCCCTCAGCTCACACATCTCTGAACTGGTGCTCCTGTCCTGGCTTTGGGCTCTGACATTTCTCTGTTTGTGTCTAACGCACCAAATATGAATTTCCCGTGAGTGTTCACAGTTGTGGAAGGATCTGGAACATCCCCAAAGCGTCACTGCCTCTGTCCACGACATTCCAAAGCCAACAGGAAATGGGGCAATGGAACCCACCTTGGAATAGTTGAGTGATTAATGGTGCTGCAAGCATAGATCTTTAAACGTTTCTAAAACATTTGAATATAATTGATATTCTCTTAATTTTTTATACTCCCCTCCCTCTTTTTGTGCAGCTTCTATGGATCTTCATAGGATCCACTAAAACCCCACAAATTCTAAAAGACGGAGTTAATTAATCTAAACTCATCGAACCTAAATGAAGTGCTCGTGATATTATTACCTCATCATTCACCAGCTCGATATCCTCAAGTCTGTCCTGACATCGCCTCACGCCCGTTTCTGTGCGTGGGGAGTGGCAATGCAAAGCCAGCAGAATTAAATCCCTCCATGCCAGGTTTTTTTGTGTGGGACTGGAGGCACAGAGGGAGTTTTGTCCTTGTAAGCACTTTGGGAAATGTATAAAAGCTGCCACCACTCCGAGTTATCCACATCTGCATCCACATCTCCTGAGTTATTCCTGGTGAACAGGGTAAGTCTGATTAAACTCCTCTATCCTTCTCTATCCTTCTTTTTTTCCCACCCAATTTATTGCTCTTATGGATTGGCAGATTTAAAAACTGTGGGGCTCAGAAAGCTGTTAGAGAACAAAATGTGAATTTTCACCATTCCACTTGGAATAACCGTTTCCCCAGGCATTTTAGGTTTAATGCGTGACTATAACATTTAAAAACATCTGAGAGATCATTCCCACCTTGGGGAAATATTTGTAAATTTTCTGGTTTGGAAGCTGAGGGCTGCTTGGGAAAGGACAAGCAACAACAAAAATTGCTGCCTTGTATCTGACACTTCTTAACTTCCTATGGATACATTGCCAGATTTCAGCTGCTCTTAATGAATTTATGAGGAGATAAACCCAGACTAGTGACAGTGTGGCATTTACCAGAGGTGACACCAGATGTGTTCATCTGAGTGTGACATCTGGGGGATCTGGGCAGCAGACAGAGTCTGGGACGTGATTTCTGTGCCTGGATGAGAGTCAGGATTGGTGAGGAAAGCAATGAGTTCTGGAGCTCTCCCATTCCCCATGGGAAAGCAGAGGCAGAGTCAGGTGGAAAGTCCTGGATGTGAAACCTTTGTGGTGCCGTGCATTGCAGGCTCCCAGCACAGAAGGATGTCCTACTCCAGCGAGCCCTGCGGCGTGAGCTGCCCGCAGCCCGTGGCTGAGAGCTTCAACGAGCCGTGTGTGCAGCAGTGCCCCGAGTCCAGAGCCCTGATCCTGCCCCCGCCCGTGGTGGTGACAATCCCGGGCCCCGTGCTCAGCACCTTCCCCCAGGAGAGCGTCGTGGGATCGTCGGGCCCAGCCTGGCTGGGGCGTTCCTTCAGTTCCCGCAGCTCTGACGGCTACGGGGGCAACTTTGGCCTGGGAGCTTCTAGGGGCCCCCTGGCCTTGGGGGGTTCCTCTGGCTATGGGGGCTCCTTTGGGTCTGGAGGTTATGGAGGTTCCCAGGGCTATGGGAGCTCCTTTGGGTCTGGAGGTTATGGGGGCTCCTCTGGATATGGGGGCTTCTCAAGCTATGGGGGCTCCCAAGGTTTTGAGGGCTCCCGTGGATATGAGGGCTCCCGGGGCTATGGGGGCTCCTTTGGCCTGGGAAGCTTTGGGGGCTATGGGGCCTCCCCTAGGTATGGGGGCTTCCTTGGCTACGGCCGTTCCCTGGGGTATGGAGGTGACACTGGCTATGGGGGCTCCTTTGGGGGCTATGGAAGCTCCCTCGGGGGCTACGGGGCCTCCTCTGGGGGCTATGGAGGATCCCTTGGGGGCTACGGGGCCTCCTCTGGGGGCTATGGGGGCTCCCTTGGGGGCTATGGGGGCTCCTTTGGCAATTGCGGGCGCTCCTACAGCTCGGGCTTCTCCTCGCGGGGCCTGGGCTATTTCCTGCCCGGTTCCCAGAGATGGAGCAGGTCCCGCCGTGGGAGCTGTGGGGTTTTCTAAATCCCCCTGGCAGTGCCAGCCCTTGAGCCCAGCCTGGGCCATGGGGACACTGGGCAGGAGCCGCTGGCAGCGGCAGCTGAGTGTGCCCAGCAGCCCTGTGTGTGCCCCGACCCCTCCATCCTCTCGGGAATGTCCTGGGCCCTCCATTCCCTTGGGATTCCCTGAGCCCTCCCTCCCCCGGCTGTATCCTGCTCCTGAGCCAAGCCCTGCTCCCAGACCACGAGTCCTGCATCCCCTGCTGCCCCTGGGACCGCCTGGATTCCCTGCACTCGGCTGTTGATCTTCTCTTTGACATTAAACCCCTGTTTGTGCTGCACAAAAGCCTCTCTGGTTATCATTTGTCCTTCATGTTTTATCTCTGGAGGGAATATTCACTCGTGTGCAGGGAGGAGCTGCCTGAAGTTCCTTAATTGGCCAAGGCCTTTGGGTCTTCTTGATTTGAGAAAAGAAGGCAAAGAGACAGGAATTAGATGCAGGAAAACTTTATTGTTCCAAGAAGGGCAGGAGAGGCTGGGAGAGGGACAGTGGGCAAGGCCCAGGCAGGCCGGGTGTCATGGCCTGCAGGAGGCCAGGGCAGCTTGAGCCGAGCTCAACTTCTCCATTCTGAGCTGAGACAGCCGCAGGACTTTGGGCTGGGCGCTGATGGATCTAGCAGGGCCCGCAGGTGTCCCAGAACTTCTTGCTGTAGCGGGGCAGGGCGCAGGGGCTGTAGGCGGGAGCAGCGCAGGCTCTGCCAAAGGTGCAGAGGCCTCCCGAGGCCTGGGTGGCGCCAGCGCCATAGAGGCCGCCCAGCCCCAGGGAGCCGCCAAAGGCCGGGGCTCCGGAGGAGCCCACCACGGCTTGCTGGGGGAAGGAGCTGAGGATGGGCCCGGGGAAGGTGACCACAACTGGTGGCGGCTGGATCAAGGCCGACGAGTCGGGGCACTGGCGGGCGCACAGCTCGTTGCAGCTCTCAGCGATGGGCTGGGGCACAGCCACGCCGGTCCTGGGGGGGCACAGCTCAGAGCTGCTCCTGGGGGGGCACAGATCGTAGCAGGACATCTTGCGAGGGTGAAGATTGATTTGTGACAGATGGAGACGTAAAAACTGTCAAAAGAAAGATGCTGGTGAGAGGAATTTTCAAAATGGATTAAATCACTGTGTTGCGTTTTCTGTTCAGCCTTGAGCGATGTGAACGCTCACTGAGCATCTTCGTCAAAAAACTTCTTGCCTGTGTGAAACCATCCCCAGAATGACCAGACCCCACAGACTGATCTTTGTTCTGGCCCCACATGGTTGTGTTTTTCAGCTTTTGGAAATTCCCCTGAAGAACAATATTAAAACCTCAGTCCCATCTCCTGTAAACTTCCCCCAAGTGTCAACAGAGCCCTGAATTAAATGTGGTTTTCCTTGAAATACGAAGGTTTATTGTGACTCTGACACTGAACCTGGCTGAAAAGGGTCTCAGTTCTTGTCCTGAATTTTATAATGCACTAAAGTAATCACCTGAAATAAACGTTTTAACCTGTGCCTTTTAAAAGCCACTAACTGGCTTGGAACATTCCAATTTCTCAAAGTTTCTGGGCTCATACCCAACCTCCCAAATCCCACATTTCCCACAGGTTTCATGAAGAGGAATTCCAGACAGAAATGAGGTAAAGCTAATCTAAATCTCAGCATTCCTAAAGGAATCTTCCCCAACTGCTCTGCTCTGATTAAATAAATAGAAAGAAATTAAAAATTCATACTCACGAAGCTCCGCAAGGTGAGCGAGCTGCGAGAAGTGTCTGGCTGGACCCAGGCACTGGAGCTTATATAGAGGATCCCAACATTCCTGAGGCCTTGGAATCTTGCTTGGGGTAGGGGTTCTGCCTAAAAGAAATTGTTTACCAGCTTTGAGTCACTAAAGTTTGGAGTTTGTGGCAGTTCTGATTTCATTCACATTCTCCTATCATGCAATGTCAGAGTTTCACCATCTTGATTTCTTTAATCTTGGGTCTTAATTGGCGCTGGCAGCTCCTGGCATCATTAGAGTGACCTCACTGGAATTACCATGTTCATTAAGCTGACTCCACATGTTACTTCTTCCTTTACAACCTTGTCATGAGATTGTCTGCTGCAAGATTTTGTAAGACTCATCTTTGGCTGACATGGACATTTTTCCTTAACAGCCCTTTAAAATTATCTGATAAATTAATTAGAAGCAGAAACCAGCTTATTCCAGGACTACCCAGGAATAAATGTCTTTTCCAGCCCTAATTAAAGAGATCTTGTTGGGCCGAGATGGATTTAAGAGGTCATGAATATTTACTGAGATGATCGAGGACACTCCGCAATTCCCCAATAGTTTTCCATTGAGAGGAAGGTTTGGAATCAATCCTGCATAAAAATCACTTTATTTAGCTAAAGAAGTTTTAGTGGGAAACTAAATTCAGTTTTAAAAGTGCCAGTGGTGCTAAATGTTCCCATATTGAGTTGTGTGTTTCCAAATTTGAGGAAAAATCAAAGAGGCAGATCAAGGTTTTTTCTTTATTGTCGTGGGTGTGATCTCTTATCAACAATGTTCTGGCCCTTCTTGAGAAAAATACTTTGTAATGATTTCACAAACATTCATTATCTGCTGCTCAACCCAGCTAATGTTCGGTGTTGTATGACATGAGTGATTTAGACATTTCACTCTTACACAACCCCAGCTGCTTTAATGTGCAGGAAACAAGGTGGTGCCTGCCATTACTTTAATTAAATCATTATTTGTGCCACTGGAAGTCAAGGGTTAACAATTAATGCAGCTCTTCTTTTCTTTCTTAACAAAAAAAATCTTTTCCATATCTGCAGTTGAATACTCTGTGAGTTTAAGATCCCACCTTTGCTGTATTTGTCTTATTTTAAATTATATTTTTTATAAAAAATAAATATTTGTGATTATTTACCCTTTTTCTGTGATTTTTAAGAGTACAACTTGTAGGTTTTCACCTCTATCCAGTGCATTTTACACACCCTTCTTGTCATTCCCTAGAAATTCCCCCAAAGGTTAAATATCTGCTCTTAATTCCTACACTAAAGATTGGTTGTGGTCCAGGTTCACCCCAATATTTTCATTTTCTCTGCAGATGATGAAGGATTTGGGTTTAGCTTTGTGTTTTGCTTGTTGCCCCAAAAAATTTCCCTGTATTTGCTGCAGGGGAAGGGGAAAAAAAAAGATTTTCCAAGCACAGAAAGAGATTGAGTGGTTCCCACATCTCCCAGCCTGGGGAGGAATTTCTTTGCCTTGATTTATATTTTACATAAATCTGACAGCCAGAGCAAGTTATGCCTCATCCTTGGCTCGAACTCCCTTCAAATCCAACCCCTCCTCTTCTCCTGGGCTGCACCAAAATCCCCGTGGGCAGCAGGAGAGGGGGGATTCTGCCCTGCTCAGGTGAGACCCCACCTGCAGAGCTGCCCCAGCCCAGGGAGGAGCTGGAGCTGCTGGAGAGAGCCCAGAGGAGGCTCCAGGATGGGATCCCAGCGATGGAGGAAAGGCTGGCAGGGACAGCTGGCATTGTTCAGCCTCCAGAAAATTTGGGGTGACCTCGCTGTGGGCTGGCAGGAGCTGCAGGGGCTCTGATGAACATGGGGAGAGACAATTCCCAAGGGATGGAGGGTCAGGACAATGGGGAGTGGGTTCAGACTGACAGGGAGGGGGTTTAGGTGGGATTTTGGGAAGGAATTCCTCCCTGTGAGTGTAGGGCAGGGGTTATTCCATGCATTCCCCATCCCTGGCACTGTCCAAGGCCAGCCTGGACAGGAATTTGAGCAACTTGAGGGTGGTGGGAATGTGCCTGCCCATGGCAGGGTGTGGAACAAGATGATTTTAAGATCCCACCCAAACCATTATACTGTTCTGTGATTGCCTCTCTCTAATTTGTATTAAAAACACCACGATTTCAGCACTCTCTGGACTATAAAATTTATGTGGGGGGGGGTTGCTGTGAGGAAAAAGCCCCTCTAAGTGCAGATTTTCTGGAGCCTCTGAGGAACAAGGGCTGTGAGAGCACTGAGTAATGATTTCTGCTCCCTGTTTTGTTGTTTTAATGGGCCTTGCATGTCCCAGGGTGAGTAACAGAGGAGCTGCCAGGAGCCTGAACCCTGATCAGATCCTTTGTAGCCGCTGGGTTTGGCCAGCCGGGGCCCTGCCCTGCTCTTACTTTCTCTTTTGTGTCATCCAGAGCATGCTGCTCCTCCCAGAGTGGCTCCTGCAATCCCAGGCCCTTTCCAGTGGCTCTCCAGAGATTTAAACAACCAGATATGGTCAAGTTGAACAGCTCTGTTATGAGCAGGTAAGACCACAAGCAAATGCTTAGCACCATTTAAAATAAAAAGGAACGAAAAGAAATTTTATGCATAAAAGATTTATTGAAGGATCAACTTTGAATCACACTCAGAGTACAAAGGAAAGCATGGGGAAAACAGAGGTACAAAGAGAATCAAAAAAATAAAGCTAAAATGTTTAACTTGTGCGGTTGTCAACAAGCAGAGCTAAATAAAGGCCAACAAGCAGAGCTAAATAAAGGCAAATAGGACATGAGGCTGATATAAATGACAAAACCAATAAAGATCAAAGATAAAGAAAGAAAAACGAAATTGTTAGGCACAATCATTTTAAAAAAGAAAACATAAAGATGGAGATTAAGTAAAATACTAAGCATAGGAAAAGGTTTGAAATAGAGAGGAATGAGGACAACAATTGGGATGAGCAACTTCTAGACTTCTCCACGGCCAAAAGAGAAGAAAGGCACTGGACTTGAGTCTAGCAGGGCCCGCAGGTGTCCCAGAACTTCTTGCTGTAGCGGGGCAGGGCGCAGGGGCTGTAGGCGGGAGCAGCACAGGCTCTGCCAAAGGTGCAGAGGCCTCCCGAGGCCTGGGTGGCGCCGGCGCCGTAGAGGCCGCCCAGCCCCAGGGAGCCGCCAAAGGCCGGGGCTCCGGAGGAGCCCACCACGGCTTGCTGGGGGAAGGAGCTGAGGATGGGCCCGGGGAAGGTGACCACAACTGGTGGCGGCTGGATCAAGGCCGATGAGTCGGGGCACTGGCGGGCGCACAGCTCGTTGCAGCTCTCAGCGATGGGCTGGGGCACAGCCACGCCGGTCCTGGGGGGGCACAGCTCAGAGCTGCTCCTGGGGGGGCACAGATCGTAGCAGGACATCTTGGTGTGTGAGAGATGAGGCTGAAAGGGAAGTCAGAAAAACAGGCGTTAGAGGAGCCACGGGGATCTCCCCATTCAGCAGTGCCCCGTTCCCAGCCGGGTCACTGATCCCGACTGGCCAAAGCCACACAGCCCTGCCCACACTGCCCACCACTGGCCCTGTGTCCTGCAGCCCCCTCAGAGCCCCAGTCCGCACACCCCCAGAGCTCACAAGCCCTGCCCGAGTCGCTGAGCCCAGCCTGGCTCTGTCTGTCCCAGCCAAGGGGCTCCTTCCTTGCTCTCCTGAGGAGGATGAGCCAGGCCTGGCCAAGCCAGGCTGCTGCCAGCACAGCCACTGCCCAACCAGCTCTGGTGGCCACAGAGGGCCCTGGGCAGCCCCTGGACCAGCAGGCAGAGCCCCACAGGACTCACCTGGCCTTGGGCTGAGCAGAGCAAGGCTGCAGCAGTGGATGCAGGCCTGGGCCAGCACAGAGCTTTTATGGGTGGCCACAGAGGTGGGGCAGGAGCTGCCCATGCTGGGGCCACGTGTGCGGGGGCAAGGCCTGACCTCAGCACTGCTGCCACAGGGCTCTTCTGCTGACTCCTGCCTTTCCTGGCCAGCCCCAAGATGCACCATCAGCCCCTGCAATTATCCCACTGGGACACTGCCAGTGACACCTCCTGGGACACAGCAGCCCCAGGCAGTGCTTGCCGTGTGCCACCTTCTGTCTCTGGTGGGCACAGGACAGAGCTGGCCCAAAGCCCAGGCAAAGGCAGCTCCCGTGGGGCCCTGCCTGCTCAGCACCATGCAGCCCTGGCCAGTCCAGCAGAGCTGGGCTCCATCTACCCCCAGGCACTGCCAGGGAGCTCTGTGACACAGGGGACAAAGAGTCCTCATGCCAGGCCTGACATGCACGACACAAGGATCAGAAATCCCCTCAAAAAGCACAACACAGCTCAGGGTTCTTTCAGCCCTGCCCAGAGCCCTCAAGCCCTCACATGTGACCCTGAAGCCAAATTCCTGGGTGCCATCCTGGCTATCAAATATCTGACTTGGCAGGAATGACAAGATGGCCTGGGCAGTGGGAGGTGCTGGGGTGGCACCTGGGGGATGCTGACTCAGGGAGGGGCAGGGGCTGCACAGCCCTGGTGTCAGCAGCAGCAGCAGCAGCAGCAGGGAGTGTCCCCTGTGCAGATTGGCTGAGCAATGCTGGGGCTGCTATAAAAGCCCTGCCTGGGCCAGACTGGGACCAAGCACTGGCCTGGCCACCTTCTCCTCCTCCTCAGGGACAAGGGTAAGTGTGCGGGCGCTTCTGCTCTCGGCCCCTGTGGTGGCTCCAGCCCCGGCCCCTGTGGCTCAGGCGCTGCCTCTGCCGCTCTCCTGCCATGGCTGCCCTCTCTTGCAGAGCACCCTCGGATCCCTCTCCAAGATGTCCTGCTACGATCTGTGCCCCCCCAGGAGCAGCTCTGAGCTGTGCCCCCCCAGGACCGGCGTGGCTGTGCCCCAGCCCATTGCTGAGAGCTGCAACGAGCTGTGCGCCCGCCAGTGCCCCGACTCGTCGGCCTTGATCCAGCCGCCACCAGTTGTGGTCACCTTCCCCGGGCCCATCCTCAGCTCCTTCCCCCAGCAAGCCGTGGTGGGCTCCTCCGGAGTCCCGGCCTTTGGTGGCTCCCTGGGGCTGGGCGGCCTCTACGGCGCCGGCGCCACCCAGGCCTCGGGAGGCCTCTGCACCTTTGGCAGAGCCTGTGCTGCTCCCGCCTACAGCCCCTGCGCCCTGCCCCGCTACAGCAAGAAGTTCTGGGACACCTGCGGGCCCTGCTAGATCCATCAGCGCCCAGCCCAATGTCCCGTGGCCTCCTGAGCCCAGCATGGAGAATTTGAGCTCGGCTCAAGCTGCCCTGGCCTCCTGCAGGCCATGACACCCGGCCTGCCTGTTCCTTGCCCACTGTCCCTCTTGTGGCCTCTCCTGCCCTTCTTGGAACAATAAAGTTTTCCTGCATCCAATTTCTGTCTCTTTGCCATATTTTCCCAAATCTCAAAGTCCAGGGGTACGTGGGTGTTGCAAGAGTGGGAGAGGAAATGGTGATGCAGGGATGGCCTGGGGAATGGAAAATTGAAGGGGAAACGCAAAATAAAACAAAAGAGGGAATGGGAGAGTGGTGGCTTATGTGGAGAAGGAAATGAAATCAAAATGGAAACTGAATCAAAAGATAGAGAATGTTGGGAAGGGGTTTGGTGGGGAGGAGGAGGAGAAATAGGCTGAAGAGAATGAGGAAAAGAGGAAGGAGGAGAATGAGAATAATAAGAAGAAACAAGAAGAACAAGCTGAAAGAGAAGAAGGAGAAGAGGAAAGAGGAGATGACAAATGGGCAATGAGAATGATTAAGAAGAAAGACTAAGACATAGAAAAGGAAAGAGAATGAGTTGGTGACAATGAAATTTAATGTACAGGGCGCAGTGACTGTGAAGTCTCTCTCTGATTTCTGTCCCTTAGGTCATGGTGGCACAGAGGGCCTGGAGCTCTGGTAGCCTTTACCACTGGATGGCTCCCAGCTCTGGGGCCAACCCCACTCATTGCCAACATGGCTGCAAGTCTGTAAAAGGTCCTGGTCTCATGTCTGGCAGCCAGGAGATCTGTCTGTCTTCAGGCCAAGTGCTTGGAGCTCCTTCTCCTTCTCCTTCTCCTTCTCCTTCTCCTTCTCCTTCTCCTTCCTTCTCCTTCTCCTTCTCCTTCTCCTTCTCCTTCTCCTTCTCCTTCTCCTTCTCCTTCTCCTTCTCCTTCTCCTTCTCCTTCTCCTTCTCCTTCTCCTTCTCCTTCTCCTTCTCCTTCTCCTTCTCCTTCTCCTTCTCCTTCTCCTTCTCCTTCTCCTTCTTCTCCTTCTCCTGCCCTGACCCATTCCCTTTGCTCTCCTTCATACTCTCCCATTTCCCCTTTGGTTAAATTTTCTTCTGCCCTTTAACCTCCACTGTCCCCTTCCCTCTTCAATTTTACCGCGCCCTTCCACTTCTCTTTTCATTTCTTCCAAAACCACCATTTCCTCTGCCACTCTTGAAACACCCCCATCCCCCCAGTTTTCATTATTTCGGAAAAAGAAGCAAAGAGACAGGAATTGGATGCAGAAAAACTTTATTGTAACAAGGACAGGAGAGGCTGGGAGAAGGACGATAGGAAGGCCCCAGACAGGCCGGGTGTCATGGCCTGCAGGAAGCCAGTGTAACTTGGCCGAGCTCAACTTCTCCATGCTGGGCTGAGGAGGCCATGGGGATTTCGGCTGGGCTCTGCTGGCTCTAGCAGGGCCCGCAGGTGTCCCAGAACTTCTTGCTGTAGCGGGGCAGGGCGCAGGGGCTGTAGGCGGGAGCAGCGCAGGCTCTGCCAAAGGTGCAGAGGCCTCCCGAGGCCTGGGTGGCGCCGGCGCCGTAGAGGCCGCCCAGCCCCAGGGAGCCGCCAAAGGCCGGGACTCCGGAGGAGCCCACCACGGCTTGCTGGGGGAAGGAGCTGAGGATGGGCCCGGGGAAGGTGACCACAACTGGTGGCGGCTGGATCAAGGCCGACGAGTCGGGGCACTGGCGGGCGCACAGCTCGTTGCAGCTCTCAGCGATGGGCTGGGGCACAGCCACGCCGGTCCTGGGGGGGCACAGCTCAGAGCTGCTCCTGGGGGGGCACAGATCGTAGCAGGACATCTTGGAGAGGGATCCGAGGGTGCTCTGCAAGAGAGGGCAGCCATGGCAGGAGAGCGGCAGAGGCAGCGCCTGAGCCACAGGGGCCGGGGCTGGAGCCACCACAGGGGCCGAGAGCAGAAGCGCCCGCACACTTACCCTTGTCCCTGAGGAGGAGGAGAAGGTGGCCAGGCCAGTGCTTGGTCCCAGTCTGGCCCAGGCAGGGCTTTTATAGCAGCCCCAGCATTGCTCAGCCAATCTGCACAGGGGACACTCCCTGCTGCTGCTGCTGCTGCTGCTGCTGACACCAGGGCTGTGCAGCCCCTGCCCCTCCCTGAGTCAGCATCCCCCAGGTGCCACCCCAGCACCTCCCACTGCCCAGGCCATCTTGTCATTCCTGCCAAGTCAGATATTTGATAGCCAGGATGGCACCCAGGAATTTGGCTTCAGGGTCACATGTGAGGGCTTGGAGGGGCTCTGGGCAGGGCTGAAAGAACCCTGAGCTGTGTTGTGCTTTTTGAGGGGATTTCTGATCCTTGTGTCGTGCATGTCAGGCCTGGCATGAGGACTCTTTGTCCCCTGTGTCACAGAGCTCCTTGGCAGTGCCTGGGGGTAGATGGAGCCCAGCTCTGCTGGACTGGCCAGGGCTGCATGGTGCTGAGCAGGCAGGGCCCCACGGGAGCTGCCTTTGCCTGGGCTTTGGGCCAGCTCTGTCCTGTGCCCACCAGAGACAGAAGGTGGCACACGGCAAGCACTGCCTGGGGCTGCTGTGTCCCAGGAGGTGGCACTGGCAGTGTCCCAGTGGGATAATTGCAGGGGCTGATGGTGCATCTCAGGGCTGGCCAGGAAAGGCAGGAGTCAGCAGAAGAGCCCTGTGGCAGCAGGGCTGAGGTCAGGCCTTGCCCCCGCACACGTGGCCCCAGCATGGGCAGCTCCTGCCCCACCTCTGTGGCCACCCATAAAAGCTCTGTGCTGGCCCAGGGCTGCATCCACTGCTGCAGCCTCGCTCTGCTCAGCCCAAGGCCAGGTGAGTCCTGTGGGGCTCTGCCTGCTGGTCCAGGGGCTGCCCAGGGCCCTCGGTGGCCACCAGAGCTGGTTGGGCAGTGGCCGTGCTGGCAGCAGCCTGGCTTGGCCAGGCCTGGCTCATCCTCCTCAGGAGAGCAAGGAAGGAGCCCCTTGGCTGGGACAGACAGAGCCAGGCTGGGCTCAGCGACTCGGGCAGGGCTTGTGAGCTCTGGGGGTGTGCGGATCAGGGCTCTGAGGGGGCTGCAGGACACAGGGCCAGTGGTGGGCAGTGTGGGCAAGGCTGTGTGGCTTTGGCCAGTCGGGATCAGTGACCTGGCTGGGAACGGGGCACTGCTGAATGGGGAGATCCCCGTGGCTCCTCTAACGCCTGTTTTTCTGACTTCCCTTTCAGCCTCATCTCTCACACAGCAAGATGTCCTGCTACGATCTGTGCCCCCCCAGGAGCAGCTCTGAGCTGTGCCCCCCCAGGACCGGCGTGGCTGTGCCCCAGCCCATCGCTGAGAGCTGCAACGAGCTGTGCGCCCGCCAGTGCCCCGACTCGTCGGCCTTGATCCAGCCGCCACCAGTTGTGGTCACCTTCCCCGGGCCCATCCTCAGCTCCTTCCCCCAGCAAGCCGTGGTGGGCTCCTCCGGAGTCCCGGCCTTTGGCGGCTCCCTGGGGCTGGGCGGCCTCTACGGCGCTGGCGCCACCCAGGCCTCGGGAGGCCTCTGCACCTTTGGCAGAGCCTGCGCTGCTCCCGCCTACAGCCCCTGCGCCCTGCCCCGCTACAGCAAGAAGTTCTGGGACACCTGCGGGCCCTGCTAGATCCATCAGCGCCCAGCCCTAATCCCCACGGCCTTTTCAGCCCAGCATAGAGAAGTTGAGCTCGGCTCAAGCTGCCCTGGCCTCCTGCAGGCCATGACACCCGGCCTGCCTGGGCTTTGCCCACTGTCCCTCTCGTGGCCTCTCCTGCCCTTCTTGTTACAATAAAATTTTCCTGCATCCAATTCCTGTCTCTCTGTCTATTTTTCTGGAGTTCTGTTCCCTCCACAGCTGAAGGGTAGATTCTGATCACTCTGTTTATCACCAGGACGTGTCTTGCCCTTTTTCCTCCTTTGAGAGGTCAGATGACTTCTGCTTTGTTTGTATCACTTCATTTTCTACAGTTTGGTTTACTCAGGATTAATTCCATTCACTTTTCCTGGATCCACCCTGTCTGTGAGACACGCAGGGGCTTGTTTTCAAAGGGAAAGGGAAATTGGGTGCGCTCTTTCCCTTGGTTTTACAGGTTCTGTTTATATTAAATCTCTCTGATATTTTATGTTTTCAGTTTATTCCCCAGAGCATGTAAAGGGCACAGGGACCTCTGGCCCAGCCACTTGACTGGTCCCTCGTGGTCACAGCAGGAACTGATGTCCCCAGGCTTTGAGGGTATAAAATCCCTTTGTTTGTCCCTGCTTGGTGGCACCATCTCAAGCTGTTATTCTGTTTTTGCACCATTATTAAATTATTTTAAGCATCTAGGGATCTGAGGCTCTGCTTGGAAAACCTGGGTTGGAGTTGGAGAGGAATCCTTGTGTGACTGTGAGTGCAAGAGCTGTGGGGACTCAAGCAGAGGTCACTGGAACCAGAGGTCTTGGCTCAAATGGTTCAACTGGATGTGACCCTCAGCATTCTGGGCTGGTTAACAATGTGGGGATTGGTCTTGGCATGGACTTGGTGATGTTGGAGGTGTTTTCCTCCTTCCTGGGATTCTGAGGTGGCTCCTGAAAGGTGGGACAGGAAAGTTTCCTTGCCATTGTGCCACTCCTTTCCCCCTTATGAGCAGGCAACCGGCTCTGCCCATCCCATGATGGTCGCCCCATTCCTGCTGCTCCCAGCAGTTCAAGCACCTCGTTTTTCCTGTCAGAAACTCTCATTCCCTCCTTCTCGGTGCTACTCAGCTTTCTGTTATCAGAGGATATAATTGGAGGTTTTCTGGGGATGGATCCTTGAGTAAGGAATGGAGCAAATTCCCTCCACCCCATAGCTCCCATAGACACCGAGACAAAGGTCAGCCCTTAGTTGGATTTTGCAATCAGACATGAGCTCACTCCGAGCAGGCATCCAGCCCAAATTAAAGCTGTGTAATCGTTGTTCCCTCGGTGTTAATGGCTCTCTCCCGGGGTGTTATCTTGGGCAGAGCACTTGTCTGACACAACACCTAATTAGGCTGGTACCTGCCTGGCACTGCCTCTCTGAGAGCTGTGAAATTTGGCAGTCACAGATCAGGTATTCGGCTGGGCTCATGATTTTCACCCAGCACCTCTTGGAGGCTGAGGGCAGAAGCAAAGATCAGAAGAGAGAAGAGGGAGAGGCATCAGCGTTTTGTAAAGTTGTCCCAACACTGCCCTGGATGAGAGCAAAGAGGGGACAGGGAGGATGGAGCAGGGAGAGAGATGAGAACCTGTCAGGGAGAGCTTTTGGAGATGCAGCAGGGGATGTTCTGGCTGGACATAGGAATTTCCTCCTGGAAAGGGTGGTCAGGCCTCAGAAAGGGGCTCAGGAAGGTTTGGAATTCCCATCCCTTGAGATGCCCAAGGAATTCCTGGATGTTGGGCTGGGTGACCAGGTGGGGATCAGGCACAGCCTGGATAGTCTCAAAGGTCTTTTCCAACCTAAAGAATTCTGTGGGTTTTTTTAGTCAAAATATTCTCAAATAAGTGTTTGTTTACCCATAAAAATGAAGTCTTGTTTTCTGAAAACAAAAGCAGCATTCACGGGTACCATGCACTAATTTCCATTTCAGTTTATTACTTATGGCCATCTGACAGATCCTGTCCCACATGAGGAAGAATATTGAAATTACCTGTGAAAAATAAGATTTGCTGTTCTTTGACACTGATCAAGACATTTTCTTTGAAAGAGTCCCGGGTGAAGGAAGAGGTAAATCCTCCCTAATGCATCAGTTCATGTTCTTTTTACCTCACCTGCTGACAGGTTCAGCCAAACCTTCCCCGAGGCAACTTTATCATGGCAGTGATTAACGAAAAAAGAGAAGGTAGTGCCTCATCTTTGCTCATCAGATACCAATCTCAAAAATTGCTTCCCTTTGTTCACCTTCCTCCTATCATTCCTTCTCAGAACGTGCTTTGCCAGAACTCCAGGCAGTATTTTTTTGCTTTTTCTTTGAAGTCAGTTGGATGATTCCTAATACATTGCCTAGAAGATGTAAAATTAAAAGGAACTCCAGCACTAAATTAACCACTTAAAAAAGAGAACCGTGGAATATCCCGGGTTGGAAGGGCCATGCAGGGATTGAGTCCAAACCCTGGCCCTGCACAGGCACCCCAAGAATCCCACTCTGTGCCTGAGAACGTTGTCCTTGAGCTCTGGCAGCCTTGGGGATGTGACTGTCCCCTGTTCCAGTGCCAAACTGGATTAAAATAATTGAAATAACTTCTAGAAGTCTGACAATTGGAATAATTTGTAATAATTAGTGAGAGAGGACTCTCAGCTGCAAAAGCCTGATTCTGATGAGGAGGAGAGGGAGCCCTGAATCCCACCCTGGGGCTTAACAAGAAAAAACAAAGGCAGGTGTTGGATGCAGGATTTTTTTATTGCAAGGGCAGGGAAGGCCCCACTGGACGAGGACACGTGAGGCAAAGACAGTCAGGTTGTCCCTCAGGAGAGCTGCTCCCTCAGCCCTGTGGCAGGAGGCAGCAGTGTCAGGGAGAAGCCCGGGGATGGTGGAGCAGCACATTTGGCCACTTGGAAGGGGAGGGGAAGAGGAAACCAAACAAAGGGAGAGGGAAACAAAAAGGAAAATTTCTAGAGGGGTTCTGGCTCCACGGTCAGAAGTGAAGTCTGATGCTGTGCCCCTTCCTCAGGAGCTCAGGGGAGGATCCAACTGTGCCATTTGCCGAGTTGAGGGATTTTCCCCTCGTGTTTAGCAGGAGCCGCAGCTGCCGCGGCTGTAGCGGCTGTAGCGGGAGGACCAAGGGCTGCAATAGCCAGAGCCAAAGGCTCTCCCAGAGCCATACAGGCCCCGGAACCCCCCGCAGGAGCCCAGACCCCCATAGCCCAGGGAGGAGCCCCCATATCCACAGAGACCCCCATAACCCAGGGAGCCAAATCCCCCATAGCCCCCATAGCCAAATCCCCCATATCCGCCAGATCCAAATCCCCCGTAGCCCAGGGACCCGTAGCCCCCGTAGCCCAGGGAGCCACCAGAGGCTGCAAGGACGGGCGCTCCGGCCGATCCCACCACGGAATCCTGCGGGAAGGAGCTGAGGATGGGGCCGGGGAAGGTGACCACCACGGCGGGAGGCTGGATCACGGTGGTGGAGTCGGGGCACTGGCGCACGCAGGGCTCGTTGCCGCTGTCAGCCAGGGGCTGGGGCCGCAGCACGCCGGAGCCAGCAGTGGAGCACAGGTCGTAGCAGGACATCTTGCAGGGATGGGAGGTTGATCTGTAGAAGGTGTTAATTTATAATAATTTTAAAGGAATAGCAAACTTTAGGCTGTGCTGAAGAAGCCCAAGGGCATTGGTAATAAATCTGGGAAGTAAATCTATTTCTTATCCCTATTTTTCCTATCAATGTGATCTCTGGGAGCACAGGTCGTAGCAGGACATCTTGCAGGGATGGGAGGTTGATCTACAAGAGATGATTTGAGCAAGTACAAGATGTTATTCACCTCCAGAAAAGGGCTCTGGGTTTGGCTGCTTTTCCCCAGACAGGAGATCTTTGAAGCACCGAGATTTCCCACGTCTATTAAAGTTGAAAATTGAATGAGAACTGCCCAAATGATTTTCTGGGGCACTTTGGTGAGTCAGGAGATCAACAAGGAGTGGGGCTCTGCTCCAAGAGTCGAGTGCATTGTTATTCAGGATTTCATGACTCTGGCTCTTCATTCCCACTGATCTCCTTTGTGCTGATCCTTGTCAAAACAGGGATTATAACTCATTGTCTGTTCAGATGGAGCTTCTTGGATGAGACCATTACAAGGGAATTGCAGAGATGATTGTCCCAAATTTCCAAACATTGAATCAGGGCTTTGAGATCCCTACAATGAGCTTAGCATCCCAGCATTTTGATTTTGGGCACTGAACTCTTTTGAAAAATTCTCACACCAAACCTCTTGCCATAGTTGACTTGGAAAAACCTAGCGCTTCACATTTCAGCTCCTTAAATTCCCTCCAGGATCCCTTTTAATCTTAAATAAATCTCTTACAGAGTGTTTTAAACAGTTCTCAATTCTTCTCTGTGTCCTACTCCAAGCCTGGTCTCTGGGGGTGCTCATGCCCATTTATCTTGAATTAAAAGCATTTGGGGTGATTTGTAATATTTGGATCTAAAGGCAGGTTTGCCTCTAAACTCAACGTTTCCCTGCGAACAGGAAGATTTAAACTTTCCAACAATTTCCAGTCACCCATTTAACCAAGCAGAGGGTAGGAATAAACACTGAACCTGTCCCATCATGGACACAACAGGTGAAGGCAACCCAATATCCAACAGAATTTTCTGACAAAAAAACTTTCAGTTTGGTTTGGAACAAAACACCAACCTCGAAAGCAGACAGCAGCCTTTTGTGAGGTTTTTGCAAGGTTTATCTCTCCACCTAAAATTTTACCTACGAGTTCCCCATGGAAGAGAGCGCCCCAGATGAATTGTACAGCAAAGAGAGATTCCAAAGACAGCAAAAAACGGTTCCAAAAGCAGCAAAGAGCAATTCCAAAGGCAGCAAAGAGCAGCTCCAGACTTACCAAGTCGTTGAGAAGAACGAGTGAAGGGAAGATGTTTGGGAGAACCCCAAGTGGAGACAGCTTTTATACAGTTCAGACTTGCCTGAGGGCTCAGAGGAGCTCATTAGTTGACACAGAGCATTTTTTTTTTTTATTGATTGCTCCTCAAAGTGATGAAATTGTTGCTCTTTCTGTTTGTGTTTATTCTTGATTTCAATTATCGCGTCACGTCATGCGAGGTCCTTTGATCTGAAACGTTGATGGGTGAAATTAGTGCATCTTTCATCCTAAAACATGATTCATGAATAAGTATCAATTTTCTGAAGTGGCACCATGTACTGAGCTGTTCATACACAAATATCCTTGTCTTGTCTTATAAGAAAATTATGTTCAGACATTTACAGAAATTATAAAAATCTTAGAATGCTTTGGGGACACAAATATCCAGAAAAGTCTTATGTTTTTTCTGTCCCTTAAGCCACAGCTTAAACCCAAATTTAGTTCTGAGGGGAGAGATATTTATGATTTTAAGGATTAGAATGGAAAGCTCAAAATAATCAGAGTGGACATTGAATTAATAATTGAATTTATGTTTTATTGAGCTGGCTTCATCTCTGGAAGTGTTCAAGGCCAGTTTGAATCAACCTGGGATAGTGGTTTCACCCCATGGCAGGGGGTGAAACAAGATGGTTTTTGAACCATTTTAAACCATTCCATGATTCCCAAATTTAGCTGTAGTAGAAGTAAAAACTCTTTGTTTTTAGAGAGGATCTTGCAGCTAATCCCAACCTTGAAGGCATCTTTCAGCACAGAGCAATTACAAGGTGGGAATCTGCTGGGAAAAGCAAATGTTGGATTTGCTGAGGTTTCTCTCTCTGTTTACACCACAATTGTCCTACTCTATCATTATCATCGTTATCATAATCACCCACGTGGTTGTCTTCACACCATGCATTATTTATGAATTATGAGCTTTTCCAAATCCGGAGATATACATGAGGATTTCCTGAGCCATTATCCTGGGAGAAAAAAAAAAAAATTCACGTCAAATTTTACAAGAACATGCCAAGGGATTTTTAAATACCTTCTGAACACCCATTACTGACTTGTTCCTACTGTGTCAGAGTCATATAAAACCTGTGCCTGGGTGTAAACACCCCACAATTACAAGAGATTATCACATTAAAATGGGTAAATTGAGGCCACTTGGGTTTTTCCCATAATCAGCTCTTGGTTTGTAACTTTGACCTTCCTGTCTTTGACCTTAAGAATAAAATCTATTTTTCACTTTTATTTAAAATGCAGAATTTTGTAACATGTAAAAATAGGAGGGGAAAACATGAAAAGGAAACAAAAGCTCAGTGAAGCAACTCAGAAAACCCAATTTCCACAGAACTGTGGCTGCCAGGTGAAATATTTCTCAGTTTCCAGGGACTGAAAGAGAACCAGGAGAGTTTAAAAATTAACATGGAGACTTCTTCTAAGGGATGAATTGGCAGGAAAAGAGGGGACGGATTAAAACCAAGAGAGAGGAGGTTTAGGGGGGATTTTGAGAAGGAATCATTCCCTGTAAGAGTGGGGAGGCACTGGCACAGGTGATTCCATGGATTCCCCATCCCTGGAAGTGTCCAAGGCCAGGATGAACAAGGTCAGGATGGACAAGGTGTCCCTGTCCATGTCAGGGGGTGCCACTGGATGATCTTGAAGGCCTTTTTCAACCCAAATCAGTCCCCAAGAACATTTTATGATATAATATCCATTCAAAAGTGCTCCTGCTGATTGTGCTTGCCTTGCCTTGAGTAGGTGGAGGGAGAAATGCTGAACCTGCAGAACCAATGTTTCTCCTCTGTTATTTGTCCCCAGTCCTCATTCAAGTTCGTAAAATAAACTCCAAGTCTTCTGCTGATCACACTCAAGCACCTTTACCTGGGCAAAACCATGAGTGTCCTCCAATCATCCCAATTATGAAGGACTCGTAAATAAATCAAGTCAGCTTCATTTCCTCCCCTTACGCTAAGGAAAGCAATGGGATAATAAAAAATAATTCCCCACATAAAGCCTGGAGACAATAGAGGTCTGGGGCGGAATGTGCAGCTCACGCTGTGTGTGGGTTTGAAGAGCACCAGCAATAAGCAAAGACAATTTCAGCACTTTGAGGAATTATGTGTCCTGCAATTTGGGGTTGGGACCTAATTATGAACTGGCACATCAGGTGCCCCGTGCCCTCTGGGCAAGCAGGGAGCTCTATAAAAGGTGTCTGCTTCTGGTCCTTCCATCCACTTCTCTCACCTGTTCTGCCTCCGTGAACCAGGTACGTCACTTTTCTCTCAAACTTCTTGACATTGAATTTCCTGTCAAGATATCTGGTGGTGGTCAGGCTGCTGCCGCTCTCTCTAGGGTATTTGGTGTTCAATTTCTCTTTCATTTCTAGGTCTTGTAGAAGAGAGGTTCATTGAGTGGTGTTAAACTCCAAATTGTCATATTTTAGCACTCCAAAGGGTTCCTTGTGTTGGGCAATATGGGCCAGGAAATTTTAGGAGATAAAGAGTAACCTGTGTATGTGGATATGTTTAGTAGATTTTTGCCAAGTTTGTCACAGGAAAGATAAAATCTGAGTAGAAATAATCAGCTAAGAGTAATTTAATACTGAAGAAATTATCCATCCTGGAAATTCAAAGATAAAAATGAAGAGTACAAACTGTGTTGGACTGAAGTCAAGAGTAACCTGGAGATCACATTGACAGGAAAAATAGGAATAGGAAATAGATTTACTTCCCAGATTTATTACCAATGCCCTTGGGCTGCTTCAGCACAGCCTAAAGTTTGCTATTCCTTTAAAATTATGGTAAATTAACACCTTCTACAGATCAACCTCCCATCCCTGCAAGATGTCCTGCTACGACCTGTGCTCCACCGCTGGCTCCGGCGTGCTGCGGCCCCAGCCCCTGGCTGACAGCGGCAACGAGCCCTGCGTGCGCC
Organism: Muscicapa striata striata; assembly: GCA_030060385.1. NCBI lineage: Eukaryota > Metazoa > Chordata > Aves > Passeriformes > Muscicapidae > Muscicapa > Muscicapa striata. Next base: position 217,750 of record JAREIS010000460.1, on the reverse strand, counting down.
AGTGCCCCGACTCCACCACCGTGATCCAGCCTCCCGCCGTGGTGGTCACCTTCCCCGGCCCCATCCTCAGCTCCTTCCCGCAGGATTCCGTGGTGGGATCGGCCGGAGCGCCCGTCCTTGCAGCCTCTGGGGGCTCCCTGGGCTACGGGGGCTACGGGTCCCTGGGCTACGGGGGATTTGGATCTGGCGGATATGGGGGATTTGGCTATGGGGGCTATGGGGGCTTTGGCTCCCTGGGTTATGGGGGTCTCTGTGGATATGGGGGCTCCTCCCTGGGCTATGGGGGTCTGGGCTCCTGTGGGGGGTTCCGGGGCCTGTATGGCTCTGGGAGAGCCTTTGGCTCTGGCTGTTGCAGCCCTTGGTCCTCCCGCTACAGCCGCTACAGCCGCGGCAGCTGTGGCTCCTGCTAAACACGAGGCGAAAATCCTCATTGCCAACAGCTGGAATGTGATGGTTTCACAGCCAAGGAGCTTGGAACCACCACTGCTCCATCCTAAGACCACGGATTTGTAGCTGTTCAGCCCCTTTTGAATTGCTCGTCTTTCAGCTTCTGCCTTAAAGCTTCTCCCACCCCATTTCTGTGCTGCCTGGGACAAATATGGAACAAAAAGGCTCAAAATGGGCCCTGTTTGTTCACATCAACAGCTGGGATTTATAAGAGAAACCGAAATCAATCTCACATGAATGTGCCTCTGGCTGGAGAAGAGTTTCTTGCTTCTTGGAGACTCTGCAAATGCATTTCTTTGCTTGCTGTTCATTAAAAATTTGTTGCATCAAAGTTGCCATGTTCTGGTGTTCTTTTCTACTGTCTTCACCATTGTTATTTGCCTTTGGAGAAGCCTCACCTGTGCAGGTGTCAGTAACAGCCTAAAATATCCTGGAATCATGCAATGGTTTGCGTTGGGAGGTATTTTAGAGCTCATCTCATTCCACACCTTGCCATGGGCAGGGACACCTCTCACTGGCCCAGGTTGCTCAGAGCTTAATCCAACCTGTCCCTAAACTATGGAGACGAATGTCCTGCCCCAAAAAGTCAGGGAAGATTAGATTTCAGTATTAATTTCTTCAAGGTAAAGCTTTCATCTCTTTGGGCTGCAGGTTCAAATATTTCCTCAGCCAAATGTTTAAACTCTGTCCTCAGGAATAACCTCGGCAGGAAGTGAAATCAATTTCCCGTCAAATCTGTAAATGAAGTTTTCTGGGCCACAGAGTGTAACTTTGAAATCTGAAATATTTCTGAAGAATCATGAAAGGTAAAGTGTTGGATGGTTTTTGACGGAAAAAGCAACTCCTTGAAGGATTCATTCACACCAGCAAGAAAAGCTGGAGCAGAGAGAACCTGGGGAAATGGTACCTGGAAAAATTAGGAAGTAGAAAATATCTTAACCTGTGAGCAAATCCCCCCTTCTTCTCTGCTCTGGTGAGATTCCACCTTCCAGGACCTACAGGGAAGCTGGAGAGAGACTTTTCCCTGGGAACTGGAGTTACAGGACAATGGAGAATTAATTCAAAATGGCAGAGGGCAAATTTAGGTCGGATATTGGAAAGAAATCTTCCCCTGTGAGAGTGAACCTGGCATGGGTTTTCCAGGGAATTTCTGGTTGCTCCATCCCTGCCACAATGCCAGGTCTCACCAGAGGTGTCCCTGCCCATGGTGGGGGGTGGAAGGAGATCTTAAGGGTTCTTTGAATCCAACCCATTCCATGAGTCCATGACTCTGTAATGTTTTTATTGTTTCCCAGGACAATCCTCCCAGGAGAGGGAGGATTCCTGCTCCCAAATTCTGGATCAAGAAACAATGATTGTCTTCACTCCCAGCTGGGATATTTCAGGTGGTTTCGAAGCCTGAACCTCAGCCAACTTTAATAATATGAATTTCCCACTGCATGTCCTGTACAGAAAGAAGTATGGCAAGCCTACAGCCAGAGAAATTAAAACTAAAACTTCTTTGTTTTTTTTGCAGAACAGAATCACTTTATTGAGAATAAAAGCATTGACAGAAAAGCATCACAGAATATGAAGAACATCAAGTCACAGGCAACTTCTTCCATGGTTGCTCTTCTCCAGCTGGATGGTGAAGTTGCATTCCAGAAGAATATAAATTATTGCTTTATCCCACGTATTACACACACACACAGATGGGAGAAAAAAAGATCAGAAGACAACAAGCAGAATCAAGGAGGAGTTGTGGGATGGCTGTGGTCACAACATCTCCTCTGGGGCCAGGACTGGATCTCTCCATTGCCGGTTATTCCTTACTCCGGATATTTCTGTGGGGTTTAGCAGGACCCCCAGAAGCCGCGGCCGTAGCGGCCGTACCAGGAGGAGTAGGGGCTGCAATAGCCAGAGCCAAAGGCTCTGCCAGAGCCATACAGGCCCCGGTACCCCCCACAGGAGCCCAGACCCCAAGAGCCCCCATATCCATAGAGACCCCCATAGCCCAGGGATCCGTAACCCCCGTAGCCCCCATATCCGTAACCCCCATAGCCCAGGGATCCAAATCCCCCGTAGCCCAGGGACCCGTAGCCCCCGTAGCCCAGGGAGCCCCCAGAGGCTGCAAGGACGGGCGCTCCGGCCGATCCCACCACGGAATCCTGCGGGAAGGAGCTGAGGATGGGGCCGGGGAAGGTGACCACCACGGCGGGAGGCTGGATCACGGTGGTGGAGTCGGGGCACTGGCGCACGCAGGGCTCGTTGCCGCTGTCAGCCAGGGGCTGGGGCCGCAGCACGCCGCAGGCTGAGGAGGGGTACAGGTCGTAGCAGGACATCTTGCAGGGATGGGAGGTCTGCAGAGGCTGAAAAATAAGATGAGGACTTAAAAATTCAGTAGTTTACGTTAAAATAACAAGTAGAGTGCTCTGAGTATCCCCCACTTTGTAATCTCGGTGCTCTCTTTTTTCAAAAAGTGGTTTTCGCCAAAAATTCTCCAAAGTGTGTCCACACACAAGAGCAAGTGGGAAATGTTCTGAAAACCTTGTCCCTCAAAACACCCTGCAAAGAACTAAGATTTATTTCTCAACATTAAACTGAAAACCGAGAAGCAGAAGCAGCGAGAGCAAAGTGACTTTGTCCAAGGTCATTGGATGAGTCATTAGGAAAACTCGGATTTGGATTCAGCAGGTTTGCATGAGATGGAGCTTATAGAGAACTTAATTACAGTAGCTTCATCTTCCCACTCATCCCAATTTTGCTGAGAGTCAAGGGAACAACAGATTATAGGATTGTCAGTGCCTGTCTTTCCCAGAAATCATCTGACAAGACAATAAAGAACAAATCTCTAATGATGTTCTGTAAATCCTTAACAGAGTTTTGAGGAGGAACTTGAAAGCGAGAAGGTGAAGGAGAGCCTGAGGATTTTCGGTAGCAGGAAACACAAATGACTTTGTCACGTGTGGATGGCTACAGGGGTGACACCCTTGTCAAACCTTGAACCTTTAATGCAAACTTAGAGGTGGGTTAAATGTATCAAAGTGAGGATCAGAGAATCACAGGCTTTCTCAAGATGGAAGTGACTCAAAAGGCTCAAGTCCAACCCCCTGCTCTTTGCAGGATTATTTAGAATAAAACCAGAGGACCTTGGAATTGCCTGGCTTGGAAGAGATCTTAAATCACATCCAGTCCTACCCCTGACATGGGCAGGGAGACCTCCCAATATCCCAGGCTGCTCCAAGCCCCGTCCCAACTGACTTTGGACACTCCCAGGAATGGAGAATCCATGGAATATGCAGTGCCACAACCTCCCCACCTTCCCAGGGAAATATTTCTTCCCAATATCCAACTAAATTCCTCCTCTGTGCCCCTGACCCCATTCCCTGTGTCCTGCAATTCCTGAGGAAAAGTCCCTGCAGCCCCTGCAGATCCTGAGAGGGGCTCTGGTGTCTCCACAGGCTCAGCATTCCCAACATTCCCAGCCTGGATCCACAGGGAATGGGCTCCTGTCACCTCCTGACTCAGAGCATGCTCCAAGGTCTGACGTTCCTGACACCAAGAACTCCACAGGGCTCCACACACCAAAAAATTTTGTCTGCCACCCCCGAGACAGAAAAGTCCTAGACCTTTCCCAAGTCCACACGGCTTCACCCAAAAGAGAGGATGTTGGACATCAACTCGAGTTGAAGCCAAGAATGAAAAACACACTGAGAGCAACGGAGAAGATTCGGACTTACCCAAGTCTTCAAGAGGTCAAGGGAAGCGTTTGAAGGAGCGAGGAAACAGAGGAGCTTTTATATCAGCTGGAGGTACCAGATCAGCATCTCTTGCCCGCTCCAATTTCAAACTCATGCAACCACCAAGGTGATGAAATTGTTGGGTTCATTATTGGCGTTTATGAGGCCTTTCAAATTTGTTTGTAGTAATGATCTAAACATCACCTGAGATTATAGAGAATTCTTTCATCTTGTGATGGCTTGGGGGGAAATTAATACCTGGCATTATTCCTGTCACTTCCTTGGAATTACATCAGGAATAGCCAAGCCAGCTCCTCTTGGTGTTAACTGAACACCTGGAGAGTGGCTCATTTATCGGAATCAAAAATTGCATTGGAATTTAATCCTGAGCAGGAAAAACAGTGAAATCCTGAATTTTGGCAAAGTCCACAGGTTTCCATGGAGGAGACAGAGAGAAACCTTTGTCTTCCTGAAGCTTTTTTGAGTTTAGGAGATAAACACCGAATTAATTCATAAAGTTATCTAAAGCCACAAAGGGATTGGAGGTCCTGAAGAGACTTTTCCCCACGTGTTGATGGTCCAAAGACAGTCCCTGGGAACATTGAGCAGGCCTGAGGAAATTTGGGATTTTTTAGGAAAAATGGATCTTCCATTGCGAAAACTGAAATGTGACGGAAGTGCTTTGAATTATTGCCTCAGGTTCTTAGGAATCCATGAGCTCCTGTGATACACAAGTCATAAATCGCAAAAAGGGCTGAGCTGGAAGTTTCTCGGATGAGGGAACAATCAGGAATTTGGAATGTGTGACGCAAAGACTCCTTCTGGATGGGCCATTTTAATATTGCAGACTCCACGCCACACGTGATCCCTAAATGGTGAGGTGGGGTTCTCAACCTTTGGGGGGCAGGGGGTTTGGACAATAATCTTTTCAAGCTTCCAGGGAGCAAGTCCATGCAAATCCTGTAGATGATCCAGTAGATTAAAGGCACCGAGCTGGATTTAGGTGCCTCACAATTATGGAATGACCTCACATTCAAACACCTCAGTCAAGATATTTGTGTCCTTGGTACCATCAGTTCAAGGGCAAATACTGGGGGTTTGTGTCCATTCTGTTTTTTTCCTAGTGAGAAAGAATTAGAAGTAAAAAATTCCAAATAAAACCCAGAATTTCGTGAGTCGTACTTTATCCAAAACAATTCCAGGGATGGGGCAACCACAGGCTCTGCTCCTAGGGAAAAAGGGGCAGGAAAACAGGGAATGGGCTCAGGTGGGGTTTGTTGACAGCTTGGACTTGATGGTCTTGGAGGGCTTTTCCAACCCAAATAATTCCAAAATAATTCCAAAAGCCATTTAAGGAACATGGGATGCTTTCCATGCCTTCCTTTGGCTTCCATATTGTTCTCACATTAAGAGTTGAGACTGATAACGATAAAAATGACCACCCCAAAGTTGCTCTAGATAATTTTGTCTCCAGGTGTTTGGTTGTTTTTTAAATGAAAAAAAAGATCTCTCCACAGAAGGTGACCCCAAGCCAGCAGACAGGTTTTGCCATTAATGACGGAGAAGCTCCGGAAGAGCGTTGGGATAATTCCTGCTGGAATGCCGGGGCTGTGAACAGAATGATAACAGGAATGAGGGTGACTTGTCACCATTCCAGATGAAAGAGGGCTCTGTGACGAAACGCACCTATCACATTTCACGAGACTTCGGACAAGCAAACAAACAAAGAGTCAGCAAAACTTTGAGGACCTACGTGTCGCATTCATTTGGGGTTTGTCCCAATTATGCACATCCCCAAATTGCACCTTAGATGATCCTCTGGATCTTGGGAATGGTATAAAAGCTCTCCCAACTCAGGGCTCTTCACTTCGCCTTCCTCGCTTCATTCACCTCTGTGAGAAAGGTAAGCACCATCCTAAGGGATCTCTTCCCTTGGAATTTTCCCTTAGAGAATTCCATTCTCTCTTTTCTGCTGGTTTTCAGTAAGGTTGGGATCATCCGTAAGGATTCTAAAATTCTTAATAATCAGATTATTTTGTCATGGTTTTATTTTTGTTTGCTGTTGGAAATTCACAAGATTGAAATGGCAAAATCATTCTTTCCTGTTAGTAGAAATTAGAAAAATTACCAAAGCAGCTTCCAAAATCTTACAGAAGGTTTGTTTGGCCAACAAGAAATTTTTATGGGTTATATCACAAAAGTTTTTGGTATTTGTGTGATAGAAGCTTAAGGGTTGGTCAGTCCTAGGAGGAGAAGCTGAGGGAGATGGAGGGGCTCAGCCTTGACAAAAGAAGGCTCAGGGGAAATTTCGGGCTCTCCACAGCTCCCTGATAGGAGGATCAGGTCGGACACAGGAGGAATTTCTCCCTGGGAAGGGCTGCTGTTGCAGGAGGGGCCACAAAATGTGGTGGAAGAAATTTATGGAGGTTGGATGAGAGCTTTGTGTGGTTTTGGCAGAGGAAAGAACTGCTTTTAGATGGGAATGAAGTACAAGAAATTAGGAATGAGAAGACAGGAGAGATGACAACTGAGAGTGGGAGTGGTTAGCAAAAACACCGATGAGCAGGAAGGACAAAAGGCTTGAGATGTAACAATTATTTTTATCCACAGGTCCGCCAACCGTCAAACCTTTTAACCCTTGAATTTCTGTCTTTTGCCCACTCCCCAGTGTCTGCAGACCTCCCATCCCTGCAAGATGTCCTGCTACGACCTGTACCCCTCCTCAGCCTGCGGCGTGCTGCGGCCCCAGCCCCTGGCTGACAGCGGCAACGAGCCCTGCGTGCGCCAGTGCCCCGACTCCACCACCGTGATCCAGCCTCCCGCCGTGGTGGTCACCTTCCCCGGCCCCATCCTCAGCTCCTTCCCGCAGGATTCCGTGGTGGGATCGGCCGGAGCGCCCGTCCTTGCAGCCTCTGGGGGCTCCCTGGGCTACGGGGGCTACGGGTCCCTGGGCTACGGGGGATTTGGATCCCTGGGCTATGGGGGTTACGGATATGGGGGGTACGGGGGTTACGGATCCCTGGGTTATGGGGGTCTCTATGGATATGGGGGCTCTTGGGGTCTGGGCTCCTGTGGGGGGTACCGGGGCCTGTATGGCTCTGGCAGAGCCTTTGGCTCTGGCTATTGCAGCCCCTACTCCTCCTGGTACGGCCGCTACGGCCGTGGCTTCTGGGGGTCCTGCTAAACCCCGCAGAAAACCCTCTGGGTGATGTAGAAGGGCAAAGCAAAATGCAGATTTTTCTTCCCTTTAAATTCTTTCCCGATACCTCCATGGGTTTGATTCCTCTTTATCTCCTTCTCTACCACCCCTGTGGTGAATGCAGTGACAGACTGGAGTGTCTTTCAGGCTCTGCCGCCTTGCATTTACAACCCTGATGTTACCACGTTGTTTGTGTTCTTTTCATTCTCATTAAAACTCTGTTGCATCACTGAAAATCCTCGCGTTGGGCTTTTGTGTCCTCACCTTCCCTGAGTTTGCCAAACTCGCTGGGTAAAGCTCCCTGCTCTGCAGGAGGCTGCAAAAACATTGAGCAAACCCTGCCCAGAGGGGGAAAGTCTCCCTGAAGATCCTTCCATGGGGCTGTTTCACCCATGGATTTGCGATTTCAGTCGGTTTACTGAATTTCAAAGTGATCACAGTGTGGTGGACAAAGGGGAGCAGAAGTTTCCTCTCCATGTTGAGCTCTGTGTGCAGAGGCAATTTCCTCAGATCCACATCAGGGACCTCTTGAGTGAACATGGAATCCTAGGAATGGGTTGGAAGAGCCTTGAAAATCGTCAAGACCATGGGGTGGGACTCCTTCAACCAGGACCTGGGCAATTCCAGGGATGGGGCAGCCATGGAATCACCTCTGCCAGGGTCTCACCACCCTCACAGGGAAGAATTCCTCCCCAAAATCCAATCTAACCCTCCCTTCTGGCAATTTGAATCCATTCCCCCCTGTCCTGTCACTCCAGACCCTCTAAAAAGTCTCTCTCCATGTTTCTTGTGGCCCCCTTTACGTCCTGAAAAGCCACATTTGGGTCACCCGAGAACCTTTTCCAGGCTGAAAATCCCAGTTTGCTCAGCCTTTCACTTGGTATCCCCAGCATCTGGGACTGCTTTGGTTCTGTTTAATCTATTTTTATATGAAATAGAAATAGAAATAGTGTCCGTGTTTTATAAGTAGCCTAAAACCCAACAAAAGCACTGCACCATAAATGTCATTATCTTCTTATGTCATCAGCAAAGCACAAAGGCACCTCCTGAGTCAGGCAGATCCTTATCTCACAAGGAGTTTTCCTTATCTGCTTCAGCTGCCAAAAAATCTCGGGGTACAATTTTTCCTGCAGTAAAAAGATTTGTTGAACCTCATCACGTTTAGAGAATTGGTCAGAAACTGAAGGGAAAATGTGAATTAAAAAAAGGCAAAAGCTGCTGCAGTGCCCAGCTCCCCTCTCTGTAATGGGACAACAAATTTCTCAGTGTTGATTAGCTAAAAAAGCAGTGAAAAATCTGTGTTTTATTTAATTGTCTCTGGAAAATTGAATGACTCCCAGCAGAACCCAGAGCTTCCCCAATGGTGTCTAAATGACAGGCAGAGGGGATGTTCTACATCCTGCCAGGACCTGAAAATCAGCCAGAAAATCTGTCTATGTCCTGCCAGAACCTGAAAAATCTGCCAGGAAAACCTGTGTGGGTGAAGATGAGGGTAAGAAAAGCTCAGGTTACAAAAGGAGCCCTTAAGCAGGGTTTAAGCCGGGCTCTAAAGGAGATCCCGCGGTGCTTCTGGAGGGAAGGGACAAAGGATCCGCATGATGACACCTGATGGTGGCTGAGCCACCACCCTCGGGTCAGGGCAGTCCTTTATTTATTTAAATTAATATTTAATGAGCTGGCCATCAGGAAATGTGATGGTCACCGGGTGACGTGAGTGTGACCATCACTCAGCGGAACCTTCTGTGGGACCAGGGGAAAAGCTTGGAAATCTGATGGAAATGGGAAAATTGAGTGTCCAGCTCTCATGGCAAGGGGGACATTGAGGGGCTGGAGAATGTCCAGGGATGGGAATTGGGCTGGAGCAGCTGGAGAAGGGAATGGAGGATCCTGAGGGAGCTGGGGGGACTCAGCCTGGAGAAAAGCGGGATCCAGGGGGCATTTTGGGATCTGCCAGGGGGAATTTGGGATCTGATCCCAGGGAATGGGACAGGACAAAAGAAATCAGCCTCAAGCTGGGCCAGGGGAAGCTCAGGCGGGAAATTTGAGGAAATTCCTCCTGGAAAGGGCGGCCAAGCCTTGAAAGGGGCTCAGGGAGATTTGGAGTGGCCACCCCTGGAGATGTCCAAGGAATTCCAGGAATTCTGAGTGCCCAGACTGACCCCATGTTGGATTCAGTGACCTTGGAGCTGCTTCCCAATTTAAATAATCCTGGGGTTCTGTGAAGCTCCAGGCGGTTTCGAGGAGGGCCTTTTGATACACCCTGAGCTTCTGGAGAACCCCAGGCTCCCATCAGCGCCTTTATCACACCCGGGTCGCCTGGCGGTGACGAAAGAGTTTTGCTCAATATTTCTGTTTATGAGTTGATTCAAATTCTGACGCTGCACGAAACGCAAATTACAACCCAAAGATTTCTTTCATCTCAGCATTTTAATTGGCCGAGGTTCACGCCTGGTAACGTTCCATGAAATGCGTCGGGAATGACAGCGCGGATTCTGCTGCTTCATTTATTCACCTCTCATGAGCTGACATAATGCTGCTGGCTCAGGTGTTAATCATCATTTTCATCTGCTTGAAGGTGCAAGATTTTTTTCGTTTTTTCTTCACCCATAGTAGATAAAAAAAATTATTAAAACATCAGTGTCTTCCTTGTGAAATCAGCAGCTTTTACTCCTGGTTAGAATTCAGATTTAGACAAAACCATCCAGTGCTTTTCAGAGGAAGTTACAGATATTTTTTAAAACCCTCCAGATCTGAGTTTTGTCTCGCAGATGTTCAGGTTACAAACAGAGAAAATATGAATTAAAAGATCAGCACAGAAGGAGAAACTTGCCCAAATAAAAGAAAACTTAAATTAGATATGAAAATCCACTGAAATCCTGAGGTGAGAAACCATCAGCTGGTGAAGGGAACAGGAGGAGATCACTTGGACAAATTTTTTTTTCAATGTTTTATTTTTAATATTGATTTCAAGACTAATTTTAATTACGTTTCAAAATGCTGGGCTGTCAGAAAACAACCACATATTTATATTGCAATAATCACACCCCATTTCATGCATAAATTATTAAGGAGGGTTTGGGAAGTGATTAAAAACACACCCAAAAACATTTGGACAGGTTTTGGGGGCCATTATTCCTGTAATCCTCTGGGGACCGTCCCAAAGTTTGGGGGAAAAGAACCTCCCAATTTCAGTGTAACTTGCGCAGAAATGTGTTTTTTAATAACCCATCCACAGCAAATCAGGGGTTTTGAGGTGGGACCTGGCAAAGTTCATCTGTGAAAAACATGCTGCTATTCCTCCAGAAAAAAATCTTTGATTTAAGCCCTGTTTGAGGTGCTAAAATATTGTTTTGTGCATTGAGGAAAATTGGGAATCTCCCAATCCCAGCTGGCAAATCCACAATTCCCACAACGACGTGCGGTTTGTGGCAAAAAACATCGGGAGGCTCCTTCCACCTCTCCAAGCATTCCATTGCAAAATCAGGGAATAGATGTGATGAGAGCCGTGATCCGGAGCCCTTAAACCCAAATCTGTGCATGGCAGCAGGTTCTGACTCCGATTAAAATCATTAATGAAGCTAATGAAGGGGAAGCTAATGAAGGAAATGCTCAGCAAATGGGATTTAATTCCCACTGGGTGGGATGGGGCTGCTCCATCAGGCTCCGAGATGAAAGGGAGCCGGGAGCTGGAATGTGCCGATGGTGCTGGGCAGAGATTCAGGGTGGTTTTGCAAACTGCAAGCGAGCAGAGTTTCGTCACTTTTGGGGAGTGATTTGGGCTCGTCAGAGGTGGCGACTCCCGGGCCCGGCGCGGTTCAGCCCCAGGGCATCCCAGGGTTTGTATAAAAGCAGCAGCTCTGCGGAGCTTTTCCATCATTCTCCTGCTTTTCTCCTCTCCGTCAGGTAAGTCCGATGCCTTTTCGTTGCTCTCCCAGCTCCAGAATGCCTTTGCTTTTTGAATTTTTATTCCACTTGCTGTTCCCAGTGATTGCATTGATTTTTCAGGACTCTGTTTTTCCTTTATTCTTTTTATTTTTTATCCTATACCCTCTTCATCCCACCTCACCTCCATCCCATTTCATGTACATCCCACCTCATCTCCATCCTATCCCATCTCCAAACCATTTCATCTCCATCCTATCCCATCTCCATCTCATTTAATCTCCACCCCATCCCATCTCCATCCCATTTCTTCTCCATCCTACCCCATCTCCATCCCATCTCCATCCCATCCCATCTCCAACCCATTTCATCTCCATCTTATTTGTCGTATCCCATTTCCATCTCACCCCATTTCCATCCCATCCCATCCCATCCCATCCCATCCCATCCCATCCCATCCCATCCCATCCCATCCCATCCCATCCCATCCCATCCCTTATCCCACTATCCCATCTCATCCCACTCCATCCCACCTCTCCCAACACCAAACCTGCTCCTCTCCCACTCCAATTTTTCCCCTGGGGAACGTTTTCCCCCATTCCAACTCCCCCAAACCTCCACCTGCCCCTTCCGCTGACCCTCGCTTTTCAGCAGATCCTTCCCTGTATTCCAGGAACCGCCTCCACTAGGAAATGTCCTGCTACGACCTCTGCCCCACGCCCAGCGGCATCGCCTGCCCGCAGCCAGTGGCCAACAGCTGCAACGAGCCGTGTGTCCGGCAGTGTCCGGACTCCACCGCCCTCATCCAGCCGCCCCCCGTGGTGGTCACCTTCCCTGGCCCCATCCTCAGCTCCTTCCCGCAGCAAGCCGTGGTGGGATCCACGGGAGCCCCGGCCTTTGGTGGCTCCCTGGGTTATGGGGGTGTCTACGGCTCCGGGGTTTTCCCAGGATATGGAGCTCGCTCTGGATACGGGATCTCAGCGCTGGCCAGTGGCTCCTGCGGCCCCTCCACGTCTCGCCGCTTCAGCCGCCTCTTCCGCGGCTCCTGCGGGCCCTGCTGAGAACATTGGAGCCTCCAGGGAATCCTGGGAATGCCCAAATCCATGGCCATGAGGATGAGAGGTCAGAGTTTCCACGGCCCCCTCCGCATTCCCGATCCTTTTACTTCTTGTTTGGCACCTCCTCGTTGTTTGCTCTCGCTGCCTGTTCCAGAATTCCCAATTTATTTATCCGGCATGGGACAGCCATTCCCCATTCCAGCATTCCCAGTTTATTACTCCAGCATGGGACAGCCCATTCCCCATTCCAGCATTCCCAGTTTTTTGCTCCAGCATGGGACAGCCCATTCCCCGTTCCAGCATTCCCGAATTATTGGTCCAGCATGGGACAGCCCATTCCCTGTTTCAGCATTCCCAATTTTTTGCTCCAGCATGGGACAGCCCATTCCCTGTTTCAGCATTCCCAATTTTTTGCTCCAGCGTGGGACAGCCCATTCCTATGGATTTCACCCACAATGACCAGTATCCTCGGACATCAAGCAGGAAAAGCCGGCTGAGGACATCTTGGAGTGGGACTTTGGTTGGACTTTCCCCAAAATTGTCTGGGAATTATTTTCCCTGAAATTGTCCGGGAATGGATTTTGTCCAGGAATGGATTTTATCTGAGAATGGATTTTCCCCAGGAACGGATTTTTCCCGGGAATGGATTTTCCACGTTCTGTGATCTGTGGCTTTGCAAAGGGACATTTCTTGCTCATTAAAAATTCTTTGCATCACACTGCAGCCTCCTGGTTTCCTTTCTTCCCAATTTTTTTCCCCATTTTCCCTTCTCCAACTGATCTGCCCATAGGCAGGACCTGGCTGTTCCCTGAGGAGGAGCACAGCCTATTTCCTGGGTTTTCCAAAAATTTCTGTAATAAAACTCCTCAGGAGCAGCTTTTCATCCTTTGAAGGTTAAAAAAAAAAAAAAAAAATTAAATAATAAAATTCCAGAGTCATTAAGGTTGGAAAAGGCCATGGGCAAAATTGACAGAGGGAATTTATCAGGTACAAATATTTTATTATTTTCTATTTAAAGAGGAATTATGGAATCAAGGAATGATTTGGGTTTCCAAAGGCCATCCAGTCCAGCACCTCAAGTTTTCCTCTTTAGATCAGGTTGCTCAAAGCCCCTTGGACACTGCAAAAAATCAAATATTTCAGACATTCCTATTAAAAAAAATAAAAGAAGGAGGGAATGGGCTAAAAAAGAAATTTTTCTTCAGTGTGTCTGATGGAGAATTTCATTTAGAACACCTGAAAAAATTGAAGTGCAGCTCCTCAATTGCAAAATGATATAAATGGCAAATTCTCCTTTTGCCAATCCCACTGGAATCTGGCCCTCTGCCTGCTGAGAATTTGCCAGTCTGGGGCATCTCAAAACCATCAAATAAAGATTTTGTCAGACAGGAGCACTCTAAAACCCATTAAATAAAATTTTTGCCATTCAGGAGCACCTAAAAACCCATCAAATAAAGATTTTGCCAACCCAGAGCACTTGAAAAACATTAAATAAAGATTTTACCCATTAAATAAAGTATGGAAATCAAACACGAGAGATTTAATTGCCATGGGGATCTGGCATTTTGCTCAAGGCTGTGTTTGCAACACCTTTAATGAGTCAGCTGCTGATTAACATCTCAATTAACAGCACTTCCCTCACCCTGGGACTGAACACAGGGTAAGACAAGAGTGCAGTGACCTCTGGGGTTCATGAGAAGAGTTTTTCTCATCCTGAGAGTTCTCTTCCAGCTTCCAGGAATTTCCTGTTTTCATGGCAAACGGATCAGGAGCCTGAGTTGCTGCCATCAGAATTTTTCTGTCCCGTTTTCTTCAAAATTCTGCCAGAGAACTCCAGGAAATGTCACAGTTGGACACATCCAGACGTTGCAGTGGCCAGAAAATGATAATTTTTGTACCAAATTGGCTCCATAACCAGGGGTTGAAGGAACAGAGGCTGGTCCAGAACAGAGGTGGAAAAATGAGAAGATAACTCCCTAAACTTTGAGACGTTTTTGGCTCTTTTCCCTGTGTTTTTTTTTTTTCCCTTCCAAGCCCAGGGAGAATCAGGGAATTAAAGGTGAAGGAATTGTCCTTTGGAAAATGGTTTGGGTTGGAAGGGACCTCGAAAATTTGTGGGCGGGGACTCCTCCCTATCCCAGGGCATTGGACACTTCCAGGGATGGGGCAGCCAGAAATTCCCTGGAAAAGCTGCACCAGGGCCTCTCCCCACCAGGGGAGAGTGGGTTGCTCTGCAGGGAACTCTTGAACAATTTAATTTGATTTGATTTATTTATGGGAAAGTTTAAGGAACTCACAGAATTCCAGCAAAAAATTGCCTTTCGGTTAAAAATTCCTGTGAGAACTTCCAAGGGAAGTTTTCCAAGGGAAGTTTTCCAAGGTTTTCAAGTTTTCCAAGGGAAGTTTTTCAAGGAAAGTTTTCCACCCCACAGGCTATTTTTAAACACTGAAAAAAACCATAAAATCACCGTGTGGGGATGGAATTAAATCACAGCCCGGGGCAGGCATTGAGACACAAATAATCCGAGTTACCTGTGTTTGACTTTCTTTGGGAACACGGAACAGCCACGCCCGCCCTGAGGGAAGATCCCTACGGAATTGGAAGGGTTCCAAAACGTCTTTATCCCTCATGGAATGACTTTGTGTCACCGCCGAAAGGAGCTGGGCACCTTCCCGGTGTGGAAAAGTACTGAAAGCTGCCAGAATGGCAGAACTCCCCCCCCAAAAAAAAAATTGATGGATTAAAACCACAGGGAAACTCTGGATTTTGATGCACAATGGTTTAATGAGAAATGAGGAAGGGGAATGTCGTGGCAGGGATGGAAAGCACCAGGGGAAAGGAAGGAAAGAATGGCTCCAGGGCTGCCCATTCCACAGGGGTGACTCCTGGGTTTTCAGGCGTGGGAAGGTGGCGCACCCTCATCCCAATTTCAGCCAGCCAGAGATGATGGACAGGACCATTCCGAGCTCCCTTTTTGCAGGAGCCACCCGGAATAAAAAGAAAAATAAAGAGTCAGAAAAGGGGATTTGCATAAAATCGGGGCTGAGGATGCTGCGGGAATTGCTGGCGGCTCTGTGGTGGCTCTTTGCTCCTTCCTGCTCACTCCTCGGATATTTAGCAGGGTCTGCAGCTCCCAGAGGATCCGTAGGATGAGTAGGATCTCCTGTAATTGTAGGAGCCGTAGGAACCCCCAGATCCCAGGAAATTTCCGATCCCTGGAAGTTCCCAGATCCCAGGAAGTTTGAGGGTGCTGAGGATCCCACGACGCTCTCCTGAGGGCAGGAGCTGAGGATGGGGCCCGGGAAGGTCATGACCACGGGAGGAGGGTAGATGACAGCCCTGGAGTCCCCGCAGGAGGTGACACAGGGCTCGTTCCAGGTGCTGGCCACGGGCTGGGGGCAGGAGATCCCGCAGGGAGCCAGGCAGCGAGAGCTGGAGTTCCTTCCGTAGGAAAACATCTTCTGGGAATGCAGAACGCACGAAGCCGAGGCGGCAGGAAGGTCTTGGTGGGGTTTGGGCTGGGAAGAGAGAGAATGGGACAAAAAGATGGCCAAGAGACTCAAAATTTGGCTTTTGCCACCTTCTCATGTCCTTGTCTCCCGTTTCTCCCAACTCTTAATTGTGGAGTCGATTTGACACAAAAATACTGCCCAAAATGAAGAGTAACCTCAAAATTAACAGTAAGCCCCAAAATTAACAGTAACCCCAAAAGGAAAAGTAACACCCAAATGAACAGTAACTCCAAAATGCACAGAAAACCCCAAAATATCCAGTAAACCCCAAAATGAACAGTAACCTCAAATTAACAGTAACCCTAAAATGAACAGTAATCCTAAAATGAACAGTAATCTTAAAATGAACAGTAACCTCCAAAATGAACAGTAAAGCTCAAAATGAACAGTAAACCCTAAAATTAACAGTAACTCCAGAATGAAAAGTTAACTCCAGAATGAAAATTAAACTCCAAAATGAACCCTCAAAATTAGCAGTAACCCCAAAATGAATAGTAAATCCCAAAATGAACAGTAACCCCAAAATGAAGAGTAACCCCAAAATGAACAGTAACCCCCGAAATTAGCAGTAACCCCAAAATGAATAGTAAATCCCAAAATAATGAAGAGCAACCCCAAAATGAACAGTAAACCCCAATTCCTGCCCTGGCCCTGCTGCCCCCACAGTTCTGGGTGCAAGCAAAGCTCAGTTCAGATCCCAACAGTTCCAGGAACAATTCCAGGCTCGGTCTTACCCCTGCGGAGCTCGGAGTGAGTCGGGAGGGTTGTCTGGAGCAGCCCAGAGATGTGAGAGGGTTTTTATCCCTTTTCTTGGGCAATCAGCTGGAGCTGAAACATCCACGGCCGATGAATGATCCAACAAAAATTCTCCCCACCTGTCACTGCCCCAGATAAAGTGATTATTTCGCTCAGCAATTATTGCTGTTGTTGTTACATCCCCGGCATTACTCAGGCACAGTAATGATTTTTTTTTTTTTCCTGCTTTTATTATTGCTTTTTTTTCCTCCTTCTGGGATTGCCTCATGGATTGCTCAGAGCTTGATCCGTCAACACGAGGTGCTGACATAGCTCGGATCCCACCCCACTTTTTCCAAGGAAAAGGGAATTGTGCAATTTCTCCCATTATTGACCCACAGCAACTCCCGTGACTCCGATACGAGGCATGTTCGTCCACAGGCACCTTCCTACAGAATTTGGGAATGGGAAGAGCTCCTTCCCATCCTCCTGGACAAGGAAACACTCCCAGCTTTGTGAAATGTCCAGGTGGAGTAACCTGGGAGTTTTCCAGGAGAAATCCAAGTCCACTTTTTAGGGAATCCATGGGATCAGCGCTGCTGAGTGAGGAGGATTCATGGTTTGGGGTGAGCCAGGTCAGGGAGGGGATCCATGCATCATCCCTGGAAAACCTGGGAATGTCCAGAGGCAGCTCCAGCTGATGCAGAGGTCTGGCTGCAACTTCAGCAGATTTATTGTCCTGATTCCTCCCTCTCCAGCCAGTCACGGATTAAATCTCCTGTTGAGTCTCCACATTTTCCATACCAAACACTATTCCCAAATTTCCTCAAGAAATGAGCTTTTCCCTTCCAAAATCCCTCCCCTTTATGGAGTTATAAAGTGAACACTGGAGTTTTGAGTAGCCCTGAGAATTCTTTTCCAAAATATCCATTTTATTCCGTTTTGTCCATTGGTAACTCTCAGGGTGCGAAGCCTGAGGGATCCTTTTCCGGGGTTTCCCTGAGTTCTCCCAACCCCTGGAATTTTCACTCAAGAGGATTCACCCAAACCAAAATCAGGATTAGGAGAAATTAAGGAAGGAGAAATTGTGGGGCCACAACCCCAAAACCCCAGGAGCTGCTCCTGCCCTGACCACACCTGGTTTCACTTCATGTGGCACCCAATGGTGACAGAGGCGCCACATCCCAACAGTGAATCCCAAAATCCTTGGGAATCACCCCTGTGCCAACCTCTAGGCTCTTCTAAAAGGGCAAAAGGAGAAACCCAGTGGGATCAATCCAAATAATCCCTAAAATTTCTTCCTTTTGGGTATTGGTGTTTAATTCTCCCCCTCTGCTCTGCTCTGGTGAGATCCCACTGGGAATTCTGTGCCTGGTTCTGGTGTCCCCAAGCCATGAAGCTGTTCAGGGGACTGGAGCCCATCTCCTGTGGATCCAGGCTGGGAATTTTGGGAATGTGGAGACCCCAGAGCCCCTGTCAGGATCTCCAGGGAAGCTGGAGAGGGACTTTTCCTCAGGAACTGCAGGGACAGGACACAGAGAATGGGGTCAGGGGCACAGAGGGGGGATTTGGGTGGGATTTTGGGCAGGAATTGTTCCCTGTGAGAGCCTGGCCCAGAGAATTCCATGGATTCTCCACTCCTGGAAGTGTCCAAGGTAGGCTTGGAGCCTCCTGGTCTGTGGAAGCCGTCCTTGCCTGTGCAGCAATTCCACAAAAAAAAAAAAAAAAAAAAAGATTCCCCAACATTTTTGCCAACTTGGCAAAATCAGCAGAACGCTGCAGGAAGCGAAACCGCTTCCAGGAAAAAAAAAAAAAAAAAAATCCTCAAGGAAGAAACCGGAGGGTGTTGGGAGAAACTGATAATTGTCCTGAGGCGGATAAAACAATCGGGATCGCCCCGGCGAGGGTTGGGAAACGCCGGGGATGTCTCAGCCCCCGCGGGCGATCCCGGGATAGGATAAAAGGCTCCCGGCTCCCAATTCCTGCCATCCCAGCGCCGGATTCCTGAGATTTCAGCTCCTCGGGCTTCTCCTCTTCGGGATTCGAGTGAGTCTGGGGGCGCTTTGGGGGTGGTCGGAATGGGAGTCGCTCCTTGGGGAGACTGGGAGGGAGGGAAGGAGGAGCAGAGGGAGAGGGAGAAGGGAAAAAGAGAAAAATCTGAGGTTTTGGAGAGGGAGCAACTTGGGAAGGAGGGAGGGCAAAACTGGAGAAGGGAAAAACAAAAAAATCTGAGGTTTTTGGACAGGAGCTGTTTGGGAAAGGAAACGGAGAAGGAAAAGTGAAAGAGGAAAAAAACTCTGAGTTTTTCCAGAGCAGGTGACTGGGAGGAAAGGAGGGAGGAGAGAGGGACAGGAAGAAGGGGAAAAAGAGGAAAAATCTGAGGTTTTGGAGAGGAGATGCGTGGAAGGGAGGAAGGGAGAGAGAAGGAGAGGAACAGGGAGAAGGGGAAAAAGAGAAAAAAATCTGAGTTTTTCCAGAGGAGCTGCATGGGAGCGAGGGATGGAGGGAGTAGAGAGGAACGGGGAGAAGAGAGAGAGAAAAATGTGAGATTTTTGAGAGTTTCGGTAGGGAGTGAGGGAAGAAGAGAAAGAGGGGAGGGAAGGAGGGAGGAGCAGAGGGAGACAGGGAGAAAAGAGAAAGAGAAAAATCTGAGATTTTGGAGAGGTTTTGAAGGGAGGGAAGGAAGAAAAGAAGGAGGAGGGAGGGAGGAGGAGAGAGGGACAGGGAGAAGAGAGAAAGAAAAAAAAATGTGAGATTTTGGAAAGTTTTTGGAGGGAGGGAAGGAAGGAGAGAATGAGGGGGAAAGGAAAGAGAGAAAAATACGAGCAAGGGCTGTGCTGCCCTGATTTCTAACCCCTTTTCTTCTTCTCCCTCCTCTCCCCGGAGCAGTTCCACCTCTCTCCTCGCACCATGTCCTTCTCCAGCCAGCTCAGCTCCCGCTGCTCCGCACCCTGCGAGGTGTCCTGTCCCCAGCCCTGCGCGGACGCCTGGAGCCAGCCCTGTGTCACCTCCTGCGGGGACTCGCGGGCCGTGGTCTACCCTCCTCCCGTGGTCATCACCTTCCCGGGGCCCATCCTCAGCTCCTGCCCCCAGGAGAGCATCGTGGGATCCTCGTTCCCGCAGGGAACCCAGCGCCCCTTGGGGCTGCAGGGCTCCCTGGTTTATGGAGGCTGCTCCTCCTCCTCCTCCTCCTCCAGGAATGTCTGGAGCCAGCGCGCCGGGGGCTGCGGGCCTTGGTGAATCGGGGAGAAAAGAGAAGAGGGGAAATCTGAGGGGATGAGAGGGAGCTGGAGCAGGAGCTGAGCCGGGGATGCGGCTCCGTGGGGTTGGGGGAGCCTGGCAGATGCTCAGAATCCATGGGGAATGTTCAGGATCCATGGGAAATGTTCAGAATCCATGGGGAATGTTCAGAATCCATGGGGAATGTTCAGAACCCATGGGAAATGTTCAGGATCCATAGGGAATGGTCAGAACCCATGGGGAATGTTCAGGATCCATGGGGAATGGTCAGGATCCATGGAAAAAGTTCAGGATCCATGGGGAATGTTCAGAACCCATGGGAAATGTTCAGAATCCACGGGGAATGTTCAGGATCCATGGGGGATGTTCAGAATCCATGGGGAATGTTCAGGATCCATGGGGAATGTTCAGGATCCATGGGGGATGTTCAGGATCCATGGGGAATGTTCAGAACCCATGGGAAATGTTCAGAATCCATGGGGAATGTTCAGGATCCATGGGGAATGTTCAGAATCCATGGGGAATGTTCAGGATCCATGGAAAAAGTTCAGAACCCATGGGGAATGTTCAGAATCCATGGGGAATGTTCAGGATCCATGGAAAAAGTTCAGAACCCATAGGAAATGTTCAGGATCCATGAGAACTGCACAGAATTCATGGGAAATGCTCAGCATCCATGGAAATCCCTCAGCACCTCCGAAATCTCCTCAGCACCTCCGGAATCTCCTCAGCACCTCTGGAATCTCCTCAGCACCTCTGGGAGCTGCTCTTCCTCTCCCCCTTCTTGTTTTTAATGTCCAAATTTGCCTTTTCCTTCCTCAAAACCGAAATTCTTTGCTCACACCCCACCCTATTCCTCACTGCCCGGGCACAAAATTCCTGGGAATTTGTCCGTGGATGGGTTAAATTGTTTGGGATTGGGCATTTTGTCCATTTGTGGGTTTTTCCTTGGATACCTCTGTGTCTGACAGGAGGAGCCTCACCTGGAATCTGTCCAAGACCTTTGAAATGTGACCCAAGCAGGAAAAATGTGATGAAAATTAATTGTTTTGATTGATTATCCGGATTATTAATTTAGATCAATGCACCTTGTGTTTTTCCACTTTTATCCCAATAAACTCCTGTGTTTGCATCCAAATTTCTTGGATTTCTTCTCTTTTCTTAACAAAACCTTTTCAAAGCCATGGAACCAAACCGTGCCCTTATCCCAGAGATCTTGGGAGGAGGGTTTGGCTCTTCCAGGGAATGTTTTTATGGATTCACCCATCAGAAAATTCCCACTTCACCTTCCCAGGGAACCAGGTGGGATGGAACTGCCCAGTCCTTGGGAAAAAATTTCCATGAAAAATCAAATATCCACTCCAGAGCTGTTCCAAGAACTCATCCCACCCAGACAGAAGAGGAAAACTCCAAATTATGATGCAGAAAGGATTTTATTGGTGCAGATAAATGGGATTCATCCCACGACAGCAGCGCCGCTGGGAATTCTGGGGAAATTAAGAGGGAATTCAGAGGGAATTCTGAGGGAATTACAGGAGAATTCAGAGGGAATTCTGGGGGAATTCAGAGGGAATTACAGAGAAATTCAGGCAAATTTACAGCAGAATCGATGGGAATTGTGAGCGGAGATCTGATCCAGAGGGAATCGCGGGCCCGGGATCATTCCTGGGAGGAAGGAGCAGCCCCGGCCCCTCTCGGAGCCCTCCCCTCATTCACAATTTGCGAATTTGCTCCTTTTTCTGCTGGATTTGCTCATCCAGGGAATCCTTGCCGGGCTTGGCAGGGCGGGAATAGCAGGGGTAGGAAATTCGGGAATAGGAGGAGGAATTTCTGGAATAGCAGGGGTAGGAAATTCGGGAATAGCCAGGGTAGGAATTTCGCGAATAGCAGGAGGAGGAGGAGGAGAAATTCCGGCCACCAGAAGAGGCTCCAGGCTCACAGGAGATCTGGACACCTCCGGATCTGAAGGAATTTCCCATTCCCGGTGGGAACGAGGATCCCACGATGCTCTCCTGGGGGCAGGAGCTGAGGATGGGCCCCGGGAAGGTGATGACCACGGGAGGAGGGTAGACCACGGCCCGCGAGTCCCCGCAGGAGGTGACACAGGGCTGGCTCCAGGCGTCCGCACAGGGCTGGGGACAGGACACCTCGCAGGGGGACAAGCACCCGCTGCTCATCATCGCTCCTGAAGACATTTTTTGGGGATGGATGGAGACCTGAAATCAAATCAGAGCTGTAAATCCCAGAATTCCAGCAGGAAAAAAATCCTGCTGTGGTGCCTTCCATGAGCAGGAGAAAAGAAGATAAGGACAGTTCAGAAAGTTTCCTGAAAACATATTTTGTGATAGAGGGGGAACTGCAGCACCCGCTGCTCATCATCGCTCCTGAAGACATTTTTTTGGGGATGGATGGCGACCTGAAATCAAATCAGAGCTGCAAATCCCAAAATTCCGTAGGGGAGATAAATCCTGTTCTGGTGCTTTCCATGAGCAGGAAAAAAAGGAATTTGGGAAGAGTTGGGTTTGTCCCTTTTCCAACCATCTCCCATGGCTCCCTGGGAATGTTTTGGAGGTAAATCTGACAATTTTGGAGCTCAAACCCTCCCTGAGCCCCCCAAACCCGACTTACGCGGTTGCACAGCAGGAGATGGGATAAGAATCTCAGATAAATGATTGAAAATCTCGGTGCAGGAGTTTTTATAGAGCTCCTCACTCCACCCCAAGGGAAGGGAACCACTCCTGTCCTCCTTTGTCCTCATTGTCCCTCAAATGCCATTTTTGTTTTGCTTTTGTCTCTCAATCCACGTAATTTGGGGCCATTGTTTCTCCCAAAACCCCACCTGGCGTGGCTTTAAATCCCAGAGATTTTGGGATGTCAGACAGGGAGGGCGATTCCCACCTTTGGCACGAATCCCAGGCTGAAGATTTATTTTGCTACGAGCTTTCATATCAATTGTGTTTTGTTTTTTTTTCTTTTTAGAAAATTGTATCGAAATCCCACAATTTAATGCCCTCACGTGGATCAGCCTCTCCGTCTCCTGTTTTTGTTTCTCCAAATCAAGAGTTCCTGACTCAGAACCAGGGCAGGAGATGAAAGCAGCCCGACCTTGGGCTCCTCCCTGCATCTCCTTCCCCACTGAATCAACAGCCAGGGCTGGGATTTCACCTCAGACTTTTTAATAATCCCCGTGAGGAAATCGACACCAAAAATTACCCAATTCCTGCGGGGTGCCGGACAAATGAGGGGTTGGGTGTGAGAAACAAGGGTTTGGCGTCTTCTTGAGATAAGAGAGCACCGAGATGGAGAGGGGAGGAATAAAAATAAAATTTAAATTTAAATTAAAATTATAATTCAATTGTTTTGGCAGCAGCGATCACAGAGGAAACGTGATTTCCAGGGAAAGTCACAGAAATCCAAGGATCATTCCCAGCCTCCGAAGAGGAGGAGGAAGGTTTTGGGATGAGGATGAAGAAGGGCAAACAGTGACTCAGGATTGGAGGTGCCAGGGGTGTGGTGATATCCCAAATTCCTGTGAGGAATTCAAGAAATGACCCGACCATGCCAAGATCTCTGGAAGGATTTTTGGGGCTCACTCAGTGACCCCAAACCTTCCTGGCTGGTTCAAAACCCACAGAGAGAGGTGAAACCCCCAAAAATGTGGCGACCCCCAATTTTTTTTTTTTTTTTTTTTTTTTTTTTTTTTGTGGATTACAGAGGGAACCCAACCGCCTGCCCTGAGAAGAAAATCCATTTTATTTTACCTGATTCTGCACTCAAAACCTTCCTTGAGGAAGGAAAACTGAATTCTGGGAGCCTGGGGTGCACAGGGAGGATAAATCAGGGCAGGAATGAGAGAATTCCAAGGAATCAGCATCAGGTTTGGGATTAACATTTTATGGGCTCATGATCCTGCAAATCCCGGTAATTGTTGGATGGAACACCCTAAAGGGACAAATCCTGCCCGATCCCGGCAGGAATTGCCTTCCCTGAGGCTTTTCTTCCTCAGCACAAAATCATGGCAGTTGTACAAACTCAAAGGCCAAAATGGATCCAAAAATCCCAGACTTCACAAACATTTAATATTTATAAAAGTAACTTTAGGGCGAAAATCATCAATTTACTAAAGGAAAAAAATTAATTATTCTGAATAGGTAAAGAAATAAAAACATGTGAAGTTATGAAAATTATGAATTTTTTTTTTCCGCTTTGTTTTTTTTTCCCACCACAAATTGATTATTCCAGTCTCGGGGCACATAACCCAAATAAGAGCTGATTAACATTAAATTAACATTCCAGGTCCAGGCGTAATCCAGCCTGGGAGTGTTTTGGGGAGCGTCCCTGCTCCCTTTGTTCTACTGGGATATTTTGGGGTGGCGGTAATTGCGGGAATGACCCGGAATTCCAGCGCGGCTCCAACGTGGCCATTAGGGAAGAATGAACCGAACATGATCTTTAGGATAAAAACAGCGCCTGGGATGGCTCGGAATGGGATGAGCAGGACACGCCTGGCATCCCAAACTGCCTGGAGGGATCCGCTGCTGGCACCGGCTCCTGGAATTTGGGAGCTCCAGGTCCCTCCCTGTCATGGCAGAGAGGTGGAGAAGAGTCCTTGGAAAAGCAGTTCAGGAAAGTTTGGATGCAGAAATGTGGAGAAAAGCTTGGGTTTGGCTCAGTTCCCTTTGTTTAGAGGGAAGCAAATCCCCAAACAGGGCTGGGTATGAACAGGACACTAAAAATTCCTGTTCTGTTACAATCTGAAGGTTTTACCCTGGTCAATTCAGAGCCAAGTTTTTCAGGAATAAAAGTTTTTATCCCAGAAAATGCAGAGCCAGGGATTTTTTTAGGAATAAATTTTTTGTTTGTTTTGTTGGTTTTTTTTTTCCCAGAAAATGCAAAACTGGGTTTCTCTAGGAATAAAATCTCTTATCCCAGAAATTTAACCCTAAATTTTACCTTCAGTCAAGTTTGGAGCGGTCTGGGAAGAGCCTGGAGGTCGCCTGTCCCTCTATCCAAGGCTGAGTGTCCCCAAGAGAGCCCAAGGAGCAGAGGAAAAAGGGAATTCGGGACGGGTTTGATGCAGCAGCATTTTAATGGAATGCAAAGTGGAGTCGAACATATGCAGAGAGAATAATGCAGACAAAGAGGAGCAGACTCCGAGAAAAGCCCAAAATCACCCAAATCACCCAAAATCGCCATCACTTGCTCCAGCCTGACCCGTTCCAGCCCGACACCCCTCCTCTCACACTTGCCAAGACCTTCCAATCCCTACCATTCCCAAAATCCCTCGGTTCCGATCCACGCTCGGTGTCGAAACTGGGCAGAGAAAGCCCAAAGCACAGACAGAAGATGCAAAGCCCCAAGAAGAAAGAAAAGCCTGAACTAAACTAAAGCTCTATCCTAGACTTAAATCGCAGGGTCCTGGTTTCCAGTGGCGCTTCCGTCTCCGGCAGCCTTCGGGTCACATTCCGTATTCCTTCGCTTCTTCCCTCATTCCTTTCCGTGGTTTACTTCCCTCAAAAACCGCTCAGATCTTCTTGCAGAGGCCCCTCTGGCACGGGTGCTTCCAGCGGGTGGAGAAGGTGTAGGAGCGCTCAGGGGCGCACTTGGTGGCGCAGGGCGTGGCGCAGGGCGTGGCACAGGGCGTGGTGCAGGTGGGGACGCACTTGGTCACGCACTTGGTGGCACAGGGGGTGGTGGCACAGGGCGCAGGGCAGGGCGCTGGGCACGGCGGGGCGCACTTGGTGGCGCAGGGCGTGGCGCAGGGCGTGGCACAGGGCGGGGCACAGGGTGGAGGACAGGGTGGGGGACAGGGCGGGGCACAAGGCTGGACACATTTGGTGGCACACGGGGTGGCACACGGGGCAGCGCACGGAGCCGCGCAGGGCGGGGCGCACTGGGTGACACACGGCGGGTCACATTTGGCCACGAACTGCGGCACGCAGCAGGACTCGAGGCAATCCAGCCCCTTCTGGCCCGTCCCGATGGCCACGCCCGCCTCCAGCGCCCCGGCAAGCTCGGCCGACTCGGTGGAGCCCACCACGGTCTCCTGCGGGTACGTGGTGAGGATGGGACCCGGGAAGGTGACAACCACGGGTGGCGGGAAGATGATGACCCGCGAGTCGGGACACGCCACCACACAGGGCTCGTTGCAGGCGGCGGCGCGAGGGTCGGGGCAGGGCTCACAGCACGCGGTTTTCTCGCAAGGACATCTTGTGGCTGGGCTGGACCTGCAAGGAGGGGACAAATGTCAATCCCAAGGAGTTGACAGGATGGGATCAAGGCCTGGAAAGGCTCGAGGTGGTGGGTGGGTTGGAAACCGCACTGCTCTGCTTTGCTTGGGTCTTCTCAGTGACCTGGCAGAGCCCCTGGAACCCAAACACCTCCATGGGGACACCAAACACCACCCTGGGGACCCCAAAACACCTCCATGGGGACACCAAACACCACCCTGGGGACCCCAAACACCTCCATGGGGACACCAAATCAACACCCTGGGGACCCCAAAACACCCCCATGAGGACACCAAACACCACCCTGGGGACCCCAAAACACCTCCATGGGACACCAAATCACCACCCTGGGGACTCCAAAACACTTCCATGGGGACACCAAAATCACCACCCCGGGGACACCAGAACATGTCCCTGGGGACACCAAATCACCCTTTTGGGGACACCAGAACACCTATTTTGGAGACACCAAACCACCTCTTTCAGGGACACCAGAACACCTCTTTTAGAGACACCAAACCACATCTTTTGGGGACACCAAATCACCCTTTTGGGACACCAAATCACCC
This sequence comes from Muscicapa striata striata, assembly GCA_030060385.1. Taxonomy (NCBI): domain Eukaryota; kingdom Metazoa; phylum Chordata; class Aves; order Passeriformes; family Muscicapidae; genus Muscicapa; species Muscicapa striata. The sequence continues at coordinate 191,158 of JAREIS010000460.1, read as the reverse complement.
ATTTCGGACAGTGAAACACCTCTTTGGGGACACCAAATCACCTTTTTGGGTACACCAAAACACCTCTTTGGGGACACCAAATGAACCCTTTGAGGCTGTTGTTTAATTAATATCTCTTTTCTCCTGTGCAATTTGGGCTCTGGAGGTGGAGCTCAGTAGAATGAGGGCAACACAGAAACCACTGTAGGAGTGGACAACACAAGAGGTTTTGCTGGATCAAATCTGGGCAAAGCCTGGTCTAAGAAGATAAAAATCCAAGGAATATTATCCCTATGGTGGGATTGATCCATAAGGACACCAATAATCACCAATTTAGTGCAGTTGGTTCAGGCGCCTTTGCCACAGATATTGAGCACAAAACTCACTTGGAAAATTCAATAAAAACCTTTTGCAAGATCATGAGGAAAAACTGAAGCACAACAAATACCCCAGAGCTGTCCCAAATTTAAATTTCAGAGGGCTTAAAACTGTTCTCAAAACTGGGCTGAATTCTTCTTTCTGGTTTTGAAATAAATTTAAGGGTGGAGATTTGGGAAACAGCACAAAAGTCCATTTCAAGTTGTCATTTCTACCTTACCCAAATTCCATCTCAAAGCACTGAGTGAAGGAGCCACTTAATCTGTTTTTGCAGATTAAATGGAATATTTTGGGTTCAGCCCAGGTGATTATTTTTTTTTTTTTTTTAGCTGCATATTGGAGAAGCCTGGGTGGGGCTGAGTTTGACTCAAGCCATTTTTGTTTTCTTTCCTCATTCTAAACACGGTGCCCAAATGTGCATTATTCACCCAAACTTCAAACCCTAATCCAGGTGCTCTCCTGAGGTTTCCCACCCTTTAAATCTGCTGCAACTCTGAATTCCCTGTCCTTGACTTGACCCTGATCAGAGACTGAACCAGAGGAAAGGAATAACTTAAAACCAGACCTAAACACAGAGCGCAAAACACCCCAAGCAGATTCAAATCTTCTCATTTTGCATGAAACCAAAGCTTTGCATAAACAGAACAAAACCACCCAAAGCAGCTTCTCGAGTTGACATTTTTAGGTCATTCCCGTATCTCCTGCATAGAAAATCCAGGAATTTTGCAGGGCCACGTCCAGAGGGATGTGGTGTCCTCATCCACAGGCGACTGCATCTCTGCCCATCTCAATATTTCTAAAACTCCTGTTTAAATTCCCACACCATCTCTGCCCAAAATCAGATAAAAAGTGGAAGCCGCAAGGTCAGAACCGCCCCCGCAGGTGGAAGCTGTTGGCTGAGGTATTTTAAGATTACTAAAAGGTTGTATCCATTAAATTTCCATAAAGCGATGGAATTAAATGTTTTTAATATTATCTAGATTGCAAATACGTTTTTAAACTCTGATCCTGCAGCACTTCTGAATGAATAATCAAAATTATTTTGATTATTCCATGAAAATAAATGCAATTGTTTACCAGAACGGCAGAATACGAATCCAAAATTCAGCGCTGAGTTAAACGTAAACATTTTAAAAACCAGACTCATTTCATTTTATTATTTTAGGAAGAAGTTATATCAGAATCCAACTTACTCAGTTCACGGAGGAGAAGCCAACAGGACCCGCTGGAAGCTCCCTGAGTCAGGAATGGTTTTTATATCCCCGGCTGGACCACCAGGCTGATGCAAGAAAATAACGTCATATTTGGGCATTAGGTCCCATTACTCCCCAAACCAAATTTGAGGGGTAATTACAGTAATTGCTTTGCTTTGCTCAGTGTTTGTGTTGATTACCCTTTTCTCACCAGCACGTGACCGCCGTTGTTTGGCGCCGGATTCTTCTCATTTCAGAGTTTTGAGGCTCAAATTTATTCCTGCAGCTCTGCCAGTGTTAAAACCCGGGCTTGGTTTTGTGGGAGCTCCTGTGCTTTGCAAGGCTCGTCCTTGCAGCTCCTTAATCCTGAGATTTGTTTTCCTGGCCTCTAAGAATGCAGCAGAGCCTAACCCAGCATTAGCCGTGAGTGTTCCCGGCTGCTTCCAAACTTGCTGGGACGTGTTTATGGGAATGGAGTGGCCGAGTCGGCTCCTGGAGCCACTCCCGGCTGAGCCCGCGGGGTCCTGGCTCCTCATTTGGTGTCCGAGTCCAAGACCCGACTCATCCCAAGTTCCAAACCTCCAGGAGTTCCACCTCAGCGTGAGGGAGAACTTCCTTCCATGGATCTGCTGCCCAGAATTGGGATTGTCCCTCTCTGGAGTCATCCCAAACTCACGTGGATGTGTCCCTGTGTCACCTGTCCCGGGAGAGGTCACTTCCAACCCCAAAAATCTTGGGATTCTGGGATATAAAACAGCGCCAGGAGTTGGTGCGGCCGCTGGAGCCTTGGTTTAGCACAAAACTCCTCCTCTGCCACGAAATCCGTGCCCGGGAAGAAATCTGAAGCGGGAAAGTCCCTTTTGGGAAAAGTGGGATGGTCAGAGGCATCCTGGTATGGAATAAATCATTCCAGTTCCTTTCCTGGTGGTTTTGGTCACCAGAAAAATGTTGGAGTGCGGAGGAGTGTGGGAAACTCGGGGTGAGGGGAGAAGCCACCAAAGACAAAAATTCCCTGTTTAACACGGAAAAACAGGGGAAAAATGATTTATTTAAGGTCATTCAGGACAACTTTGGCTCCAGAGGATGAAGAGTTACAGTTTGTGCTGGGGTGAAGCAGAAATTCATGGCATGCTGGGAGCTCAGCCCCCGAGGTGAGAGAAGCCGGATCCCCAAATTTAAATCCCCAAATATGCCCTGATTTGGGAAGGTGAGTGTTTGGCCAAGTGGATTGAAATGGTATCATTAGGATAACAAACACTGGGGCTGGCTTTTAATCCCAAAGAACCAGAGGGATCTGAATTCCCGAGGTGTTTCTCGCTGCCTGAGTCAGGGAAATCACGTGGGAGGCTCTGACACATTTATTTGGAAGGGACGCTATGATTCAATCCTGGTTTAATATCTGCAGCCTGTCATTAACTTCAGAGAGCCACGGCGCTTTGCATGGGTAAAACATGAGTGGGTGTTTGCAAAACCATCCCCAAGCATTTCCTCACAACATTCCCAACGAGTGCTTTTGCCCAGGGGAGCCTCTGGAATCACTCTGCTTCCAGGAGGGAAAGGAGAACACGGAGGTCGTGACTAAAAATAAACAGAAATGTTGTGTATGAGCAGGAAGGAGCCCAGGAAATGTTGGGGGTGGCAGGTGCTGGGATTGTGGTGTCATCCTGATCCGGGCTCCTCAGCTGAGTTTGACACAAAATTCCAGAGCTGGGAAAGTGGGATGGTCCCTTGGGAAAAGATTTTAAAGGAATCACAGAAATTAGAAGGTTTGGGTGGGAAGGGACCTTAAAAATTCCCTCATTGCACTCCCTGCCATGGGCAGGGACATTCCCACCACCTCAGGTTGCCCAAATTCCTGTCCAGGCTGGCTTTGGACACTGCCAGGGATGGGGAATGTGTGGAATAACCCCTGCCCTACACTCACAGGGAGGAATTCCTTCCCAAAATCCCATCTAAACCCCCTCCCTGTCAGTCTGAACCCACTCCCCATTGTCCTGACCCTCCATCCCTTGGGAATTGTCTCTCCCCGTGTTCCTCGGAGCCCCTGCAGCTCCTGCCAGGCCACAGTGAGGTCACCCCAAATTTTCTGGAGGCTGAACAATGCCAGGTGTCCCTGCCAGCCTTTCCTCCATCGCTGGGATCCCATCCTGGAGCCTCCTCTGGGCTCTCTCCAGCTCCTCCTGGGCCAGGATCCTGGATGAGGATGAGGATGAGGATGAGGATGAGGATGAGGATGAGGATGAGGATGAGGATGAGGATCAGGATCAGGATCAAGATCAGGATCAGTAGAATCTGTCAGGGGCTTCTTTTCCTGGAGCAGCCCAACCCAGCAACCTCTGGCATCTTTGGAAAAGTTTGGAGACGCTGGAATTCCTTTCCAGCTCCTTTCAGCAGTGCCAGGAGGAGTCCTCCTCCTCCTCCTCCTCCTCTCTCCTTAATGGCAGCAGCCTCCTGCAGCTTTTATTCTGATTTTGGCTCTCTCGGGGCCATTCCCAGCTCCAGGATCTCATCCCTTGCCAGGTTCCAGCCCCAGCAATTCCCCACGAAGCCCCTTGGCAGGAGCAGGGCACAGGGCAGAAATTCCCTGCCCTTCCTGGCAGGAATTCCCTTCCCCAGAGCAGCTCCAGAGGGAGCTTGTGGACCAGGCTGACTTTCACAGGCAGGAATGAGTTTCCACTCCTGCAGGTTTTTTATTTATTTTCGTGGATAAAATTGGGGGTGAGGAAGTAGCTGTACAATCCCAATTGGAAAAGGATTTCAGCCTTCAAACTGGTGGAGAGACTAAAGGTGTTGTGAGCAGGAAATAGAAATAAATATTAATTATTCGAGAAGTTTGGGATGGGGAAGGGTCTGGAGAGGTCTGGAAAAAAGGGGGATCCAGGGGGGATTGGGATCTGATTCCACGGAATGCGACGGGACAAGAGGCAACAGCCTCAAGCTGTGCCAGGGGAGGCTCAGGAAATTTGGAAAAATCCCTTCTGGAAAGAGTGCCCAGGACTTGGCAGGAGGTTTGGAATATCCATCCCTGGAGGTGTCCATGGAATTCTTGGATACTGCTCTGGATGACCAGGCAGGGATTGGGCATAGCTTGGACTTGGTGACCTTGGAATTCTGTCCCAACGTGGGACCCCAGGATCCTTCAAAACCAGCCCTGAGCAACGCCATGACATTAAAAAAAAAAATATTTGGGAATTCATCTGTATTATTTTTATCTCTCTATTTTTTCCCCTCTGATTCATATTTAGGCCTCACACAGACACATCCAGAGGCAGCAGAGTCGCCCAACCAGATCCAGCAGGATGGGACACGTTTTCTTGGGAAAGTCTCTCCCAGACAACTGAGAGGCTCAGGGAGCACTGAGCCAAGTATTCGGTGATTCCTCAGGAAAATCCGCAAACCAGGGGCCTCCAGGTGAAAAATTCTTCTGCTGCAATTCAAACTGGAATTTTGTGTCCCCATTTCCAAGATGAGCCTGCCCAAAACCAGCTCCTATTTCTAGGAATGTTCAAGGAATTTATTCTCTTTTCTCTGATTCTAAGAGAAAATACTGAAGGATGTAGCCCAAAATTTGTTGTCCCCACCTCAAACCCAGCACTGAGCATGGTGGAGGTGCCTGGTTCTCATCCAGGTGCCCCCAGTCATCCCAAATTTCTGGAGCCTCCAACCCTCCCAAATTCCTGGATTTGGCAAAAAAAGACGAGTTGGAAAAAGGAGTAACAAGGAAGAAAAAAAACCCCAACGATGGGAATTTGAATGCAACAGAACTTTAATGGCAGGGAAGGGTTCAGGGCAGGGTCACATGCAGGCAGCACAAAGGACCATCCCCAGGGCTTTGGGAAGCAATGCAGATCCACCAAGGACAGGGAAGGAGATTCCTTGGATGTCCCTGGCTCGCAGCTTCCCCAGGAGCTGAGCCCAGCCTGGAGCAGCCTCAGAAATAAAAGGAGCCGCAGTTTCCTCCTCCAAACCTGCTGCCCCCTCCATAGGAACCCCCTCCATAGGAGCCGCCCCCAAAGGAGCTGCCCCGCCGCAGGAGCCCCCGAAGCCCCCGCCCGAGGAGCCGAAGGTTCTTCTGCTCCCAAAGGATCTGCTCCCTCCATAGGAGCCCCCGGAGCCAAAGGATCTGCTCCCTCCATAGGATCCACCCATGGAACCGCCTCCGTAGGATCCACCCATGGAACCGCCTCCATAGGAGCCCCCAATTCCCCCCATGGAACTGCTGCCCCCATAGGAGCCCCCAGTTCCCCCCATGGAGCTGCTGCCCCCATAGGAGCCCCCAATTCCCCCCATGGAACCCCCTCCATAGGAACCCCCCATGGAGCCGCCTCCGGAGGATCCCCCAATGGCACCCCCGGATCCCGAAGATCCCATGGCCCCCGACGGGAAGGAGGTGCCCACGATGCTCTCCTGGGGGCAGGAGCTGAGGATGGGCCCCGGGAAGGTGATGACCACGGGAGGAGGGTAGACCACGGCCCGCGAGTCCCCGCAGGAGGTGACACAGGGCTGGCTCCAGGCGTCCGCGTAGGGCTGGGGACAGGACACCTCGCACGGGGACGAGCACCCGCTGCTCATCATCGCTCCTGATGACATTTTTTGGGGATGGACGGCGACCTACGGCAGCATGGGAATCAGAACTGCAATTCCCAAAATTCCAGCAGGAAAAAAATCCTGCTGTGGTGCCTTCCATGAGCAGGAAACAAGGAGGGTTTGGGAAGAGTCGGGTTTGTCCCTTTTCTGCAATTTTCTGCACTTAACTCTGCTGAATCCCAAAGGGTTTCCTGCTGCCCTGGAGAGTCCTGGAGAGCAAAGCCTGACTCCAGGGGCCTTCAGGAGCAATGCATCCCCAGGAGTTTGTCAGACCATAAAATAAAGTTGTGGTGGTCACCAACAACATTGAATTGGTAAATTCAAGGAATTTTCCTGGGAAATTCTAGTCCTGTCATCAATCCTGTCCCTACAAAGGCAGGCATGGATGGGATTTTGGATTTTAAAGCCTGGAAAATGCAAATGGAATTGCTGGGCACCACTGGTCTGGCAGGAGAGCGAGCCCTCTGTGAAAACCTGTCCTGGAGACACATTTTGGGCTGGAGAGGAACTTGAAGCACGAGATAAATCCTAACTACAATTCCCAAAATTCCAAATGAAAAAAATCCTGCCCCGGTGCCTTCCACAAGCAGGAAAAAGGGAGGAAAAGAAGTGTTTAGAAAGTTTCCTAAAAACATCTTTTGGCAAGGAGAGAAAAGACAGAAAATATTTTCCTGTATTCATGCAGAAGGCAAAGGAGATCCAACTCACCGGGTCTGGAGAAGTGGAGACGAGGAGCAGCTGTGGATGGCACTGCAGAATTCCAGGAGCTCTTTTATACTTTTCCCGACCCTCAGTGGGATGGGAGCTGCGCTTTGTGCAAGAGCTTCCCACGCGTTACCAAACCGTGTTTTGCTGGCTGGATTATTTCATTAATTGTCCTAATTGTTCTCCTAAGTGTCGTGATAAATTCATTATTAATCCCAAGTCACGTTCCAAGCACTGCACCCCTTGGGTTTGATCCCATTTGCTCCACATTCCGACCCCCAGGAAGTCACCTCGGAGCTGGTGTTTTCCCTGGGCCTCTCTGGAGTTGAAGCTGGAATGAGTTTGGGTCCATTTGAGGGATTTATCGATTAATAAATAGGTTCCGTGCACAATATTACACTTTCCACACCAAAATCTGGATTTTGGGGAGCTGATGGAAGTGCTGCCACTTCCCAGAGCTGCCAGAATGGGCGAACCAGCAGCAGAACTCAGGATTTTCCGCGTAAATCGATATTTCCCAACCCAAGTGGAGGAACCCAGAAAGTTTCACGTTAATTGAGGAGTCAAGGAGGAATTGCTGACTGGCAGAGCTGTCAAACCCAGGGATGTCACCGGGGCCTGACAGGGCTTGTTCGGGTTCTGTTGCAAGATCTTAACCCCGATATCGGCTCCTCGTGTTCTGTTTTCCAGTCGGGTCTGGAAACACCGGAACTGTGGGGAGAGAGTTATATAATCTCCGAGAATAAACTTCTGTCGTGATAGAAATGTGAAATATGGGATGATCACAGAATTTCAAGGCTGTTGAGGTTGGAAAAGAGCTCCAGGGTCATGGAGTCCAACTTGGGACCGATCCCTACCTGGTCAGCCAGACCAATGTCCAGGTGTTCCCTGGACACCTCCAGGGAACCCTTTCCAAGTCCTGACCAACCTTTCCAGATGAAATTCCAGCTCTAAACTGGAGTTGCTTCTCTCCCATAGCTCCTGCTGAGAATCAAATCTCAAACCTCAAATCTCTAATCTCAAATCTCGAATCTTGAATCACAAATCACAAATCACAAATCACAAATCACAAATCACAAATCACAAATCACAAATCACAAATCTCAAATCTCGAATCTTGAATCACAAATCACAAATCATAAATCTCAAATCATGAATCACAAATCTCATATCTCGAATCTTGAATCTCCCATCTCGAATCTCAAATCTCGAATCTCAACTCTCAGATCTCAAATCTCAAATCTCAGGTCTCAAATCTTGAATCTCAAACCTCGAATTTCAAATCTCTTCAGTTGACCTCGATTTAGAATCAAAACCCTCCCAGTTTAGGGTTGGTTGACACCAATGTTTGTGTGAAAAGTTTGCCTGTCACAAACCCCCGAAAACATCCATCACATCTAAAACTCTCCTGATGTTTCTGATGATTGATAAAAGGAATTTTGCTTGGAGATGTCTCCTCCTATTCATGCATTTCATTTCTGCCTTTCACGAGAGGAGGTTTAAACCTGGGAATTTTACTGTGGCTTCCCTGAAAAAATTAATCCTGGCCAGCCTTGAGGTACTTTAATTTTGTTTCAAATTGAACAGCTTCATGCACTCAAAAATATTTAGATTTTTCCCCCAATGATGCCTCCTGGACACTTGTCTCCCTGGAATATTGCAGCTGCCCCAAAAGGGGACAAAAGAAGAATTAGGATCATTAAAATGACAAAAATAGAATTAGGATAATTAAAGTGACCAAAGGAGAATTACAACAATTAAATGCTCTAACACAGGGCTTTATTGGATGACAATGAGCATCCAAGGAATTAATTTAAGTCTTTTTAACCAGTTTCTTGGGTTAAACAGGTATAAAAAATGACCCTTCCCATCTGAGGATTTATAAAGACAAAATCTGTGGTTTCTGCCAATTCTGGATTTCCAGGGAATCTTCTGCAGAACAGAAAATATTTCCCCTGACAAAGCCAAAGTGAGTTTTGCCCTTCTTGAGGGAATTCCTGATCATTCACCCTTCCAAACCAATTCCCAAGTCAAACCAGGTCAGGAAATGGCAACAGCCACAAAATAATCTAAAAATTATTTAAGGATTAAAGGAAGACAGAGGGTGTGTGCATGTATTGGCTGATGAGGAGTTGATTTACTAATCATTAGCACTTATCAAAGCAATTATTACAATTAGAAGGCGCTTATACAGCAAAAAAGTGTTGCTGGGGATGTCCCAAAGTTGTGTTGCGTGTCCTGGGTGACGTCGGAAGGGTATAAAAACCAGGATTTTCCTGCAGCTTTTCCAGCATCTTCTCCTCAGTCCGGTTTTCCCTGCGAGCCTGGTGAGTTCTCTGCCTCTAATTCCATTTCTATTAACTGGGATGCAGCTGTGGGTGCTGAGCTGGGGAATAATTTCATGTCAGAGCTCTTAAATTATCAGGAATATGGACTTGGAGCTATTTTCCAAGACAAATTATTCCATTTTATCAGTTCTGTCTTGGGCAGGGAAGTTTTTTGTGGCTGGAACTGTTGAGAGATGCAGATCTCAATATGTGAGGTTGTGCTGTTTGAAACCACAAAGGGAAAGTGTCATTTAAACCCTGATTATTTGATGACTTAACTACTCCGAGCTTGGCTTTTAATCAGGATGAAGGCAAATGAGAGACCTTGTGTTTATAGAGCAATAATTCCTTCAACCAGGAAATTACAGATTTTATCATCCTGGTGATTGAGTAAAGGCCCGGATCTCCCAGGACATTTTCATTTTACTCCTTTGCAGTGCTGCAGTTCCCCCTCTATCACAAAATATGTTTTCGGGAAACTTTCTGAACTCTCCTTCCCTCCTTTTCTCCTGCTCATGGAAGGCACCAGCAGGATTTTTTTCCTGCTGGAATTTTGGGATTTGCAGCTCTGATTTGATTTCAGGTCTCCATCCATCCCCAAAAAATGTCATCAGGAGCGATGATGAGCAGCGGGTGCTCGTCCCCGTGTGAGGTGTCCTGTCCCCAGCCCTACGCGGACGCCTGGAGCCAGCCCTGTGTCACCTCCTGCGGGGACTCGCGGGCTGTGGTCTACCCTCCTCCCGTGGTCATCACCTTCCCGGGGCCCATCCTCAGCTCCTGCCCCCAGGAGAGCATCGTGGGCACCTCCTTCCCGTCAGGGGCCATGGGATCTTCGGGATCCGGGGGCGCCATTGGGGGATCCTACGGAGGCGGCTCCATGGGGGGTTCCTATGGAGGGGGCTCCATGGGGGGAATTGGGGGCTCCTATGGGGGCAGCAGCTCCATGGGGGGAATTGGGGGCTCCTATGGGGGCGGTTCCATGGGTGGATCCTACGGAGGCAGTTCCATGGGTGGATCCTACGGAGGGAGCAGATCCTTTGGCTCCGGGGGCTCCTATGGAGGGAGCAGATCCTTTGGGAGCAGAAGAACCTTCGGCTCCTCGGGCGGGGGCTTCGGGGGCTCCTGCGGCGGGGGCAGCTCCTTTGGGGGCGGCTCCTATGGAGGGGGTTCCTATGGAGGGGGCAGCAGGTTTGGAGGAGGAAACTGCGGCTCCTTTTATTTCTGAGACTGCTCCAGGCTGGGCTCAGCTCCTGGGGAAGCTGCGAGCCAGGGACATCCAAGGAATCTCCTTCCCTGTCCTTGGTGGATCTGCATTGCTTCCCAAAGCCCTGGGGATGGTCCTTTGTGCTGCCTGTATGTGACCCTGCCCTGAACCCTTCCCTGCCATTAAAGTTCTGCTGCATTCAAATTCCCATCGTTGGGGTTTTTTTTCTTCCTTGTTACTCCTTTTTCCAACTCATCTTTTTTTGCCAAATCCAGGGATTTTGGAGGGTTGGAGGCTCCAGAAATTTGGGAGGATTGGAGGCTTCTGGATGAGAACCAGGCACTGTTACCATGCTCAGTGCTGGGTTTGAAGGGGGAACAACAAATTTTGGACCATCAATATTTCCCGTTAAAGCTCTTTGATATCCCTATTTTTGCCTCAGGTTTTCTTTTCCACCTTTTCCTCCACAAATCCTTCTGTTGGAGACCACTTTGGTCTGAGCCAGCTGAAATCCTCCCATCTCAAATCCTGGAGTGACTTCCAGGCCACTTTAGCAGGAATTTGGAGCTCTGGTTTCACCCTGTGACACATTCTGGGATTTGCTGAACTGGAATTCTGTGGGATTTTGCCTCCTCTCTCCAGAGCTTCACCATGATTGCAAACAAATTATCCAGTTGTTTTCCAATTAAGCCTGTTCCTTCATCCCCATTAAGGTTTTGCTCAGAGCTGATTAATTTATTGCCTGCCATCATTAAATTAATCACAGATTAAAATTCCTAAACCTCTTTAGGCACACAGGGAATTTAAGCAACTTTAGTCATGTGTCATCTAATTTTCTGTTTATCTCCAGGGCTGTCAATTAAATTTTTTAAACCCATTTCCAGCGTAAACAGCAAGTGAAAAATTCAATTTTCCAAGCAGGAATCTCTCATTTGGACAACTTATTTTTCCTGATATTTCCCATATTTCAATTCATCCTTCTTGATTTAATAAATATTGAGGATTGTATTGTTCAATATAAAATATTAAAAACATTTTAAAAACCTTTTTTGGGGGATGGTTCCTGCTGTCTCTGATGTGTTTTTTGAGGAAGTAAAGCTGGGTTTTAGCTCATCTTAAGCTTGTTTTAGACCTGGGCTCACCCATGGCTCTCTATGTGTTTCCATCCCAGCAATAATGACAAAAAAACAACAGCACCGGGCGGGATTTGTGCTCTTGTGTCACTCCTCCCTTAGGAAATCCTCTCTTGCACAGCCCAGTGACATCTCGCTGTCACATAAAAGCAGACCTTTGATGATGCCACAGCTGGGAGAAATTTCTCCACATCTCGAAGCATTTTGGCACTGCAAGCTCAGAGCGACGGCTCAGAAATCAAGGAGAGGTTCTTTGGTGGTTTTGCTTTGGTTCCCATCCCCAGTCCTCAGATTTTCATCTTGGTTTGTGTTCTTTAATACTCTCAAAAATGTGCTCAGCTTTCCTAAACCTCAGAGCTCTGCAGGGAATCACAATAATTCCTAAAAACCGGTTCTAAATATAGTGAAAAAATGGATGGGGCTGGGCTCTGATATCAGGGAATGGGGCAGGATAAGAGGGAGTGGCCTTGAGCTGTGCCAAGGTGGAAAATTTGGGAAAATCCCTCCTGGAATGGGCAGCCAGGTCTTGGAAGGGGCTGCTCAGGAAGGTTTGGAGTGGCCACCCCTGGAGGTGTCCGAGGAAGGACTGGACATGGCATGGGTCTAGTGAGAGGTGGAGATTGACCAAAGGTTGGACTGGGTGACTTTGGAGGTCTTTTCCAACCTCAAGGATTGGATTTCAATAATTCCAGGAATGATCAGAATCCTTAGGGAGGGAGGAGCTGAGCTAAACCAGGGTTTAAAATAAAAACCTTGTGACTTTCCACATCCCACCCCTCACTCGTTCATCCTGCAGCTCAAAGTCGTCACCTTCGTGCCCCCCAGAGAACAACCAAACTCTTTTGTGCCCAAATTTCAGGTGCTTCATCCAACCCTCGGTTTCACAACCCCGATTACTTAAACAATTACCACCCAATTACCATAAAACCATGATTGCTGCTCTGCTGAACCAGCTCGAGGCAGCCTAAGGAGGCAGAGAAAAGGATGGGACCCGAAACGGAGAAATGGAGAAAGGAAATCCCAGCAAAACATGATGATGCAGGAGGATTTTAATAGGATACACTATGGGGTGACACCAAACAGCCACTCCTTCCTTCCAAGAGGAATCCACCTTCCACCCAGTGCTCTTCTCCTGTCAGGGCTGCACTGACAAACTCCATGCCAGGCCTTTCAAGCTGTTCTTTTTTCCTTCTCTTGGCACAATGGAAGGAAGGAGCTGGCATTGAAGGGTGATTAACACAGGCTGTTGTTAATTAAAGATGAAGGGGAAATGCAGGGCCCAGTTCCCAGAGTTCCTGAGCGAGGGTGGCTCCATTGATGCTTTTTTTCCTCCAAAAAGCCGGTCCCAGCTAAGGATCTGGAGGTTTTATCTTCCAGGCCTGCAGATCTTGAGCTGCCTCAGTATCCCAGGCGGGATCCACGGCTGCTGCTGGTGTAGAACTTCCTGAGGTAGCAGCCCCCCGTGGAGGAACCCCCATATCCAGAGGAGCCCCCCTTCCCTGACATGCCCCCAGAAGAACTCCCACATCCATAGGAACCCCCAGAGCTGTAGGAACCCCCAGATCCATAGGAACCCCCAGATCCATAGGAACCCCCGGAACCATAGGAACCCCCATATCCATAGGAACCCCCAGACCCATAGGAACCCCCAGATCCATAGGAACCCCCAATTCTTGACAGGCCACCAGAGGATGCTCCCATCCCTGAGGCAGGCTGGGGCATGGAGGATGCCACGATGCTTTCCTGGGGGCAGGAGCTCAGGATGGGGCCAGGGAAGGTGATCCACACGGGCGGGGCGTAGACCAGGGCCGTGGAGTCCCCGCAGGAGGCGACACAGGGGCCAAGGCCTCTGCTGTAGGCACAAGGTTCGGGACAAGCCACCTCACAGCCGGGCAGGCACCGGGAGCTGATGCAGTTCATGGTTCTCGGGGTTGGAGCAGGAGCTGGGAAGGGAAATATGGAGTCAGGGAATGTCGTGGTCCCGTCACAGACAGCGAAAGAGGTTTTATCCTTCCTGCTTATGGGACATCCCTGAGGTTGGAAAAGAGCTCTGAGAGGATCGAGTTCAGGATGGGACCAATCCCCAGCTGGATACCCAGAATTCCAGGAATATTCCTGAGGTTGGAAAAGAGCTCTGAGAGGATTGAGTTCAGCATGGCACCAATCCCCAGCTGGACATACAGAATTCCAGGAATTCCTCAGACACCTCCAGGGATATCCCTGAGGTTGGAAAAGAGCTCTGAGAGGATCGAGTCCAGGATGGCACCAATCCCCAGCTGGACATACAGAATTCCAGGAATTCCTCAGACACCTCCAAACCTCCCTGAGCCCCTTCCAAGGCCTGGTCACCCTTTCCAGGAGAAATTTTTGCAAATTTCCCAACTTGAGCCTCCCTTGGCACAGCTCGAGGCTGATCCTTCTTTTCCTGTCCCCATTCCCTGTGATCAGATCCCAAATTTGCCCTGGAAGATCCCGAAATTCCCCCTGGATCCCCCTTTTCTCCAGGCTGAGCCCCCTCCCAGGTACCTCAGGATTTTCCAAACCCTTTTCCAGCTGCTCCAGCCCCTCAATGACCTTCCTGAGTTGGGAGACCCAGAACTAGACATGGGATCGAGGTGTGGCTTCACCTCCTCCCTCAAATCCTCCTGTCCTGGGGCACCATTTCTCCCTCCCCTGTGGAATACACCTCAGACTCAGTTTTTAGGTAAATTTAAGCTTTAAATTTGCACCTCAAGCTTTGAAAGCCACAAGAAAAATTCAAATAACTCCTAAAATTCTATCTTCAAATATCAAACTGATTTCTTCCAAGCGACTGCAGTGAGACTCCAATGAAAAGCAGGATTTCACTGCGACATCTCCCAGCTAAAATCCCTAAAATCAAGGAACGAATCCTTGTTTAAAACTGTGTCTACAGAGAATGAGAGAGAGCAAAGATCAGCTTAAATCCAACTCACCTGGAGTAGCAGGAGAAGTCAGGAGAAGGTTTGAAGAAACTCTTGAGATGTTCCTGCTTTTATACCTCTTTGGAGGCAGCTCCTGGGGTATGAAGCATCCCATAAAATCTCTCACCCTTTCCAAATTTTGATTTTTTTCCTCTGTGTGACTCCTCTAACGCCTGTAATTATTTTCATGGTTTCCAATTAGCAAATCAACCCTCGACATATACAATCTGAGTCTCGTATCATAAATTTGGCTTTTTCATTGTGTGGGAATTTTACAGCCCTGTTCCTGTGCAATATCCCGGGGATGACTGGATTTACAATGGAACCTGACCCCTGACTGTTATTTTTTTTATTAATGATTTAAGTGAGGCCTGGACAGATCAACCCTGCAAGTCTGCACTAAACGGCTTGGGTTGATGATGAGATAATTTTGAAGGTCAAACCTATTTGTAAAGAATTCCAGGAGGAATTTTCTCATGGAAAGGGCACTCAGGCTTTGGAAGGGGCTGACCAGGGGGGTTTGGAGTTGCTGTCCCTGGAGGTGTCCAAGGAACAATTGGACATTGGTCTGGGTGATGGGTCAAATGTTGGACTTGATGACCTTGGAGGGCTTTTCCAGCCAAGACAATTCCAAGGTTCCAGGTTTGGGACCCACCTTGGAGCACAAGGTGATCTTGGGCTGTGCCCTCGCAGTGGCGCTGGTGACATCCAAGGGACAACGCTGAGCTCAGCATCCCCAAAATGAGTTTTGATTAAAATTACTCAGAGGTTTCAGGGCCCGGCATCAAAACAAGTTTTGATTAAAATTACTCAGAGGTTTCAGGGCCCGGCATCAAAACGAGTTTTGATTAAAATTACTCAGAGGTTTCAGGGCTTAGAGGACCTCGCGTGGCACTTCAACCCCTTTGGAATGTGCTTTGCTGCCTCATCCCCTCAAATCCGCGGATGCAGGAAGGGTTGCAAAGAGCCCTGACCCCCATCTGAGGCCAGATGATTCCGTTTGGGAGGGATTGGACCCAAATCTGAGGCTTACACCCCAATTGTGTGAGTGACACGTGGGGAGCCACCTTCCTGCGAGTCACTGAAGGAAAATAAACACAGAGATCAACTCCTGTTTCCTTTGGAACCAGAATGATGCCGAAAGGATTTTTCGCCATGAAGTTTGAGACAAAAGGAGACTTTTGGGTGTTGGGTTTGTGTCACTCAAAGCAGGGCTGGAAATGATCCGTAATTATGAGCTGAAATGAAAACAATGGCGAGGCTTAAGAGGATCTTTTTCTTTGTAAGTGACAAGAATTTAGTAAATGATGGGTGATGTCACATCTTTCTTATTGTCTAAAAACGGGATAAAAGGGGAGAGACCTGAGGAATCTTCAGTTCTTGCAGCTCCACTGATTTATTCCCTCCAACACACGAGGTGAGTCTGACTTCATTGTGTTCCTCAATACTTTAAAATTTCTCCTTTTTTTGTCTTGCAAAATTCCAGCAGTTTATGAAAGCCTGAGGGAGAGAAGAGCGGATTTAGAAAAGTTGGGGGAAAGGGAAGAGAAGAGCAAAGAAGGTTTTCCTCCAGGACTTTCTGAAGGCAAATCTTCCTGTAGATCTACTTGAAAAGGGAATTAATGGGACTTTTCTGGGCAAGGAATTGTTTAAGGATCAGGTAACTCAGCCTTGGAGAAAAGGGGAAGATTTTTTTTTTTTTTTTGAGAGAGAGATTCGGAAGAAAAAAGATGTGGTGGTAGGAAAGGAAGAACTGAGAAGCCCCAAACAGATGGGGAAGGAAGGAAATAGCAGGAAAAAAAATGGGGATCTGTGAGGGTTGAACTGGGAGCAGCTGGAGAAGAACAAAGCACAACTGGTTTATACTGGGAACCTGTGGCTGCTTCCTTGACCTGCACATTTCCTTTCCCAGCTCAGATCCCGAAGGATGATGCTGAACGTGGGCCCCGAGTGCCTGCAGGGCTGCGAGGTGACCTGCTCCCAGCCCTGTGCCTACAGCAGGAGCCTGGAGCCCTGCGTTGCCTCCTGCGGAGACTCCAGAGCCGTGGTGTTCCCTCCTCCCGTCATCCTCACCTTCCCGGGCCCCACTCTCAGCACCTGCTCCCAGGAGAGCGTGGTGGGAGCGTCCCACCCCATGGTTTTGGGTGCTCCAATTGTCTCTGATGAGTCTTATGGGGTGGGGGGCTCCTTTGGGGGTGTGGCAGGGCCGGGAGGATCCTTCGGAACCGGGGGCTCCTTCGGCTACAGAAGCTCCGCGTTTGGACGTGGGGGTTCCTTTGGCTCTGGAATGCAGAATTCCCGTGGGCCCTGTGGGTATGGAAGTGTGCTGGGGGCGAAGGGTTCCTTTGGATCTGGGGGTGCCTTTGGCTACGGAGGCTCCCTGGGAATGGGGGGCTCCGTTTACAGCCGGAGGTCCCGCGGCGGATCCTGCCTGGGGAGCTGGGGCTCGTGCTAAGGCCAAACAACCTTGAAGATGAAAGCTCAGGATCCAAATCCATGGCCAGGCCTGGAATTCTGAGGCTGCTCCCTGAAAACCAAGCCCACGTCTCTTCCTGTTGTGCCTCATCTCCGCTCAAACGCTGTCCCATGGGATGACGTCACTCCTGGAACTCTAATTAATCTTGTCCCGTGTCCTTTCTGGTGGGGTGGAAATGCTTCAGAATTCCAGGTGGAATCCTGCAAATTTCTTTCTGTAAAGGCTCCGGCTTCACCTTGTGAAGTGGCTTTTGTCACCCATGAGGGTGGCCTGGTTGCCCTTGGACCACCAGTGAATTTCTCTGTTTTGTTCTATTTCATTTACTTCAAGCCCTAATAAAAATCTTTCTGAATTGCATTGGCAGCTTCCCTGTTTTCCTTTCCATGGAATCCCAGGATCATTGAGGCTGGAAAAGACCTCCAAGGTCATCAAGTCCAACCTTTGATCCCCACAAAATGAGGTCACCCCTAAGCATCCCAATCCCCCATTACCTTGGCTCTGGGACTAAACTGGTTTTAAATGGGAGCTGCACCAGTCCCTCCCTGGAGATTTTTCCAACCTAGGGGAAATTACTCTGGGTTATTTATTGGATAATGTGGAATAGATCAGAAAGAGAAAATAGTTTACTGAGGAATTTCAGACTAAGGATATTTGCATTAAAGCGGAATTAATTCCCCTCTGACAAGAATTAATTACTGCACGAGGATTCCCTTTCTTCAGGCCGGTTTGTAACTGAAACTGTGATGAAATAAAAGCCAGAACCCGGGGCTGTGATGCAACAGGGCTTTAATACAAACAAAAAGTGGGATGAGGCACCGCAGAGACAAAGAACGGAATCTCCATGTCAGCATTCCCATTTCAGCATTTCCCTTTCAGCATTCCCAGTTCAGCCTGGACTCCAGTCCAGCAGTCATTCCAGAACATTCTTTTTCCACCCGGACACTTTCACAGCCAAGTCCATGACTGGTTTGACTCTTCAGGTTCAGGGAGTACAAAACACAAGAGCAAGGGACAAAGGGAGGGAACATCGGGATTCTAAGCCTTGGATAAAGCAAAACAACCAAAAAACAATCCAAACAACCCCGGCTCCAACCACATCAGCTGGAGCAGAGACTGCTTGGAATTCCTAGCTGTCAACTACTTTGCATCCTATTTTTCCTTTGGACATCCCATAGCTTTAAAGGGTTAAAAAGGGCCGTAGTTCCCGTAGCGATACCTGTAGTACCCTCGGGAATTGTAGGGATAATAATTCCTACCGTAGCCTGAGAAATAGCCGCGGTAGAGACCCCCCAGCCGTGACATCCCACCTCCGCAGGAGGAGCCCCCTCCCATTCCCTCACAGGAACCGCCAGAGCCCATCCCGTGGGAGCCGCCTCCCCCGCAGGACGAGCCCATTCCTCCTCCTCCAGATCCCATTCCTCCTCCTCCAGATCCCATCCCACCTCCAGATCCCATCCCACCACCTCCCATCCCACCACCTCCCATCCCTCCACCTCCCATCCCACCACCTCCCATCCCACCACCTCCCATCCCACCACCTCCCATCCCACCACCTCCCATCCCACCCCCTCCAGAGCCCATTCCCCCGCCGATTTCAGGGATGGACGACCCAACGATGCTCTCCGTGGGGCAGGAGCTGATGATGGGCCCTGGGAATGTCACGACCACGGGTGGGGCATAGACGATGGCTCGGGAGTCTCCGCAGGCGGCCACGCAGGGCTCGCTGCAGGCGTCGACGTAGGGCTGGGCGCAAGTCACCTCGCAGGGCGAACCGCTGCGGGCACTGAGCAGTTGGCCGTAGGAAGACATCGTTCCCAATCCGACCTGGAAGGACGAAAAAATCCCAGCCCGGTGAAGGCACAGCCAGAGGGTTGGAAGGATGGGGAAGAATTCCTCAGTTCTGGAGTTTTCTGTGGGTTTAACTCTTTAATCGCCGCCTTTTAGGGGTAAAAAAATGTCCCCAGACTTCTCTGTGAGAGAGGGAATCCGGGAGGCAAAAATGTGTTTTATCCCTAAATTCTTAGGGATAAGACTGAGATATCCAGTGGAAAATGGGAGGTGTATGGGAGATGATTCCCTTTAGGATTTGCTGGAAAGGAAATTTCAAATGGGAATGGGGATTTGCTGGAAAGGAAATCCCAAATGGGAATGGGGATTTGCTGGGTGATGTTTGGATAGACAGGTGGGATTAAATAATCTGAATAAATGCGTTTGTGGTTAAAAAATTAAAATAATAATTAAAAAAAAAAAAAGAAAATATCCTCATTTCTAGGGCACAATCTGCTTTTCCATAAATTGCGTCAATCAAGAGAGATGAATTGTGGGGAAATGCTTCCAATTCTGTCCCCACTCCTCTCTAGTGCTCCATGGAATCACAGAATGGACCTCAAACATCCATTTCTGACCCCTGGCAGGGGCAGGGACACTTTCCACAGACCCCAAACCCTGTCCAACCTGGCCTTGGACAATTCCCTGGATGGAGCAGCCATGGCTTCATTGGAATTTCATTCCAGGGTCTCCCCAGGCTCACAGGGAAGCATTTATCCCTAAAATCCCACCTAAACCTCCTGTCCATCAATGTGAACCCATTACCCCTTTTCCCAGCACTCCATCCCTTGGAAATTCTCTCCTCATTTTCCTTTTGTGTCCTTCAGGTCCTGGAAGGCCACAATTGGGTCACCCCAAAGCTTCTCTGTATTTTTGTTCTGTCTCTATTCCCAGAATGAATTCTGGGAAGACCCTCCCTGTCCTTCTCCCACATCATTCCCTTCCCTGTGTCTTTTGGGAATCAATCCCACCCTGATCACGAGTTTGGAGTGACCCTTCACCATAAATAAATGCTCAATTCCTAAAAATTCCTCCCATCATCATTTTTACAACTCCAATTCCTTTCCCCACTTTTATCCACCCTAATCCCAAGCCCCACTTCCCACGCAAAACGGGCTTGGAGAATAAACTCTACCCTGATTTAGGCTAGGATATAAAACCTCCGATCAAAGCTCCCCATAAACCAAATTACCTCTAATTAGGAGCTGATTCAGTTAAATCTGACTTACCCAGTCAGTGAGGAGAGCGAGTCAGCAGAGGCAGCTCCAAGGCCGCCAGGCAGGAGCACTTTTATATCCTGTCATGGAGAAAGGAAATTGGGAGACACCTTGACGCAACCCCCTTGTGAAATGGAATGTTTTCCCTGCTCCTGCCTCCCCTTGTCGCAACTGTTTTGATAACGCCTTAGGATTAGGAGATAATTCCCAGTCCCACACAGGGCGCTGCAGGTGCTTCACCCTTCCTGGGCCTTTGCTGGAAATCTCTCCATCCACTGAGGGGGATTTTCCCTAAAATACTCATTTTGTCTGTCCGTGGTCACTTTGTGTTCATCCCCTGTTTTTATGGAATTTCTCACCTGGGACATAAATTCCTGGGAAGGGTGTGGATGATCTCAGGCCTACAAGTGCTTCACTCTTCCTGGGCCTTTTTGGGAATCCCACCATCAAACGAGAGGGATTTTCCCTAAAATATTAATTTTGTCTGTCCGTGGTCACTTTGTGTTCATCCCCTGGTTTTTTATGGAATTTCTCACCTGGGGCATAAATTCCTTTTGTGAACACAGAAGGGTGTGGGATAATCTCCAGGCCTACAAGTGCTTCACTCTTCCTGGGCCTTTTTTGGGAATCCCACCATCAAACAAGAGGGATTTTCCCTAAAATATTCATTTTGTCTGTCCGTGGTCACTTTGTGTTCATCCCCTGTTTTTTTATGGAATTTCTCACCTGGGGCATAAATTCCCAGGCCCATGTAAGGGTGTGGGATAATCTCCAGGCCTACAAGTGCTTCACTCTTCCTGGGCCTTTTTTGGGAATCTCACCATCAACCAAGAGGGATTTTCCCTAAAATATTCTTATTTTGTTCACCCCATGGGTTTTTTATGGAATTTCTGGCCTGGGACATAAATTCTAAGGCCCACACAGGGTGCTACAGGCGCTTCACCCTTCCAGGACCTTTGTTGGAAATCCTGCCATCCACTGAGGGGCATTTTCCCAAAAACAGGTAGATTTTGCCCTAAAATATTTGCTTTGTGGTCACTTTGTGTTCAGTCCACAGGTTTTTATGGAATTTTTGTTCTTGGAACTGTCCTTTGGACAAATAATTTCCTTTTCACATTCCAAGTAGGAAGTTTGAGGTACCAAGGCAATTCCTGGACAAGAATTTCATCAGAAATTCAGCTAAAAAAAAAAGGGCACCTGTCCAGGATTTTATAGGATTTCATATTTTATCAGGAATTTTACCAATTCCTCACCTCAAGGGCCGTGCCTTTCAGAATAAACACCTAAAAATTACTAAAAACCGGGAAGAAATTTAGTTTTCCTTTGGGAATGTGTTTTTGAGAGGCCAAGATGAGGAGAGGAATTTAGTTTAGGTTTAGAGCTAACATCACCTGAAGTCCAGGCCCACAAACTCAGCTCAAATAAATCCCAAGGCCTGGAAAATGCTGATAATGTGGTTTTCACGCTCACATTTACATTTAAAAAACCCCTCTTCCTTCCCAGTTGTGGTGAATTATTAAAACGAAAGGAAAACACGAAGCCAAAGCACCAAATAAATTATTTTATTTACATTTCATGGCTCTGGAATCAATCTAATGAGCAGAGGAGACACACGAGCAGTACAGAACAGTCTGACTCATTTAATTTGTGGCAATTAAAAGCACCTATTAATTACAGTGATTGACAGCTGAGGCAATTCCAAGAGTTACCAAACCCAATATTTGAGAAAGGTCCATAAGAACCTTGTCCCATTGTCTTGGAGGTTTTTCCAACGGAGAGAAAATTTGTTTAAAAGAAAAACCTGCCCAAAAATCCCCAGGGTTTGGTTTCTGGAATTGGGAAACTTTAATGGGATCTTTTCCTTTGTGGAGTTTGACAGCCCTGATATTCCATGGAGATCCTTCCAAAAAACAAATCAGCTCCCAAATGCAAATCGCTGGCATAGGCCCAAAACTTCTTTCACAATCCCTGAACCTGCCTCAGATCAAAGAGTTCCTTAAGAGATAAGAGATAAACTCCCTTCCCAGCTGGAAGAGAAATCCTTTTGGAAATAGAAACTAAAACAAACAAACAAAAAAAAATCAGGAATTTTGGCTTTTTCTGCAAAGAATTTGCAGGAGAAAAAGAAAAAAAAGAACCCAATGTAAAAAATAAGAAATAAAAGAAAATAAGACTTTAAAGAGCAGCAGTTTGTGCAGAGGAGCTCCAGACTCACCTCAAACCAACCAACTCCTAAGATTTATCCGGAAGATCCCTCATCCTGTTTTTTCCTGGCACGCTGATGTTGTTGTTGTTGTTGATGTTGTTGTTGTTGTTGTCGTGGCTGGTAAATTGATTTTCTGGCTTTAGGAATTCCAGGACTGTGCTCTGATCCTTCCCGGCTGCTTTGCATACGGAGATGAAATCAGAGGAAGCTGCTGCAGCTGCTTTGCTCTTCCCTATAATTTTCCAAATTGGGCTCCAAGGCCACTTGGCAGAGAGGAAATCATCGGTGTCATTATCCCAGATCGGAGCAGAACACCTTAACCCTCATTTTCCCCCTGATTTTATCGGAGCAATTCCAGGCTCAGAAGGGAACAGCCAGTAACACCAGGCAGGAAAATAAGTAGGCTAAAAAAAAATTTGGAAATTAAGGTTTAGATCCTTGAATCTCAGTTTTGGAACAGTTCCTGAGGTGTCGCATGGAATCCGATTTCCAAATAAAGGGATGATACTTTGGGGTGTTTTTCATTGAATAATTTTGGGATTGAAGGGGAAATATGGGATTAAATTTAATCACCACCAGCTGCTCATTGATTATTTGTGTTTTCTGAGATGTTTTAGTGCTCAGACCAGAGCAAGATCTCAGTTCTTTCCATTTCTGTCCATTTCTGTCCATTTCCATCTGTTTCTGATAATTTATATCCATTTATGTCAATTTATGTTAATTTCTGATAATTTATTTCCATTTATGTTCATTTCTGTCCATTTCTGATGTGATTCCCTCTGTTCGATCCCATAAAAAAATCAAATTTTTGGAGCCTCCCATTTCCTACTGGACACCTCAGTCTCATCCCTAAGTATTTAAGGACAAAACACATTTTTACTTGGATTTCCTCTCTCATGGAGGGATTTGGGGACATTTCTTTGACTTCCAGCACCGCGAAAGGCAACGATTAAATAATTAAGCACACAAATAACTCCAGAACTGAGGAATTCTTCCCCACCACCCAACGAGATTTGCTGGGAGCTTGGGAATAATGACAGCACCCCAATTTCCTGGGAATCTTTCATCTTGGAAAACAAACACAGATAATGGTCTTTAATTCCTTGGATAAAACCCACGGGAACGTGGAATTGCAGCCCCAGGGGGGAAGCCTGGAGTGCCTGGGTGTAATTTGGGTCTGCCCTAAAAGCTGGGCCAGGTGTCCCTCCAGAGCCACCACCCCAATGGCTTCTCCAGGTCAG
Organism: Muscicapa striata striata; assembly: GCA_030060385.1. Taxonomy (NCBI): domain Eukaryota; kingdom Metazoa; phylum Chordata; class Aves; order Passeriformes; family Muscicapidae; genus Muscicapa; species Muscicapa striata. The sequence continues at coordinate 167,743 of JAREIS010000460.1, read as the reverse complement.
GGTCAACTCCAGGATTTCGGAATATCCTGAGGTGGAAGAGAACCCCAAGAGTCCCCAGAGTTCCTTTGGGATTTTTTTTTTTTTAAGTCCTGGCTCAGCTGGAGCCCCCAGGAGTGGGCAAGGCTGGAGAAGGAGCTCTGATAAGGCTCAGCTCAACCCTAAACCCCCAGAAGATTGGGGAGAAGGAGATTTTGATCTTCATTGAGGAGCTGGAGTGTGGTCAGAGAAGGGAATGGGGCTGGAGAAGCTGGAGAAGGGGATGGAGAATCCTAGGGGGGCTCAACCTGGAGAAAAGGGGAATCCAGGAGGAATTTCAGAATCTCCCAGGGGGTATTTGGGATCTGATCCCAGGGAACGGGACAGGACAAGAGGGAACAGCCTTGAGCTGTGCCAGGGTTGGAAATTTGGGAAATTCCTCCTGGAAAAGGGAAAAGGCCTTGGAAGGGGCTGCCCAGGAAGGTTTAGAGGTGCCCGAGGAATTCCTGGAATTCTGGGCGACCAGGTGGAGATGGGGCAAAACTTGGACTCGACCTTGGAATTCTGTCCCAGCCTCCAGGATTTTGGGATTCTGAGGAGCTGCAGGATCTGCTCCTCAGGGTGCTCACGGCTGAAATTTGGGGTTATTTGGGGCATCTGAGAAGTTCCGCCCTTGCAAATAATTAATTTTAATACTTCATTAACGCCTGTGGAATGAGCCAACGTCACGAATTCCCATTCCTGTATCGCCCCATGGCTCACCGAGGCGTGGTGCTAAGATCCAATTTAATCATCCATTAATGAGAAAGATATTAATTAAATCTTCATTTGCCTTCGTTGCCTCATTAAAGCTGCTCGTCTCAGCAAGAAAATCTGGCAGCTTCCTCTGAGATCCTTCAAGGATTAAACTCGGAGCTGGCGACACAAAATCCTGCAATATGAATTTATAGTTGGATTTAAGGAGGGAAAAGGAAATTTTCCCAGGGAAAAAAGAGCTGAGTTTTGTTATCCAGAGGAAATATCAGATTTTTTTCCAGCTGTGATTATTTGTACAGCATTGATTAGTCCAGCTCAACAAGGCCAAAGGTTCAGCTTGAATAAAAATCTGTCAGAAATTCCAGGCCTCTCCTTGGTCCTGGAATTGAGCAGGAATTGTGGTTGTGGGAAAAGGGAGATGGGTTCAGGCTGGGAAAGGGGGAATTTAGGTTGGATTTAGGGAAAGAATTGTTTCCTGTGAGGGTGATGAGGCCCTGGAATGGATTTCAAGAGAAAATTTGTCTGCCCCATCCCCAGAATTGTCCAAGGCCAGGTTGGAGCACCCTGGGATAATGGAAAGATTTTTTTGGGGGGAATAAGATGATTTTTAATGCCCTTCCCAACCCAAACCATTTCACAATTTTAGGATTCTTAGGCCTGAAAAGGGATTTAAGGAGAAAAAACAGCCCCATCCCTTCCCCTGGGCCTGGGCCAAGCCTTGATCTCCTTGACCTCATCCCGAATTTTGCTGCTGTGCAATATTGGGAATATAATGACAGGTTATTGGGAATAACCTGATTAATACCTGGGTGTGCCCCAGCCTCAGATCCTCCCCTGGATAGAGAATCCTTGGGCAGGTTGGGTCACCCTTGGGAGCCAGTTTTCCCCTAATAAAGGAGAATTTTACTGGGCCAGGAGGGGAAAGGGAAAGGAGGAGGAGGAGTTGTGGGATGGGAAAGGGAATGAGGGATCCGGATCATCCTGGAGGTCCCAAACCATCCCTGAAAATCAGAAGAGGAGGAACAGCCGAGCTCGCCGAGCAAGGCCATAAAAAATTTGGGAACACTGGGTGAGAAACAGGTGGGATGGGTTTGTGGGAGGTGGGAAAAGGGGGGAAAAGCAGGAAAAAAAAGCAAATTGGCAGAAAAATCCAGGATTTCCTGATGCGCCCTTGTTTTACTGGGCTGCAAATCAAAATAATAATAATAATAATAATAATAATAATAATAATAATAATAATAATAATAATAATAATCTTAGGCAGATGAGTGGGGAATGTTGCGGGTTGTTTGAAAGACGGATGGGGAAAAAGAAAATATGGAATGAACCCAAACGAGATCTGTGGGGTTCAGATCAAGGAAAAAATTTGGATCAGCTGGATCCAAAAGGGATCAGATTGGTCCAAAAAGGATCAAATTGATTGAAAAGGGATCAGATTGATCCAAAAAAGGATCCAGCTGAGTTCTTGCTGGAAAAGCTGGCGGTTCTTCTCCAAAAAGGTTCTGTGAGGAGACTCCAGGGGGAATTTTGGGATCTGCCAGCAGGATTTGGGATCTGATCCCAGGGAATGACCTCAAGCTGTGCAAGGGGAGACTCAAGGTGGGAAATTTGGGAAAATCCCACCTAGAAAAGGGAAAAAAACCCTTGGAATGGGCTCAGGGAGGTTTGGAGTGGCCACTCCGGAGGTGTCCGAGGAATCTCTGGAGGTTGGTCTAGGATCAAGCACAGCTTGGACTCAACCCAAAAACCTAAAAAAGGTGTAATTCCCATTCCTCCTCTTCCTGAGCCTGGAAACTGGAAATTTTCCAACTCCTGGAGCTGGATGGGGCGGAGCCCATGAGTCAATCCCAAGGTCTTTGGGTCCACCCCGCCCCTGACCTCGTTGCCGGAGTTTTTTCCCAACTTTTTCCTCCAAGAGCCAAACAAGAAACGCGGGATCTGCAGGGCTGATCCTACGAGATATCGGGATCGTTCCGTCACCGTTGGGATCGTGACATCGGGAACGGAGTGGGGAACACACAAATGGGATGGACAAAAAGGGATTTTTGGGATATCCCGAAATGCAAAGGGAAGAATTTCAATGTGGAGAGGGTAGGAATGTTTGAGGGGGTTGTTCCAGCTGGAAGAGGTTTGTGGTGATTTGGAAAAAGTTCCCGTTTTGATGCCCAGGTGAGGTGGGTGGACATAAAGAAAGTGAAATTTTAAAAAAATGGACAAAGCATCCTCAGAGGTTGGAATTCTTCCTTGTGGGTGGTTTAATGCCCCTGACAAATTTTCCACAATCGCTTTTTCCTCTGAAGGGAACCCCTGGATTGGAGCTGGTTTCAAAAGGAGGAGCCCAGCCTGAGGTTGGTGAGGAATGCCAAAATTCCAATTGTTCAATGGCAGTGCTCAAACCTCCTCAGCCCCAAAAAAACCCTCAGGGGTTTGGAATTTATCCACATTTCCCATTTAGAATTTCCCTGGAAAAGAAAACCAGGAAACCACTGTGATGATGCAGAATAATTTTAATGGGAAGGGAAAGAAGGAAGATTAAAATAAAATAAAATAAAATAAAATAAAATAAAATAAAATAAAATAAAATAAAATAAAATAAAATAAAATAAAATAAAATAAAATAAAATAAAATAAAATAAAATAAAATAAAATAAAATAAAATAAAATAAAATAAAATAAAATAAAATATGAAATAAAATAAAATAAAATAAAATAAAATAAAAATTAAATTTTAAATATAAATATAAATTATGGGGTAAAGGACAGAGGTCCAGGTGAAGATTCTTCACTTTTATCCTGGAATTTTGGAATAGTTTGGGTGGGATCATCTAAATCCATGGCAAGGGACACCTCGCACTACCCCAGGTTATTCCAAGCCCATCCAACCTGGCTTTGGACATTTCCAAGATGGAAAATCCACTTTTCTGTGGCCAAATTTTCCCACTGGGTTAATTTTTATATTAAAAAATTCATTTCCACAACTATTTTTTTTTCCTTTTTATTAAAATTAAATATAAGGTGATTGGTTTATTCCTTTGCAGCTTTCCTGCAGTGAAAGTGAAAGCCGGGAAGCGGTGACAGGATCGTGTTTGTATTTATCCCAAGAAAAGGCAATTTCCTGGTGAGTAATTCCCATAAAACTTAAGCCTAGCTTAATTAGGCCTGGCAGGGAAAGGTTTTGTCAGGTCTGACCACACTTGGGGTGCTCCTCAATCTCGATTTCTCTGTAAAACCACAAAAAAAACCAAACAATGAATTGCTTGCACAAACCAGATTCCATGCATCAGGTTATCCCAAAATTTGGAGAAAATTGAATTTAATGGATTTGTTCTGCCAAGGGACATATCCGAGGGGAAAAAAAACAACTTAAAAAAAACCCTCAACTTAAGCTGAACTTAAATTCCCAAATCTGCTTTGGAGGAGCCTTTGGATCGGGCTCGGATCCACGTCACACTTCCAATTCCTCTTTTTCCTCCTTTGCCGCATCTGCGTTTTCCGTTCCTGGCTTTTCGGGTCTGGAATTCTCTCCTCGCTCCCATTCCCGGCCGGCTGCTGGCTCTGGCAGCTGCTCCTCCGGCAGGGATGGATCCAACGGGAACTAAAGATGTAGGAGCAGCGCGACCCTCTCCGGGGGCCGGATTTTGGGGTGAAACCCCCGGAACGCGGGAATTGCGCTCCGTAGGATCTCAGGGAGCTTCGGGAAGTTCCCGATGCTCCATCCAGCATTCCCAAAGATCCCGACACCATTCCTGAGAATCCCAGCACGGCCTCCTGCGGTTCCATGCCGAGCATGGGCCTGGAGGAGAATTTTGGGACAAACTCCCCGTTACGAGGGATTTGAGCTCCGTGGGACCTCAGGGAGATTCCCGCTGTTCCCTCCGGCATTCCCGAGGATCCCGGGACCATTCCCGAGGATCCCAGCACGGTCTCCTGCGGGCAGGTGCTGAGGATGGGCCCCGGGAAGGTGATGAGCACGGGAGGAGGGAAGATGATGACGCGGGAAGCGCCGCAGGAAACGACGCAGGGGCGGCTGGAGCCGGCGGCCGCCGGGAATTCCGAGCACATCTGGGAATGTGATGCAGAACCTGCAGCTGGAGCAGATTTTGAATCAAATATTTTCTATTTTATAATTTATTAAGTTTTTTTGTTGTTTTTTTTTTCAGAGTGTTTTTCAAATTTAGTTTTCAATCTTGTTTTTAAAATTCTATTTATTGTTATTTTCAATTTTAATTTCGTTTTTCAATCTTATTTTTAAAAATTCTATTTATTGTTATTTTCATTTTTCATTTCATTTTTAATCTTATTTTTTTACTTCTTCTTTATTTTCATTGTTATTTTTAAAATTTCACTCATTTTCCAATTTTACTTTTTAAAAATTAGATTTGTCATTGTTATTTCAAAAATTTTACCCAGTTTTAAAATATAAGTTTAAAAAATTTTTGTTTAATTTTAAAATTTTATTTTTAAGTAAATTACTTAAGTTTAATGTTACTTGTACATTTTAATTTATTTTTTAAAATTCTGCCTTTTAATTTTTTATTTCATTTTATTGTTAATTAAAAAATAATATTCAACTTTTATTTTCATTTTAAAAGCAGTATTTAAATTTTTTAAATTTAATTTTTAGCTTTTAAATTATCATTTAATTTTTAATTTCAGTTTTTAAAAAAAATAATTTAAATTAACTCTTACTTTGAAACTGAACCCCCAGCTCCATTTCCCCTTTTCCCCACCCGCCTCAACCTTCCCAAAAAACCCCACCCTGGCTTTATCCACGCCAGGATTCCAGGATTTTCCATCCCATCCCTTCCTGATTTGTTTATCTCCGCGTGCCCAGCCCTCATTGGGATAATTACCCTCAGCAGAGGGTAATTAACCTGATTAATTATTAATTCCAGAGCCTGGGATCAGTCCCGGAGCGCTTCCTTTGTCCTGACAGCTCCAAAATCTGCGGAATTCCAGAAAAATCCTTCCTCCAGATCAGTTCCAGAACTCCGCTGGGAATTTTGGTGCCCGGATTTTTTCCCCTGGAGCCTGAACCCACATTCTTCTGGAATTAATTCCAAGATAATAATTCCAGGATAATAATTCCAGGATAATAATTCCAGGATGTCTCTCAGGATTTACATGTGGGATGCGGGCGATTCCCGATAAAAATTCCTTAAATTTTTATCCCTAGTGGAATCCTGGCTCTTCCAGAGGCTGCTCCAGAGGTAGGTATTGCATTAAATCATCAAATTCCTGGTTTTTCTCCAAAGATTCTGCTGGAAAATCCCAGGGGGATCCCATTATTTGTCTCACAGGGATTCCCATGGAGATCAAATTCTCTTTTTGGAGAATTCCCCAAGTTTTTGGGTGGGGAAAATAACGGAATTGGGGTTTCTTCTTCCCAAAAATGGGGTTATGCTCCAAAGAAATTCCCTGGCCAGTTGGAAATTAGGGATAAACAACTTTTTAGGGAAAATCAGCTCAGTTTGGATAATTCAGGCAGGAAAATAAGGAGGAAAAGAGATTTTCTTTTTTTATCCCATAGAAAATATATTTGATTTAAGAATAATAAATTTTTTGGTGTGAAAAAAGAGAAAATCCCTGGTTTTCTCCGATTTTTAAAATGGAAAAATACAGATAAATTGTCGCTGAGCATCCTGACCTTTAAAATCCCAAAACATTCCATGACTTTTATGAGAAACTCCTCTAAATCCCACCAGAATCAAAATTAAAGCGACTTTTATCGGTATTGGCGGTCAACTGATAATAACAACATTCCAGCGGAATTTTTGGGGGGGGAATTTTAACAGGAATTCCATTTTTAAGGCTGGACTCACCACAACACCACCACTCCCAGCAGGGAATCTCTCTGGGAAATTTTCGGAGCCACAGAATTCCCGTGAAACCCAAATTATTTATTTCCCTTTCCCCAAATTCTGAAGGGAGAGGAACTTACCGAAATTCCAGGAAAGAATCTCTGGGAATGTCCGGGGCAGCCCCAAATCCCTGGAGTTTTATAAGAACCCCCGAACTTCCAGGAAGCTGAGGCAGCCTTTGGGTGCGAGGTTTTAATTGCCCTCCCCTCATGTGTAATAATTTTAATTACTGGTAATTATTTTGCGCTTGTTTACCCGCGTTATTCCCTTTTCCATGGGAATTCCTGGTGGGATTTTGCAGGAAAAGTGAATTCCAGAGGGGATTTTGCTGTTTCTGCCTGGATTTTCCAACCCTGGGGTGGTTTGGGTTCAACGTCATCCCATTCCAACATTTTTCCAGAAACAGGGAACTCTTCCCGCTATCCCAGCTCCCTCCAAGCCCCATCCCAATTTTATCTTGGACTAAAAATGCCTCGAGGGAGGCTTAAATATGAGGGAAAAAATGAAATTTAATCCTGTTGAAGCTGGAACGGATTTTCAGGAGTTGTGCTGATTTTCCGAGGATTTGGGTGGAAACTCAGAGCCGGGAGAATCCCAGAATTCTGAAGTTGGTATTTCACTGAATTCATTGGGCATTTTATGGAATTCTTTGGGTATTTTATGGGATTATTTGGGTATTTCATGGGATTCACTGGGCGTTTTGTGGGATTCACTGGGAAATTTGGGGGTTCTTCAAGCAGGAATAATTAAACCTGGATTTTCAAGATGGCTCTGGAATATCCCCGCTGAGGGAGATCCAAACATTCCCTGGATAATCTGTTCCAGTGGAAATTCCTGGGAATCAACCCCTGCCCCTGGAAATTCCCCAGAGCTGGAGTCGCTTTGGAGCCGATTTTGGGGTGATTTTTGAGGAGAAACAGATTGTTCTTCTTCATGAATATGCAAATTACTTGGAATTGGGCTGGAGAACAACATCCTGTTGATTTGTGGAAGAGGCACTTCCATCCAGGGAGACCATTCCAGAGCTACTGCCAGCCCCGAGCGGTTTTTCTGGGATAATTTGTTATTTATATCACAGATTTGCTATTTATATTTATATATTTATATTACTTTGCATGCATAAATCACCCGCGAATATTCCTGATGTGTTTTTGACATCCCCCCTTTGTGTGGGAACCTCATTATCGGGATTATTTCTCTCATCCTGTCCTAAAATTCCAGGTTCTCACAGAGTTTAAAAAAAAAAAAAAAGAAATCCGGGTTGGATTCCTCTTTCCCAATCAAGGCTGATCCCATCGAGCTCTGTTGTTGAAAATTTCTGGGAATGCAGGGGAAATTCTATTTCATGTCCTTTGATAATTCCAAATTATCGTGGATCTCTTGGAGGCTCCTGAACCAATCCCTGCTCAGAGCCTTCCTCCTTAAAAACAGCAAAAATCTCTGGAAAAATTGGAATTTTTATTCTGATGCTGCTTAACCTGCAGAGCATACAACCCCTCCCGGAGCGGGAACTCATTTTAACCTCCCGGTTCTCCCCGTGGGAGGAAAAATTCCCCTTGGAATTCCGAAAGGGGGAACTCCTTTGGGAATGGGATTTTTTTGGGATGGGGATGGAATTCCTGGCGCAGTTCCTCGCTCTCGCCACCAGGCGGCGGCACCTCCGCGCGGCGCTTTTGGGGGTTCCCTTTTCCAGGTCTCATGACTTTTCCAAGGGCAAATCCCACCCGGAAAACCTCGGGATGAGGGAGGGAAAGGGGAGCGGGAGAGCCCGAGGATCGTCCTTATGTGGACACGCTGGAATTACAACAAAATTTCGCGGCTGCTTTGAGACACCGGGTTTTTATTTTGTCCTCTCAACACAGCCTCATTATCAGCAGCAAATCCACAGAATCAGATTTTTACAATTAATTATTTTCCAGCTGATCCATCCCCTCTTCCCCCCACTTTTTTCCCTCTTCTTGCTGGGAGGAAAAGCGAAGGGAATTGGGAATTTTTAGCCTGGAGAAGTTTTACGGTGACCTCACTGTGAATTGGCAGGAGCTGCAGGGAACACGGAGAGAGATTTTCATATTTTTTTCCCAAGAGTCTGGAGTGTCAGGAAAAGGGGAATGGGTTCAGATTGATGGGGGGGTGTCAGAGTCCACCTGAGGGTCTCGCTATAGGATGCGTGAGACCTCCTTGGACTGACATGTAGGTGATGGTTTGGGATTTGAGGTTTTTCCTGAGGCCGCTGGAGAAAGAGACACTGCACGAGACGATCTTCTGTTGTTGTTTTTTTCTTTTCATGGCTGTTTATTGTATCTTTTCTACAAAGTGTCCCAGCCAGGCTGACAGAGGTCCGCTCTGCTAGGTGACCATGATCAAATGCCCCCCTGCAAGAGGCAGGACTTATCTTTTATACTCTAAACTACGTCTTCAATATTTACAATTACCTTCCAATACAGCACAACCTTATTACACTGTCCAGTTTTGTCCCCATCCAATCTGTGGCTGCCAGCATGTCATCCAACATGGATGATACAGAGAAGAAGGAGGAAGTGGCACACCACGCCCCAAATTCTCCATGCTGGCCACATGGCCCTTATCATAAACAATCAAAAAATCTACTTATTCTACATTCTAATACTCTAATTTACACTTTACTTATTTTTGTGACTTGTAATTCTTCCTGCAATGTTGGCAGATTGTCCCAAAGGGTTAAATTCAGCCTCTGAGACACCTGAGTCTCATTCCGGGGTCACTGAGAGGCCTGCCAGGAGGGTTTTTCCATCCCCAGAGGAGTCAGGAAAACGTCCTGGACTCCCACAGGGGGGAAGTTTAGGTTGGATATTGGGAAGGAATTCCTGTGAGGAGCATCATCTCCTCCCCACAGTAAATCCGTGGTAGTGAACCCAGCCCTAAAATTGAGATTATTTCCTTTATTTTACACAAAAAGAGTGGTGTAACAACAGGGAAACGGTTGTTTAGTCTTTTTTGATTGATTGTTTTGGGGGTTTTTTTGTTTGTTTGTTTTGGTTTGGTTTTTTGTTGTTTTGTTTTGTTTTTGTTTGGTTTGGTTTTTTTGTTTTTGTTTTTTTGTTTTTGGTTTTTTTTCCTCCAGGAGTAGGAATTAGAAACTGTTCTAAAAGATGGAAAATAAATCAGGCAGAGAGCAGGAATCAGCTGCAACCTGAGTTTAATGCGAGTGGCACCACCGGAGTAGAATTGATCCCACAAGAATAAAAACAGGGTGCAAACGTTGTCACCAAGGTGTTGGGTTGAGGTTTCAAGTGGCTCAGAGCTCCTCAACCTCTCCCCGACACCTTCCCGGCGCTGAAAAATCCGAATTTGGGGTCGAATGAAACGGGGGATTGGCTCTGTGAGTTTAGCAGGGGCACGATATGGGGTAGAACCAGGCTTGGGAGGCAGGACCGGGAATGGAGGGGGGGATCACCCCAAACTTGGGCTCAAATGAAGAGGAAATCACCCCAAACTTCGGCTCCATGGAGGAGGAAATCACTGCAAACTTCAGTTTCATGGAGGGAGAGATCACCCCAAACTTCGGCTCAAAGGAGGGAGAAATCACCCCAACCTTGGGCTCCATGGAAGGGATATCACCTCAAATTTCGGCTCCATGGAGCAGAGAATCACCCCAAAATTCAGGTCCATGGCGGGGGGGGATCACCCCAAATCTCTGCTCCAAGGACGGGGAAATCACCCCAATCCTGAGCTTCATGGAGGGGGAAATCACCTCAAACTTGGATTTCATGGAGGGAGGGATCACCCCAAACTTTGATTTCATGGAGGGAGGGATCACCCCAAACTTTGATTTCATAGAGGGGGGGATCACCCCAAACTCTGGCTCCACGGAGCAGGGAATCACCCCAACCTTGGGCTCCAGGGAGGGGGAAATCACCCCAAACTTCGGCTCAAAGGAGGGGGGGATCACCCCAAATCTCTGCTCCAAGGAGGGGGCAATCACCCCATTCCTGATCCCCATCCCCCTTAGGATCCCCGGCTGTCCCTCCCCTGTCTCACCAGAGCCACCTGGACGCGCTGCGACTTTTTTTGGGGTGTCCGGAGCGCTTGGCCGGAGCCGGGACCAGGCGGGAGGCGCGGGGCCCCGCGGGAGCGGTGCTGGCCACAGCGGGACTTGCTCAGGTGCTGCGCGGAGCAGCTCCTGCCCTTGACCCCCTCGAGAACCGGCGAGCCCTTGGCCACCTCCCTGAGCGGGCGACACTCCTTGGTGCCCTTGGCCACCTCCCTGAGCGGGGGACACTCTTTGGTGCCCTTGGCCACCTCCCTGAGCGGGGGACACTCCTTGGTGGCGCAGCTCAGGCGCTGCTCCGCGCACGAGCAGGTGACAAATTCCTGCGTCGGGTACCCCTTGGAGCACCTGTGCGGGGCCAGGTACTCCTGCAGGAAGGAATGAGCCACGCTCTGCTGCGGGGGACACTCGGTGACCCCTCGCAGGGGCAGCGAGTAGCCGCTGGTCAGCTCAGGGCAGCGCCAGGCGCATTTGGCCACCTTGTGCGAGCGGCACTCGCCCCGGCAGGACGCCGAGGACGAGTAGCGGATGCCGCACGGGGGGAAGCGCAGCCGGCCGGGCTCGGGGCAGCGCGGCGGCGCGCAGGGCGGGAGGCTCCTGGCCACGCGCTTCTTGTCGCCACGGGGCTGCTCTGGGTGGCCGGTGAGGCTTGGGGACACCTCGGGCCGGGCTCAGCGCGGGGCAGCAGCCGCGTGGTCTCGCAGGGCTCAGGGCAGAGCAGGAGGCATTTCTGCACCAGCGGCTGGCACGGCAGCAGCGACAGCGCGGTGGCACCTTGGGGACAGCTCTGCCAGCGTGGCACCGGGCTCTTGGTGATGCTCAGGGGGTGGCAGGTGTTGGCGAAGGGCTCGGGGTGAGCCTGGCACGGTGGGAGAAGCTCGGGGAGGAATTTGGGGCCCGGCAGGAGGAGCGGCGGGCAGCGCTCGCCGGGGTAGTGCATGGTGGAGCGGGGTGGGGGGCTCAAACCTGCGAAAACAGCGATAAAACAGAGAAAAAACAGCGATAAAACAGCGATAAAACAGCGATAAAACAGCGAAAAAACAGCGATAAAACAGCGAAAAACCAGCGAAAAACCAGCGATAATACAGCGATAAAACAGAGAAAAAACAGCGATAAAACAGCGATAAAACAGCGAAAAAACAGCCATAAAACAGCGATAAAACAGAGAAAAAACAGCGAAAAAACAGCGATAAAACAGCGATAAAACAGCGATAAAAACAGCGAAAAAACAGCGATAAAACAGCGATAAAACAGCAATAAAACAACGATAAAACAGCGATAAAACAGCGAAAACCCAGTGATTTCCCCGATTTTTTTTTTTTTTGTTTGTTTTGGTTTGGTTTTTTTTGTTTGATTTTTTTGTGGGTATTTTTGTTTTGGTTTTTTGGGTTTTTTTTTTTGTTTTGTTTTGTTTTTTTTTTTGGTGATTCAGGTCCCAAACTCGCCCTCCACACCCCGCTCTCCTCTCTGCCCGTGACTCAACCTGGGGTGTGTTTGGGAGGGGAGAGCAAATTCCGTCCGAATTTCTGGATTCTGCTCTAGAAAGGCTGAAGAAAAAAAAAAAAATGCGGAATTTCAGCCTGGGGTTCGTGCCATCCCTCGAACCGTGTGGCCTCACCCTCTGGGTGACTCCCCGAGCTCCTCCCCGGGTCGCCCTTTCAAGCTGAGCTCCCTGGGAGATGAAAGAGGAGCCCAAAATTACGGGTTTGAGCACCCGGTAATAGCCGGGTGTGGCCACCAAGCCACGCCGAGGGGCAGGAGGGGTTTGGGGCTCTCTGGAGCTTTAATCCTACGAGGATTTGGGGTCTGGAATGGGGCAGGGACAGCCTTGGCTCCCTGTCAGGGCAAATCCCGGGTTGGGTTTTTTTTGGCGGGGGAAATGCAGCAGGGTCGAGTCCAAATATTTGGTGGAGGGAGGCAAAAATCAAGGGAAAATCGCAGCCGGATAAAAGGATTAAATATCCCAGAATCCCAGATTTGGGGTTGGAAGGGACCTCCTGTGAGGGCGGTGTCACCCTGAGCAGGTGACACAGGGTTGGGAGTGGCTCCAGCTTCTCTGATTTTTGGGAAAATTACACCCAATAAATCAGCCCCGCTTTTATCCCCTGGAAAAATCTCCCTTTTTCCTTGGAAATCTCAGGAAAAACCATCCCAGAAAAAAAAACTCCAGGTGTAGGGATTTTTCCCAGGTTTAATCAGGATTATTTGGGGCAAAAATGGTTTAATCCAAATATATTTTTTTGCGGAGAGTAAACCATGAATAAATAAATAAATAAATAAATAAATAAATCTACACGGTAGACAGTGAAAAATAAAATTAAAATTCTACATTTTCTGACCACTCCGAATTCTGATTATTCCAGGATTTAAGGTTTCATCCTCCCAAATCGTAAAGCAGGACAGAGTCACGTGCCCGGCTGATTTAGGAAAACTCGTTATCGCCACAATCAAAATAATCATTGTCCAATAAAAACAGCGCCGGGAAAACAATGGCAGCAATTATGATTAAGCTCATTAGTACAACACGCCTCTTAATTAGGGGGATTATTTGCTCCTCCCACTCATTTTTAGGGGGCTTGGCGGGGAGTTTTTAGGAATCGGGAATTTTTCACGTCTGGAATCCCGTCAGCTCCTTGCTGTGGTCGGGGAAAAAAATTATTTGTTTAAAATTTTATGAGATCATCAGCGAATTCCTGCGGTTCCAATCCCGCACCCCATTCCCACCGGTATCCTGCCCAAATCCTACCGGGAAAAAATAATAGGAAATACCCCCAAAAAATCCCACTCCTGCCTCGCGACAGGAGAGATTTAAAAACTCCTAAAATCAGGAATTCGGGTTTTAAGTCATTAAAAATCTCCTCAGCATTTTCATGGAATCCTTTCCCTGTTTTTCCTCAGCGCAGCTCCAGCTGGAGAAAAGAGCTGGAGGAGAATTCGGGAATAAAAAGCGGGATTTTGGGAGTTCCTTTGGACTTACCCAGGTCATGAGGGAGAAGAGCCGCAGAGAAGTGTCCGGGAAAAGCCCGGCCTGGGCCGGGTTTTATGGAGCCCGGGAATGCCCCAGGGAATTGGGGAGGTTGGGTTTGGCCGGGGTGATGCTTTAATTGCACCCCAAATCCCGGCCACGTGCGGCTCCAGCTCCCAGGGATGTCCTGGATCGCCGGGATCCAAAGGGTTGGACCAGCAAAAAAAAAAAAAAAAAAAAAAAAAAAAAAAAAAAAAAAAAAAAATTGGAAAACCAAGAATGCTCAGGGATCTTCCCGAAATTCCAGCCCAAACAGCCCTTTCCACCCTAAAAATAAAATAAATGGCCGTGAAGCACCCCCCAAAAAAAAGTAAAATAAATGGTGGTGGAGGCCAGCCAAAGGAATGAAGAAGGAATTCCTCATTCCCATGGGAGCTGCGGGCAGGAATCCCTTTGAAAACCCGTGCAGGAAGGACTCGGGGCATCCCATAATTATTGGGACACGCGGATTCCTTCCTGGGATACAGGGAGAGAGGAGGGATCATTAGGAGCTCTTGGGACAGCTCCCAAAAATTCCCTGTCACAAAGGGGCCGGTGCTGCCCCAAAAAAACCTCCCCAAAATTCCCATTTCCTGCTCCTTGCCTCCCTCTGTTCCCTGCTTATCCCACAAAATAAAAACAACCCAGGGAAAATTTGGAATGATTTCCTGTTCCCTGTTTATCCCACGAAAAAAATTCCAGGGAAAATTGGGAATGGTGACTTTGGGAGAGTCGCTTCTGCATAAAGGAAGGGCCTGAAATTTGGGGTTTTTGGGGTTTTTTTGTCCCTGGAAATTTTAATTTTCTTTTTTGTCCGTATAATATGAATCCAGGGATTAATGTTGAGTTCCAGGGATTCAGGTGAGGCACCTGAAAAAGAGAGGAATTATCATGGAATTCTCATGGAATGTCCTCCTTGGAAGGGATCAAATCCAACTCCAGGCCCTGCTCAGAATTCCCAAAATCCCACCCTGCTCCTGGAGCCTTGGGAATGTCACCACTCCATTGGTCAGCCATGAGAATTCCATGACTGGAATATTTGGAATATTTGGAGTACTGAAATATTGAAATATTGGAATATTTGGAGTACTTGAATTTTGGAATATTGAGATGTTTGGGTATTGGAATATTGGAGTATTTGGAATATTGGAATTTTGAAATATTTGAATATCGGATTATGTGGATATTTGAACATTTGAATCTTGGAGCTTTGGAATATTGGAATATTTGACATTTGAATATTGGAATATTTACACATTTGAATATTGGAGTATTTGAATATTATATTATTTAAATATTTGAATATTGGAATATTGGCATATTGGAATATTGGAATATTGGAATATTGGAATATTAGAATATTGGAATATTGGAATATTGGCATATTGGAATATTGGAATATTGGAATATTGGAATATTAGAATATTGGAATATTGGAATATTGGAGTATTTGAATATTGGAATTTTAGAATTTTGGAATATCGGAATTTTAGAATTTTGGAATATTTGGAATATCAAGCTCCCCATTATGACCCATGACCCAAATTTCCCCGTTTATTTCCTGCTTTCCCACGAGCCCAGAGGCCGCCCTGTGATTTCCATTTAATTCCCCAGCTTCTCCCGGCTCCAGAGGAAATAAATAACAGGGACACGGCGTCGGTTTTCCAGGTGGATCCCAACATTCCGAGGGCTCCAGGGAGGAACCCAAAGGCAAATCCCAACTCCAGCCCCGGATTCCTCTCACTTTTATGGATTCTCCCTCCCCTGAACAACAACAAGAAGGAATTTTTAAACTCTTTAAATTCCCTGACCTAAATTTTCGGGAACAAACAGGCGTCGAGCGTGGATTAAGCCGGGTTTTATGGGAATTCCTTGGGAAGCTCGGGATCAAGGAGAGCTGTTAATTCCTGGTTGTGTGTGCCCAGTGCGGGGATAACTTGGTGACCTGGCATTAAAAATGTCCTTAATTAGCACCCAAATGTCCTTAATTAACATTTGCGAGGCCCTTTCATCTCCGTGAGGCTCCTGGGATATTTTGGGGGGGGGAGTGTCATTATTCCAAATTAAACACTGGGGAAACTGAGGCACGGCTGAGTCAGGGCCGGCCCAAAACATCCCCAAATCCCGGTGACCCCAAAAATCCGGGATCCGCCCCCTCCCAGGAGGAATTTTCTGGAAGATTCCATGGGGAAAAAAAATCCACAGAGATGGGACAACAAAGGTCATGGAGGGGCTGGGAATGTTGGGAATGTTGGGAATGTTGGGAATGTTGGGAATTTTGGGAATTTTGGGAATGGGAATGTGAAGACCCCAGAGCCCCCACCAGGATCTCCAGGGAAGCTGGGGAGGGACTTTTCCTCAGGAATTGCAGGGACAGGACACAGGGAATGGGGCCAGAAAGGGAATTTGGGTGGGATTTTGGCCAGAATTGTTCCCTGGAAGGGCCTGGCCCATGGAATTCCATGGATTTCCCATCCCTGGGAGTGTCCAGGCCAGGCTGGATCCGCCTGGCAGAGTGAGAGGTGTCCCTTGGATCTTCCAGGATCTTTAAGGTCCTTCCAACCCAAACCATTCCAGGATTCCCTGGGCTGGTTTGGATGGGATATTTGGGATAAATCCTTTCCTGGCCCAGGGAATTCCATGGATTTCCCATCCCTGGAAATGCCCAATTCCAGCCTGGAGCCACCTGGGATAGGAGGAGATTCCTGCCCAGGGAACTGGGAGGGTTTTGACATCCCACCAACCCAAATTATTCCATGATTTTATCCCAATTTTCTGTGGATCCAATAGGTCCTGGAAACCTAAAGCATTCCAGGATTTTATCCCGAATTTCACCCCCTCCAGATCCCAGAAACCCAAATTATTCCAGGACTTTATCCTGATTTTCCATGGATCCAACAGGTCCTGGAAACTCAAAACATTCTATTAAAGAAATCTTTCACATTAAATAAAGATGTCATGTTAAATAAATATAATACTATTTATAATACTAATAAAATATTAATATTATCAATAATATTATTATTAATAATAACATTAATAATATTAATAATATTAATAATATTAATGATATTAATAATGAAACATTTTAATTAAATAAGAATAAATAAATATTTAAATTTAAAAAAAAAATTTAAATAAAAAATCACCAAGACACAGAAACCCAAGATTTTAATCCGAGGTCAGATAAGAATGTTTATTTAAGTTTATGTATGTAAAATATTTGTATATTTCTGTAAATAAAGTTTATTTTCAGTTCACATCTTCAGCATAAAGAATTTCAGACCAAATTTGCTCCCTCTCCAATCCTGGGATTCCAAGGGAATTTTTATCCCAATTCCATCAGAAATTCCCATTCGCCTTCCCAGCACAAACCTGGATGTTCTGGAAAACTCCGACCTTGTGAGATCCAAATCAACCAGAACATTCCATCCCCATTCCAGGAATAAACCTGGAGCCAGGATCTGGACTGGTCCTCTGGAAGATCTGGACTCCTCTGATCTTGATATTCCTTTTATTTTTATTTTTATTTTTATTTTTATTTTTATTTTTATTTTTATTTTTATTTTTATTTTTATTTTTATTTTTATTTCTTAAAAATCACGATTTCTTTGAGCTGGGATCTGGACTCCTCAGATCTTTTTATTCCTTCTTTTATTTTTCATTATTAATATTTTTAAATGTTAATTTTAATATTATTTTAAAATATTTTTAAATTAAATAACGTTAGTATTGGTTTTATTTTAATTGCTTTAAAATCAAAATTTCTTGGAATTCTTCAGGAATTCGATCCCATCCCACCAACACCTTGCAGCAGACCAAGGGAGGATCCAGAGGCACCTGGAATGTCACCACGGGAAGGGAGAGAAACGCCGGAAAACCGGGATAACGCAGGTGGGAGCAGGGAGGAGACAAAGAACCCAAACCCCGATTTCCCAGGGATTGTCCTCGTCACATTCCCTGTCACCAGGGCCACTTGGGGGCCGAGCAGTATTTCTTGGAGTGGCTGGAGATCTTCACCCCGCCGGGCTGCTGGGGGACACATTTGGTGGCACTTTGCTGGGGGACACACGGGGTGGCACTTTGCTGGGGGACACATTTGGTGGCACTTTGCTGGGGGACACATTTGGTCACACACTGCTGGGGGACACACTGGGTGGCACTTTGCTGGGGGACACAAATTGTCCCATATTGCTGGGGGACACATTTGGTGGCACTTTGCTGGGGGACACACTTGGCCATACCTTGCTGGGGGACACATTTAGTCACACACTGCTGGGGGACACAAATTGTCCCGTACTGCTGAGGGACACACTTGACACTTTGCTGGGGGACACACTTGGTGGCACATTGCTGGGGGACACAAATTGTCCCATATTGCTGGGGGACACACTTGGTGGCACTTTGCTGAGGGACACAAACTGTCCCACTCTGCTGGGGGACACACTTGGTGGCACTTTGATGAATGACACTCTTGGTCACACGCTGCTGGGGGACACATTTGGTGGCACTTTGTTGGGGGACACAAACTGTCCCACTCTGCTGAGGGACACACTTGGTGGCACATTGCTGAGGGACACACTTGGTGGCACTTTGATGAATGACACTCTTGGTCACACGCTGCTGGGGGACACACTTGGTGGCATTTTGCTGGGGCACACCCTTGGTGGCACTTTGCTGGGGGACACAAACTGTCCCATACTGCTGGGGGACACCCTTGGTGACACTTTGCTGGGGGACACAAACCGCCCCGCTCTGCTGCTGCTGAGGGACACAAAGGCTGGCCCCGCCGCTGTCACACTGCTGAGGGACACACTTGGTGACACACCTGCCGTGCCACTGCTGGGGGACAGCTGCGGTGACACTCTGCTGCTGCTGGGGGACAGGCGCCGCCACCCACTGGTACGAGACGCTCTGTGCCGCGCGCTGCTGGGGGACACAGGTGGTGACACACCTGGGCACAGCCTGCTGGGGACACACCGTGGTCACACACTGCTGGGGGACACACCTGGTGGCGCCCTGCTGCTGAGGGACACCCTTGGTGACGCACGGCGGCCGCGGCACGCAGGTGGTGACACACCTGGGGACAATCTGCTGCTGCTGGGGGAGGGGGACGCGCTCAGGGGGTGGCACCGGCAGCTGCTGCGGCACGCACCGGGTGACACCGGTGACACCCGCGCCGCCCGTCACGCGCTGCTGGGGCACGCAGGTGGTGACACACCTGGGGACGATCTTCTGCTGCTGGGGGACAGGCTGTGGCACCCACAGCTGCTGTGGCACGCACTGGGTCACCCCCACCTGGTGTGGCACGCACTGGGTGACACTCGCGCCGCCGGTCACTCGCTGCTGTGGTGGCGCGCACGTTGTCACCCGCCTGGGGACAATCTGCTGCTGCTGGGGCGCGCAGAGGGGTCTGAGGAGCTGGCGGGGCACGGCCTGGGTGACACTTTGCTGGTGGCACACGCTGGAGGACGTCGCCCGCTGCAGGGGCACCTGGCCAGGCACGGCCTGGGGGATGCAGGTGGTGGAGTGCCACCGCTGAGCCGGGAAGGGGACGCCAGGGGACAGCGCCACGGGGTCCTGGTGGAGCGGAGGGAGGTGCTGGTGGAGGTAGCAGGACATCTTGGGGACACGTGGCAGGACTGGAAGGACACGACGGGGTTGGAATCAGGTGAGGTTTGAGGTCACTCCCAACCCAACCCATTTGGGGACACCTGGGGAACCCTCTGGTCCCCAAATGTCAGGGACACGTCCCAGCAGTTGGGGCTGGGACTTGTGTCACAGTCCCAGCACAGGTGGGAGACGCTGGTGAAGGCCTCAGGGACATTTTGGGGACACTCAAAGGACACAATGGGGTTGGAACGAGGTGGATTTTAGGGTCCTTCCCAGCCCAACCCATTTGGGGACACCTGAGGAACCCTCTGGTCCCCAAACACATCCCAGCTGTGTCACAGTCCCAGCACGGGTGGGAAGTGCTGATGGAGGCCTCGGGGACATTTTGGGGACACTCAAAGAACACAGTGGGGTTGGAATCAGGTGGGTTTTAGGGTCCCTCCCCAGCCTGTGGTCCCCACACCTTGGGGACACGTCCCCACACCTTGGGGACACGTCCCAGCTGTGCCACCATCCCAACATGGCCCCAGGAGCACCTGATGCACCCAGCCCCTCGTTTTTAACTCTGAGCCACGTCCTAAAGCCAAGCTGGGGACATTCAAGCACATTCAATGTCATGCAAAAAAAAAAAAAAAACCCAAATAATTAATTTAATTAATTAATTAAAACAAGCTCATTCCTTAACTCCCCCTTTTCAGGAGCAAATCTGATATTCAGGCACTCAGCAGTGAACACCGAGAGTCCTGTCCCGCTCTGCCACGGAAGTTCCAACCAATCCATTTTAAAAACCTCTTCCAAATAGAATTTTTTATATGGAAAAATCAGGAATAAATGGAAATTTCACGATCACAGAATCCCAGAGTGCTTTGGGTTGGAAGGGACATTAAAAATCAACTCAACCCCTGCCGTGGGTGGCTCCAACCTGGCCTGGGACACTTCCAGGGATGGGAAATCCATGGAATTACCTGTGCCAGGCTTTCCTCACCCTCACAGGGAGAAATTCCTCCCAAATCCAACCTAAATTTCTTCTCTTTCATTTCTACCCCATTCTCCCTATCCCATCGCTCCGGTTCCCAATGGAAAACCCCTCCCACCATCCTTTCTTGCAGGGAATGTTCTCCCTGGAAAACATCAATCCCACCCCAAATTGAGCTGTCATTTTCCCAAAACCACCCTGGATTTCTGCTTGGAAAACACCAATCCCACCCCAAATTGAGCTGTCATTTTCCCAAAGCCTGGATTTCTGCTTGAGAATGACCAATCCCACCCCAAAATGAGCTGGTATTTTTTCTAAAACCAACCAAGATCTCTTCCTAGAATCCACCAATCCCACCCCAAAACAAGCTGGTATATTTCCTAAAACCACCCTGGATCTCTTCCTGGAAAACATCAATCCCACCCCAAACTGAGTTGTTATTTTTCAAAACCACCCTGGAATTCTGCTTGGGAATGACCAATCCGACCCAAAACGAGCTGGTATTTTTCTAAAACCACCCAGGATCTCTTCCTAGAACCCACCAATTCCACCCCAAACTCAGCTGCTCTACAACTATTTTTCAAAGTCACCCTGGATCTCTGGGAATGACCAATCCCACCCCAAACTGAGCTGCTTTTTTTGCTAAAACCACCCTGGATCTCTCTCTGGAATCCACCAATCCCACCCCAAAACAAGCTGGTATATTTCCTAAAACCACCCTGGATCTCTTCCTGGAAAACATCAATCCCATTCCAAACTGAGCTGTCATTTTCCCAAAGCCACCCTGGATTTCTGCTTGAGAATGACCAATCCCACCCCAAAATGAGCTGGTATTTTTTCTAAAACCACCCAGGATCTCTTCCTAGAATCCACCAATCCCACCCCAAACTGAGCTGCTTTTTTTTCTAAAACCACCCAGGATCTCTCCCTGGAAAACATCAATCCCACCCCAAACTGAGCTGCTTTTTTTTCTAAAACCACCCTGGATCTCTCCCTGGAATTCACTAATCCCACCCCAAAACGAGCCGTCATTTTCCCAAAACCCCCCTGGATCTCCCAATTCCAAACCCTGCCCAGCCTGACCTTGGACACTTCCTGGGAATGGGGACCCTTCTCTGACCCACCCAACCCATCCCACCCCAGCTCTGGAAATCAAGAATTCCCTCGGAATTCCTTTGGAATTCCCCATCCCAGCATCTCCAGAGGCTCGGGGAACCCGACTCACCCAGCTCCCGGGGGCGGGAAGAGTTTCCAGAGGTGACCAGGGTGTCCCAGCTCCGGGACAGCTTTTATAGAGCCACCAGGTCCCCGTAACCTCCCGGGGTGACTCGGAGCCGCCGACTCATCCCCGACAATGAGTGGTTCCATGTCAGCTTCCCAGAGTAATTACCTCGGGATAATTAATCCTCCGTGGCATTCGCAGCAGCCTCGGCCCCGGGGTTGTTTTTGGGGACTGAACCCAGGGATGTGTAGGAATGGTTTTCCAGGGGTTTTTCCATCCCTGGGGGTCTCACTGGGGATGGGGTTGTGTCATATGGTTGGATTTGGGATGGGTTTTCCATGGGTTTCTCCAGCCCCTGATTTTGGGGTGTTGGGTCGAGTTTTGGGCATGGATTTCAATTCAAAAGGAAAAACAGGAAAACAAATCCCGCCTTGTGGTGGGTGCAGCTTGTTATCCATTGAAATATTAATTTTTTTAAATTAAAAATTCCAATTCTCCAAGTGCTGATGTCACCAGGGCTGGGCACTGCTTTGTCCTGGTCCCTCTGAGCTCTCCTCAGGATCATCCGGAAGAAATCCGGCGGCACAGAGCAGGAAGGGTCTGGATTCCTTCCTGGATTCGTTCCTGATGGAGAATTCCATAATTAAAGGAGGATTTCGCCCTCTTTCCTACTTCCCCCTGTGTGGGGCACAATTACCCAAGACCTCCCAAACTTCCTCATTCATTTTCCTGCCCGAATTATTCGGGGCCCTTTCTCCCAGCCACAAAAATCACCTGGGTGGGGCCGTTTCTCCCAGTTCACAAGAAACCACATTTTTTAATTAAAAAAATAAATTAAAATACTCAGGCCCTGCCCCTCTCCCTGTGACTTTGGGCTCTGTGTTGGTGTCACCAAGGCTGGGCTTTGTTTTGTCCTGGTCCCTCTCAGATCTTCTGGAGGCAGCTGGGATGAATTGACTTTTTTGGGATTATTTTTTTTCAAAATGAATCCATAAAAACATTGAGCAGATTTTTAGTGACTTAAAAAAAATTCATCTTCTGGTTTTTGGGGGTCATTTTGTGAACCCATAAAGCACTGAGCAGATTTTTAGTGACTTTAAAAAATCCATATTCTGGTTTTTTGGGATTATTTTGTGTCACAATGAACCCATAAAAGCGCTGAGCAGATTTTTAGTGACTTTAAAAAATTAGTCTCCTGGATTTATGGGGAGTTTTTCTAGTCTGTGTGAGATAAAAGAGCTGAACCAGTGAGAAAGTCCCACGTGATTTTTGGAGGACGTTTATTTTTGGGTGGCAGATTGTGCAAGAGATGCCACCCAACCCTCTGCCGGTCACCTGAGAGTCACCAGGTGCCACATTCCCGCTGCTCTGGGGACAGGTGACAGCCTCAGGATCCGCGTGGGGACACCCAGAGGTGACAAAAAGCTCCAGGAGCTGATAAACTTCCTCCAGCCCCGGTGACTTCCCCTGTCATTCATCTCCTTATCTCACAGGGATCAAAAAACTCATCAAATGAGGAATTCGTTTTCTTTGGTCACTAAAAATCTGCTCAGCACCTTCATGGGTTCATTGTGACACAAAATAACCCCAAAAACCAGGGGACAAATTTTTTATGTCACTAAAAATCTGCTCAGCACCTTCATGGATTCGTTGTGACACAAAATAATCCCGAAAAAACAAAAGATTATTTTTTATGTCACTAAAAATCTGCTCAGCGCTTTTATGGGTTCATTGTGACACAAAATTACCTCAAAAACCAGAGAAAAATTTTTTATGTCACTAAAAATCTGCTCAGGGCTTTTATGGGTTCATTATGATGCAAAATAATCCCCAAAACCAGAATATGGATTTTTTTAAAGTCACTAAAGATCTGCTCAGCACTTTTATGGGTTCATTGTGACACAAAACAACCCCAAAACCCAGAAGATTAATTTTTTAAAGTCATTAAAAATCCACTCAATGTTTTTATGGATTCATTTTGAAAAAAAATAACCCCAAAAAAGGTCAATTCATCCCATCTGGCTCCAGCAGAGCTGAGAGGGACCAGGACAAAACAAAGCCTTGGTGACACCAACACGGAGCCCAAAGCCACAAGGAGAGGGGCAGGGCCTGAGTATTTTAATTTATTTTTTTAATTAAAAAATGTGGTTTCTT
The DNA here is from genome assembly GCA_030060385.1 of Muscicapa striata striata. NCBI lineage: Eukaryota > Metazoa > Chordata > Aves > Passeriformes > Muscicapidae > Muscicapa > Muscicapa striata. The sequence goes on along the minus strand of JAREIS010000460.1, from coordinate 144,154 downwards.
GTGAACTGGGAGAAACAGCCCCGTCCGGGTGGTTTTTGTGGCCGGAGAAAGGGCCCCGAATAATTCGGGCAGGAAAATTAATGAGGAAGTTTGGGAGGTCTTGGGTAATTGTGCCCCACACGGAGGAAGAAACAAAGAAGGCAAATTTTTTTTTTCCCTTTTTTCAAGGAATTCTCCACCAGGAACAAATCCAGGCTTTTCCTGGTCAGCTCTGAGTGTCCGGCTCCACCTGGACCACAAGAACGTGGCTTTGTTGTGGCTTCTCTCCTGCAGGAATTCTTTGCTCTGAAGCCACAATTCCTCCATGGCTCTCAGCTCCATTGGCTGCAGGTTTGAACCTCCCTTCGATCAAAATAATTCACATTTATATAAATAAAAAATCATAAATACATATTATTTCTGTAAGTTTATATCGATTTATCTGGCAGCGAGAATTCCCACCTGGAAAAAGTGGTCGGGCATTCCCAGGCAGGTTCCCTTTCTGATTTTTCCATCACTTGATCTTTCAAAACAGATCACACCCTAAAAACTCACCTTTATTTTTTTTTTTCCTCTTTTTTTCTTTTCTCTTCTTCTCTCTGCTTTTGTTCTGCTGCCAGAGTTTCTATTTTCGGAGCAGGGAGGGAGCTCTGCATTCCTGGGGCTTTGGCTCACCCTCCAAAACCCGCGGCGCTCCTGGATTATTAAAGGTGAGGTGGAGAACGCCCCGCCTGGCTCCTCCTCCTGGGCTTTTTTGGGATCTTCTCCCTCCTGCTTTAACTCCTTTACCTCCCCCTTCACCTGGTGGAGCCAGGCAGGGTAAAAAGGGCAGAATTCCCAAATCCCTAAGGATGGAAAAGAGCTCCAAGGTCGTTGAGTCCAAGTTGGAGCTGATCCCCACCTGGACATCCAGAATTCTAGGAATTCCTCAGACACCTCCAGGGATGGGGATACAACCCTCCCCGAGCCCCTTCCGATGCTTCCCAACCCTTTTTCCATGGAAAAATCATCCCAAATTTCCCAGCCTGGCCCAGCTCGAGGCCGTTCCCTCTTGTCCTGTCCCATTCCCTGGGATCAGATCCCAAATTCCCCCTGGCAGATCCCGAAATTCCCCCTGGTAGATCCCAAATTCCCCTTGGAAGATCCCGAAATTCCCCCTGGATCCCCCTTTTCTCCATGCTGAGACCCCCCAGCTCCCTCAGAATTTTCCAGACCCTTCTCCAGCTACTCCAGCCCCGTTCCCATCCCTGCCCATGAGGATCCAGCCCTTCCATGTCCCTTTTCCATGAGGGGACCTGGGCCCAGGTGTCCCCAACCAGCAGAGCGCAGCATTGGCCCGCACAGGCGGCTTCTGGCACCTGGAAAATCCCTCGGGATCCTCCCTCCCTCTCTGCGTCTCCAGGAAAAGAAAATGAATTTTGTGTTTGGCCCAGCCCAACCCCTTTTTGCAGCCCGGGCTGGGATTGTCCTGCTGGGAATGAGCCCAGTGGGGAAGGACCGGGGGGTCCTGGTGGGAAAAACATCCCTGAGCTGTCCCGGACCTGGGGACATCAGGGACAGCATTCCCAGGGGTTGGAGAGCATTCCCAGGGATCAGGGAGGGATCCCAGGAACTGGGAGGGATCCCAGGAGATCAGGATTCCCACCCCTCTGCTCAGCTCCTGTTCCCACTGCTGGTAAAGCTGGGAATGTTGGGAATGCTGAGCCTGTGGAGACCCCAGAGCCCCTCCCAGGATCTGCAGGGAAGCTGGAGAGGGACTTTTCCTCAGGGGCAGGACACAGGGAATGGGATCATAGGAATTTGGGTGGGATTTTGGGCAGGAGTTGTTCCCTGGGAGGGCCTGGACTAGGGAATTCCATGGATTTCCCATCGCTGGGAGTGTCCAGGGCCAGGCTGGACAGGGCTGGGAGCAGCCTGGGATTGGGGGAAGGTGTCCCTGCCCCTGGATTGGAACTGGATGGGCTTTAAGGTCCCTTCCAACCCAAACCATTCCATGATCCCAAACCATTCCAGGACCCCAAACCATTCCAGGATCCCAAACTATTCCAGGATCCCAAACCATTCCAGGACCCCAAACCATTCCAGGATCCCAAACCATTCCACGACCCCAAACTATTCCAGGACCCCAAACCATTCCAGAATCCCAAACCATTCCAGGATCCCAAACCATTCCACGACCCCAAACTATTCCAGGACCCCAAACCATTCCAGAATCCCAAACCATTCCAGGACCCCAAACCATTCCAGAATCCCAAACCATTCCAGGATCCCAAACCATTCCAGGACCCCAAACCATTCCAGGATCCCAAACCATTCCAGGATCCCAAACCATTCCAGGGCTCCAAACCATTCCAGGACCCCAAACCATTCCAGAATCCCAAACCATTCCAGAACCCCAAACCATTCCAGGACCCCAACTCATTCCAGCATCCCAAACCATTCCAGGACCCCAAACCATTCCAGGACCCCAACCCGTTCCAGAATCCCAAACTTTTCCAGGACCCCAAACCATTCCAGGACCCCAAACCATTCCAGGATCCCAAACCATTCCAGGATCCCAAACCATTCCTGGATCCCAAACAATTCCAGGACCCCAAACCATTCCACAATCCCAAACCATTCCAGGACCCCAAACCATTCCATTATCCCAAACCATTCGATTATTGCAGGCACAGGGCAAGGAGGGAAGGGCAGGGACCAAAGGAAACGTGAGGGGCCGAGCAAAGACCATGCTCAGAGTAATTTTATTAATTTAATTAATTTGTAATTAAAGAGCTGCAGACAAGAAGATTTCCCTCATTAGGAGTCCGAGTCCAGCGAGGAGCAAATTCCAGATTTAACAGCGCTCAGGGCAAAATGAGAATGAAACTCCTCACCTGGGTCCCTCTTGCTTCACCCTAAAAGGGTTTTATTACTTAATTAACTCTTGGTTTCTCTAATTAGGAGCTCATTGTTCTGGGCCAGGCTCGGGGGAGGTTAAGCCTGGCTTTAGGGTCAGAATAACCCCGGTGACTTTTCAAAGCTCAGCTTATTGTGGGGTTTCAGTGCCAATTTTCCTTCCCCCAGCGCCTCCATCCATCGGCTCCGTCCCTCTGCTGGGATTCCAAGGAGAACAAAACCCCTGAGATTTGGGGTTTGGCCTTGGGATGGAGCAAATTATGAGCCCAGAGCTGTAATTTTATTTGTTTTATTGATTAACTCACCCTGGCTCATGGAACTCATGGAAAGGAGGGAAATCCAAGATAAATCCCTATTTTTTTTTAGCTCAAAGACCAAAAATTGCCTTTCCTGGTGGCACCAGGAGCACCACAGAGTTGATACCCAAAAAAAAAAAAAAAAAAAAGAGATTTTATCCCATTCCAGGAGGTCAGGGAAGGTTGAACCATGTCCCTATGTCCCAATTCCTCCTCAGGTGACCCCAAGGTTGCTCCACTTTCCAGCAGGTCCTGAAAAAAACTGGGAAAGGCTGAACTCCAGCAAGTTCATTCCCGAGCTCCGGAGGGGGAATGAAGCAATTGGGAATTGGGTTCTTTGATGGGATGGCTGCTGGAAAAGTTGTGGGGTTTCAGTGAGGCAATCAGAGCCCTGTGGGGGAAATTAGGGATAAATTGAGGCTGTGAATTAGCAGAGGTCTTCAAGAAGCAGGAGAGAAATCAGGACTAAATTTAGGCTGGGAATTAGCAGAGGTTTTCAAGAAGAGAAGAAATGAGAGATTAATTTAGGCTGTGAATTAGCAGAGGTTTTCAAGAAGAGAAGAAATGAGAGATTAGTTTAGGCTGGGAATTAGCAGGAGGTTTTCAAGGAGCAGCCCAGGAACAGGCTGGGAAATCCAAAAGTGGGACTCAAACCAGGGTCCAAGCTTTGGGCCAGAGTTTGGGGGATTTATGGGGAGGTTTTACGGGAGAATCCCAGACTTGAGCCCGTGACTCAGCCAGGAAACTCAGTTTTATGGGAATTGTTGGATCCTGGGAAGCTCAGGAATTAGAGAGTTATGGAATGGTTTGGGTTAGAAGGGATCTTAAAAATCATCTCGTTAAAACCTCTACCCTGGGAATCCTTCTGCTGTCCATGGTGGGTCCAGGCTGGAATTGGGCACTTCCAGGGACGGGAAATCCATGGAATTCCCTGGGCCAGACCCTCCCAGGGAACAATTCCGGCCCAAAATCCCGCCCAAATTCCCCCTCTTCGCCCCTCACCCCATTCCCTGTGTCCTGTCCCTGCAGATCCTGAGAGAGGCTCTGGGGTCTCCAACATTCCCAACATGTCAAAAAAAAAAAAACCAGCAGGGAAAAAAAAACCTGGATACTCCAGATCCAATTCCTTGAATCTTACAGCACTTGAAGCGTCCAGGTTTTTTGGGTTTTTTTTTTTTTTTTTTTGGGACCTCAATTCCCACCTTCCCAGGTGGCTCCAAGCCCCGTCCAGCTTTGGACACTTCCAGGGAAGCCACGAAGGTTCCGGGAGTCTCCAGCGGCGGGACAGGAGCTGCTCCAGGGTGATCCCAGACCGATACCAGGAGATGCTGTAGGTGTTAATTAAGCCATCCAGCAGGTGTTAATTAAGCTTTTGTCCCGTGCGATGAGTTCACGGCGGTGTCCAGCCCGGACACAACAATGGGGAACGAGACGGGCGTGAGCTGAACCCTCCTGAGAGCCCCGGGCCAGGCTGGACCGGTTCGGCAGCTCCTGAGTCACGGCTGAAATCCAGAGGGGCCAAAGGTCCCGGGGATCCTCCCCTCTGTGCACAAAGGTCCTGAATCCTGGGTGGCAAAAATCAGGGAGAATCCACAAAATCATTGGGGAGGGTTCCTCAATTCTCCCCAAAAAAATCTGATCCCCCAAACCACACATGGCAACAATCAGGGAGAATCCACAAAAACATGGGGGAGGGTTCCTCAGTTCTCCCCAAAAAAATCTGATCCCTAAATAAAGGACCCCAAATCACACATGGCAAAAATCAGGGAGAATCCACAAAATCACTGGGGAGGGTTCCTCAATTCTCCCCAAAAAAATCTGATCCCCCAAACCACACATGACAAAAATCAGGGAGAATCCACGAAATCATGAGAGAAATTTGGGGGATTTTCCCCCTCCCCAAAAAACCTGATTCCTAAACAAAACTCCCCAAATCCCACGTGGCAAAAATCAGGGAGCATCTCTGGCGTCTTGAGGGAAAGCTCCTCACTTCCCAAAAAATTTGGATCCTTTCCCCAAATCCTGGGTGGCAAAATCAGGGAGAATCAGTGAAATCAAAATTGGATCCCCAAACAAAAGTCCCCAAATCCCACGTGGCAAAAAAAAAGGCTGAGGAGTCCTCAGTGAGGGGTCTGCACTTCCCAAAATTCAGATCCATTTTTTTTGGCAGAACTCCAGGACTCTTGGAGACCCCGAGATGCCTCCGTGATATTCTGGACTGGAATAACCCCTGGGAACCACCTGGAAGCTCCCTGAGAAAATCGGGATTTTGGGGATCTGGAGCAGCAATTCCCACCCAGGAATGCTGGGCTGGGAATTTCCTCCCCCAGGAATTGGTGGCAGATTTGGGATGGGCTGGGAGCTCCACGTCCCCTCCACTCCCTCACGTTTCCCTAAAGTTTCGCTCTGGCGGATTTCGCTGCGCCACTAAAAATAAAATTTTTGTGCAATTCCCGAGGATGGGAAGAGCAATTCCACCTTTCCTCCAGGAAAAATGTTCCCTCCCATTCCAGGGGCAGACTCTGGAGCCTCTTTGGGCAATATCCATAATTTTTATGCTGAGCTTGCTGCCCAATGACCTCTGGAGCATTCCCAGACTGGATCCAAACCAGTTTAAGGTCAGGACTTTGGGAATATCCATAATTTTTATGCTGAGCTTGCTGCCCAGTGACCTCTGGAGCATTCCCAGACTGGATCCAAACCAGTTTAAGGTCAAGCCGCATCTCCAGATCTCCAGACAGGGTTTAGGATTAGGTCTAGGTTTAGGATAGGGTTTAGGTCTCTCCCTTGCAGCCATGGGAAGTGTTTGCCTTTAATCCCTGGGTGTTGCAAGCTCAGGGGTTAAATTTGGCACCGAAATGTTCCGGAAATATTTTACTTATTGCTTAAATTGAAACGTCCCACGCGGGTGGAGGTGTCCGAGGGATGGACAGCACCGAGCTCCGGCCTGAGGAGGAGAATTCCCTCGGGAATATTGCACAAAAATTGGGGTGGAAGGTCGGAGGTGGTGAAATTCCCTGTCTGCTCTCAAACTCGGCCGCTCCGGCCTTGACAGGGCAAAAACCAGGATCAGGGAATCATAAAATCATGGAAAAGTGGAATCAGGGAATCATGGGATATCAGAGGATCATAAAATCATGGCAAAGTGGAATCTGGGAATCATAGGATACAGAGGATCATAAAATAATGGAAAAGTGGAATCTGGGAATCATGGGATATCAGAGGATCATAAAATCATGGAAAAGTGGAATCTGGGAATCATGGGATATCAGAGAATCATAAAATCGTGGGAAAATGGGATCAGGGAATCATGGAATCATGAATTCAGAGAATGATAAAATCATGGAATCAGAGGACCATGGAATCATAAAAATCACAAAATAATGGAATTAAAGGATCACAGAATCAGAAAATCATGGGAAAATAGAATCAGGGAATCATGGAATATGAGAGAATCATGGAATCATAAAAATCACAAAATCATGGAGTAATAAAAATCACAAAATCATGGAATAAGAGGATCAGGGAATCATGGATTCACGGAATAACAGAAGCATAAAATCACGGAATAACAAAACCAGAGAATCAGAGAAAATCGGAGGATCATGGAATGGTTTGGGTTGGAAAGGACCTTAAGGATTATCCCATTCCCAGCCCCTGCCGTGGCCAGGGACAATTCCCAGTCCCAGGTTTCTCCAAGCCCCATCCAACCTTTCCTGGGGCACCTCCAGGAACGGGGCAGTGCCGAACCCCGCGGCTTTAACGACTCCAATCTCCTGCCCTGCATCTCCTGGCGGGAAGGGCAGAATTCCAGGAGCTTATCTCGGCTCCCCAGCCCTGCCTGCCTCGAAAGCAGCCGGGCAGGTCTGGGAAGCGCCCTAATTCCAGCCTAGAATCGGCTCCAGCAAGGCCTGAGTCAGGCTTAGCGCTTGGGTTGGGGTATTCCCAAAGCTGGAGGTTAAACCGAGCCTATCCCAGAAGGGAACAGGACCCAGGGAAAACGGGAATTGTGTGGATGGGAGAAAATTCTGGAATTTTCTGGCCTTGTGCTGCTGAAGGATTGTTGAGAGAGGGAGCAGCGCTGCCCAGGAATTCCAGGAGGTGACGTGGGACCAGCTCAGCCTGTTGGAAGCGATCGTGCCGGGATCTTGATCCGATAAAAGCTCCGGAAAAGCCACGGAGATGAGGCCTGGAGAGATCCAGGATGACCAAAGGTGACGAAATTCCCGTCTGGGTGGGACACGGCGTCTCCAGGGTGGGAAATCGGGGCCGTATCCCGATGGATCCCGGAGATTTGGGGGATTGGGATTGGATTTGTGAAGGTTTTCCCACTCCATAAATTTATTTTTTTTTCCCACCTGGGATAATTCTGCGCGCACCGAGCTCCCTTTATTTCACATCCACATTGAAACACATTTTTAAATTCTGGAATTCTGCCGCTCCCCCCAATTCCATTTGGGTGGGAAAAATCCCGGATATTGTTTAAAAATCCCTGGAGATAAACTCAGTTCCCTGTTCCATCACATTTGGATGGGTGAGAGCTCCGAGATTTATCCAGAGAATTCCAGTATTATTGAGGTTGGAAAAACCCTCCAAGATCATCGAGTCCAACTTTTGATGGATCAACGCCTTTCCAGAGCAATGAGGGGTGTCCAGAAATTCCTTGGAAAACCTCCCTGACCTCCCTTTCCAGGAGGAAATTCCTGGAATTTCCAGGAAATCCCCCCTGGTGATTCCAAATTAAAATGAAAGTTGATGGAATTCCACAAAGTTCTTCCCAGGAAAATCCATCCCTGCTTTTCACCATCCCAATAAATCCACTTCAGAGGATTTGCTGATGAAGAGTAGAGGAGAGAAGCACAAATTATCCAAAATTCCAAATAAATCCCAGGAATTTCAGACACTGGGTGGGTTTTAACTCTGGAATGACCCTGGGATGGACTGAGATGGGAATTCCCAATAAATCCCAGGAATTTCAGACATTGGGTGGGTTTTAGCTCTGGAATGACCCCGGGATGGATTAAGATGGGAATTCCCAATAAATCCCAGGAATTTCAGACAGTGGGTGGGTTTTAGCTCTGGAATGATCCCAGAATGGATTGAGATGGGAATTCCCAATAAATCCCAGGAATTTCAGACAGTGGGTAGGTTTTAGCTCTGGACTGACTCCAGGATGGATTGAGATAGGAATTCCCAATAAATCCCAGGAATTTCAGACAGTGGGTGGGTTTTAGCTCTGGAATGACCCCAGGATGGATTGAGATGGGAATTCCCAATAAATCCCAGGAATTTCAGGTATTGGGTCTGGAATGGCCCTGGGATGGATTGAGATGGGAATTCCCAATAAATCCCAGGAATTTCAGACAGTGGGTGGGTTTTAGCTCTGGAATGACCCCAGGATGGATTGAGATGGGAATTCCCAATAAATCCCAGGAATGTCAGGTATTGGGTCTGGAATGGCCCTGGGATGGATTGAGATGGGAATTCCCAATAAATCCCAGGAATTTCAGACAGTGGGTAGGTTTTAGCTCTGGACTGACCCCAGGATGGATTGAGATAGGAATTCCCAATAAATCCCAGGAATTTCAGACAGTGGGTGGGTTTTAACCCCACCAAGCCCCCAAACTCCAACGGGGTCACCAATAACTCCACAAACCTGAGGGTCTGACATTTTTTCCAGGGAGGAATTCCACAGTTCACCGGGATTAACCGGGGGAACGACCTGGGAATCCTCTCTGGAAAGTGCCTACGTGTAAAACCCGGCCGGGCAGGGCTCTTGTGAAAGAATGAGCTCATCAGCCAGGAGGACTCATTCCCAGAAGGCAGGGCTCCCAAACCCTATAAAAGATCCCAAATCTCCACGCTCCAGCATCCACTCCGCTCCCGCTGCTCCCTCGGCACCGGCTGGGTGAGTCCAGGGATCCGCGGGATCCTCGGGAATTTCTGGGGTTGGGAATCCCGAGGGTCTTCAGGGGAGGTTTGGGACTCAGGATTCTGAGATTTTTGGGGAGGTTTGGGATTTTGAATTTTGAGATTTTTGGGGAGGTTTGGGGTTGAGAATTCTGAGATTTTTGGGGAGGTTTGGGGCTGAGAATCCTGAGATTTTTGGGGAGGTTTGGGATTCAGGATTCTGAGATTTTTGGGAAGGTTTGGGACTGAGAATTCTGAGATTTTGGGGGAGGTTTGGGGTTGAGAATGCTGAGATTTTTGGGGATGATTGGGATTTTGAATTCTGAGATTCTTGGGGAGGTTTGGGGTTGAGAATTCTGAGATTCCTCAGGAGCTCTGAGACTGAGAATCCTGAGATTTTGGGGGGATAACTGGGACTGAGAATCCCATGATTTTTGTGGAGGTTTGGGATGGAGAATCCCAGGATTTTTGGGGGATATTTGGGATGCTGCTCTGGCCTCCCCTGCAGGCACAGCCCTCCAGGAAAGGTTGGATTTGGTGCTTTGGGATACCCAGAGAGTTCCTGGAAAGGAGGGAATTTGTGGGCGTTGAGGCAGCCTGGAAATGGCTCTGGAAGGCAAATTAAGACCAAATCTAAATCGGAGGGTAATTAAATCTTAAATTAGACCCTTCCTGAGGCACGGATCAGATGGAATTCCGTTGGTTTGAGGATGAGTCTCCTCCCTCCAGGGAAGGACACCAAACCCTCTCCCGCCAAATCCATTTTAATGCGATTTTAGAAACAAAATATTCTCAAAACTTCCATTTTCACCCAGGAGTTCCTCGGGAAAAGGCAAATTTGGGAGCACGAGGGCGCTGCAGGAATGAAAATATTCCCCATGTCCTGCCCTCATCCATGTCAGGAGCAAAATCTTAATTAATTAATTAATTAATTAATGTCTTATCAGATTTATAAAAAAAGGGGGTGGGGGAAAGAGGAAGGAATTGGCTGTGAGAGGAGCTGGGAACCCCCCAGGGAAGGGAGGAGGAATTTTCCCCCTCTCAGCCTCGTCCAGGAGTTCAAATCCCATCCAAACCCACTTTTGGAATTCTCACCTTTCACTCCTGCCCTTGGGTTTAGAGAAGCGGCAGCGCAGGAATTCCCGAGGTCCAGGTGGAGCCACAAAATTGTCCCCAAATTGTCGGGGACGCGCGGTGGCCCCGGGAGGAGAAATCGTCGCTGACTCAGGAGGGGACAGAGGTGACAATCCCGGACCTCGGGGACTTTTTATCCCTGAGAATTCCCTTCCAAGGACCGAGCGAGGGTCACCCCAAATCCTCGGCTTCGTCACCGGAGCGAGAGGAGGAGCCGCCTCCTGTGAATTTAACCCTCAGCTCGCCGGAGCCTCCAGAAACCTCCCCTCCAAGGAAAAGCTGAAAATCGAGGAGCAAAAAAATCAGGAATTATTTCGGGTTTATCGGTCCAAAACAGAAGGGAGGAAGAAAAACTAGGGAGAAAAACTAGGCTTTTTTTTTTTTTTTTTTTTTCCAATTGTGTCATTCTCCCGCCGGTAACACCAGAAATTCCCATTTTTCCCCTCAGGTAATCCCGTTTTCCCGCAGAGATGTCTCTGAACCAGATGCAAATCAAGCAGGAGCTCACGCTCCCACCCGGTTTGGGTAAAACCACCCCAAAACAGAGCCCGGAGCTGTCGCAGCATCCCCAAATCCCGGTGCCCGCCCCGTGCCCCGAGACGCTCCCGGCGGTGCCAAAATGCCCCGAAAAAGCGATTCCAGCGGCGGGCGTGGAACCGGGAGAAGGGGAAGCTCCGGTGCCGCAGTGCCCGCCCCAGGAGCAGCAGCAGCAAAGCGAATTCCCTCCGAAATTCCCAAAATCCGAAGAGAAATCCTGCCCGGAACCGACGGCGGCAGCGCTGGAGGAGATCCCGGTTCCCGTGGCTGCTCCCGAGGTCCAGGAGAAGCAGCAGTGCCGGGAAATCCCGGTGTCCATCCCAGAAAAACAGGAATGCAAGGAAATCCCGGTGTCCATCCCAGAAAAACAGGAATGCAAGGAAATCCCGGTGTCCATCCCAGAAAAACAGGAGTGCAAGGAAGTCCCGGTGTCCATCCCAGAAAAACAGGAATGCCAGGAGATCCCAGAAACACAGCAGTGCCAGGAAATCCCGGTGTCCATCCCTGATCCTGTCCCGTGTGCCCAGGAAAAACAGGAATGCAAGGAAATCCCGGTGTCCATCCCAGAAAAGCAGGAATGCAAGGAAATCCCGGTGTCCATCCCAGAAAAGCAGGAATGCAAGGACACCCCTGTCCCCATCCCAGTTTCATGCCCTGAACCCATTCCTTGTGCCCAGGAAAAACAGGAATGCAAGGAAATCCCGGTGTCCATCCCAGAAAAACAGGAATGCAAGGAAATCCCGGTGTCCATCCCAGAAAAACAGGAAAGCAAGGAAAACCTGGTGTCCATCCCAGAAAAGCAGGAATGCAAGGAAATCCCGGTGTCCATCCCAGAAAAGCAGGAACTCCAGGACACCCCGATCCCAGTCCCACTCCCAGACCCCGTCCCGTGTTCCCAGGAAAAGCAGGAAATTCAGGAAATCCCGGTTCCCACCCCGTGTTCCCAGGAAAAGCAGGAAATCCAGGAAATCCCGGTTCCCACCCCGTGTTCCCAGGAAAAGCAGGAATTCCAGGAGATCCCGGAGCAGCGCTCCCTTCCCGAGAAATTCCCTCCCCTGGAGCAGCAGCTGGAACAGCCCGGCCTGTGGCAGAAGTAGAGGGAAATCCCTGAATCCAGAGGGTTGTTTTTTTTCTCCAAACATTTTTTTCCTTTTTTTTTTTTTTTTTTTTTTTTTTAACCCCTGCAGAGCTTTTTTTTTTTTTTTTTTCAGGAATTCCTTCCAGCCTTCCCTCCCGCTAACGCGTTGTCCTTTACTAACAGCAGGGAATTCCCGTCGGGAATGGCTTCCAGCAGGGTTGTAGTTCCCAAATTCCTGCCCTTTTTTTCCCCAATCCCACGGATTTGGAATGCTCAGAAAGCCTCCCCAAAAAAATCAAAGAGCAAGGCGAGGTTCTTGATCCAAAATCCAGGGAAGAGCTCATCCCCTTTTTCCTGCCTTTCTCCCCTGGATTCCAGCTCCCACCTGGAATTTGGGAAATTTTCCCCCTATAAATAATCAGATTTGTGAGGAATCTCCCGCCAAAAAAAGTTCAGCACTTCCCAAAGCGGGAATTAGTGCTGAGTATTTTGGGAATAAAAAGGATCCTTTGGGATTGAGGGGGAAAAGGAAGAATTTTAGGATAGATCTTATTTTAGTGGGGCTAAAAATAATCCTTTGGGATTGAGAGGGGAAAAAGGAAGATTTTTAGGATAGATCCGATTTTGGTGGGATTTAAAAGGATCCTTTGGGATTGAGAGGGGAAAAAGGAAGATTTTTAGGATATATCCAATTTTGGTGGGATTAAATGGATCCTTTGGGGTTGAGGGGGAAAAGAAGATTTTTAGGATAGATCCGTGCGCTCTCTTCCCTTGAATTTCCTCGGAGGTGTTAAAGAACAGCTCAGGCCGAGAATATTCCTTAATTATCCCAATTTACGGGTAATTAACTCCACTCCAGACATGTTTGGGAAGGGATTAACCGCGGGCGTGGCGCAGACGGGATAAAGGAGGAATTCCAGCCGGGAATGTTTCGCCACCTGTCGGTGTTTGGGACTTGGTCTCGGAATTACCTTAGGCTGCTCTTGGATCCAGAATTGATTTCACAGTGAAAATTCCACAATAAAAGCGACTTTGATTAGCGAGTTTTGTGAATTTTTTTTGTTCTTGGTCGTGGGGATTTTTGTATGAAATTGTGAGGGGGGTTTGTACCAAATTTTGGGGATTTTTATTGCAAGTTGTGGGAGTTTTTCTACCAAGGTTTGGGGATTTTTGTACCAAGTTTTGGGGGCCTTGTACTCAGTTTTGGGTTTTTTAATACCAACTTTTGGGAACTTTTTCTTATCAAGCTGTGGGAATTTTTATACTAAGTTTCAGAAGTTTTGTAGTGAGTTTGGGGAATTTTTATACCAAGTTTTAGGGGGTTTTATACCAAATTGTGGGAATTTTTAAATCAATTTTTGAGGATTTTATTCCAAATTTTGGGGGGTTTTATACCAAGTTTTTTTTATCAAGTTGTGGCAATTTTTATACCAAATTGTGGGGATTTTTAAAATCAAGTTTTGGGGATTTTTATTCCAAGTTTTGGGGATTTTCAACAGCTTCTCCTGATAAAGATGGAGCAGAGACTGAGCTTGCAAAAAAACAGAGTTTGTTTGTGCTTAAAGTTGATTTTTTGGGGGAAAATAGAGAAGGAAAGATGGGAGAAAACCACCAGGAAGCAACCACGAGGTCATTTCACCATTTTATTGCACCAGATCCCAAATTAAATTCAGAATTAAAACCAGCCCCGCGATTCGTTGATTGTTTTTCTCAAGCTAATTAAGCGCATCTCGTTATGAGGTAATTTCTGCTGGCGAGCAAAGCAGGCGGCTGCAGGTCCAGAGACGTTCCCGGGAGCCAGGAGAGGCGGGAAAAGCAGGATTTGGGATGATTTGGGATGGCTCCTACTTCTGCTTGCAGCACTGCTGCTGCTGCTGCTGCTGGGGGACGCTCTTCACGGCCTGGCCTTTGGAGGCCTGGCCTTTGCAGGCCTCGCTTTGCTGGGCCTGGCTTTGCTGGACCCCCTTGGGCATGGCCCCGCACTTCTGCTGGCACTGGGGAGGGATCACCTGCTGCTGCTTCTGCTGCTGGGACATCCTGGATGAGCCTGGAATTCAAAATCAGGGAGATTTTAAGCCGGAATTCACTTTTTTGAGGGGTGTTGAGCTCCCAGATCAACCCTGCGGGTTTAAACTTAATCCCAGGCCCAAACCAGGCAGGTCTTGGAGTTAAATCCTGGAGGATGCTGCAGTTCAGCCCAAATTTTGGGGAGTTCAGTTTCCTGGCCCTTGTTAGGTTTGGATTTTTGGGGTTTTTTTGGATCCCATTCCCTGAGGGATCAGGGAATATCTGTGCCTAAAACAAGGAGCAGAGGCAAAGCCCAGCCTAACAAAGCCAGGAAAAGGCTGAAGAGCTGGAGAGGAGACAAACGGCACCAGGGGTTTTCCTTCCTTCCTTTCCTCTGCTCATTTTTTTCCTGGGAATCTCAAATTTAAAAAGCTCAGGGGAAAAAAAGTGGATTTGGAGGGAACTCGAGGAGAAGCTCCAGGAAAAACAACCGAAGAGGAAAAATCGGAAAATCTCAGGATTGGGAGTTTTGACAGGGAAAAATCTTTTGTTAACAATCTCAGTATCAGATACAAATCCCAATATTTGATAATATTCCCAATATTTGATACCAATCCCAGTATTTGATACCAATTTTTGGAACCACCATCAGCCCATGGATGCCAGCCTTTGGTTACCCACAGGATTCTTATCAGTCTGGAAAAAATTATCACGAAGTTCTGTTCCCAAAATGTCCCAAGCCACCCAAAGGAGCCTCAAAACCCCCAAAATTCCATAATATGGTTCTCCACCCATTGCAGGCGGAATTTTTGGGAGGAGACAACCTCAGATTGGGAAAGAAAATGGCAAAAAATTCAATTTTTCCGACTCTGGGGCACCAAAACTCCTCAGCTGGGCAGGGAAGGACTCACCTGGCACGTCCTGCTCAGGGAGGAGTGCTGTGGGTGTGGATCTTCCCAAAAGAGCAGCTTTTATACCCCAAAATTCCATAACACAATTTTCCACCCATTGCAGCCCAGATTGGGAAATAAAACAATGAAAAATCCCATTTTTCCCACCCGGTGAAAAATCCCATTTCTCCGACTCCGGGGCACCAAAACCCCTCACCTGGGCAGCGAGAGGGGCAGGGAAGGACTCACCTGGCGTGTCCTGCTCGAGGAGGGAGCTCAGGAGGAGCCGCTGAGGGTGTGGAGCTTCCCGAAGGAGCAGCTTTTATATCCCCACGGAAGAGCCGATGACTCCGGAATAAACTCGGTGACCAGAATCTTTCACAACCGGAACCAGCTCCGCTCCCACCTCCTGGACCTCAGTCAAAGTCTGGCAGAGATTTCCCTCCTCTCCCAGCTGCGGGGGATTGGTTGTTTTTTCAACGAGGGCACACCCAGGGCTGCTCATTATTTGTTAATAATTCGTTAATAATTCATTAATAATTCTCCCTGTCCTCATCCCCGGCAGAGATCCCACAAAATTGGGACTCACGTCCACTCAGGAATGAGTTTTAGGGATCATTTTAGCTGGGGAGCAGCTGGAGGGATCTCCAAAAATCCTGTTAGGATTGGGAATCTCTTCAAAATCACAGTTTGGAATGGGATTTTGCTGTTTCCTTTCTCTCATTCCCATTCCCAAAGTCAGGAATTAAATCAACATCATCTTTCTTTTTTTTTTTTTTTTTTTTCCCAATAAATGAGGAAGATTTTCCAGGCTCCTTCACTTCCTGATGAAATATCCCTGGTTTATTGCAAATATCCTGGGAATTCCAGCAATTCCTGGCACTGACCACATCTGGTGTGTCAGGGCTTGGCCACAAGGACAGCCGGTCCCTCAGGCCACTTCCTCTGGATTTTCCAGGCACTCCCATGATCCCAGGGAAAAATGGAAAAATTCCAGTGGCTGACAGGTGATGGATGGGGATGAGGATGCTCCAGAATCAGGTGACTCACAGATCAGAGGAGCTCCACGTGATTCTTGATTTAAACTTTTTTCCATAATTCCTGATTTCAACCTTTTTTTGTAATTCCTGATTTAAATCTTACCCATAATTCCTGATTTAAACCTTTCCCATAATTCCTGATTAAACCTTTCCCATAATTCCTGATTTAAATCTTTCCTATGATTCCTGATTTAAACCTTTCCCATAATTCCTGATTTAAAATTTTCCCTAATTCATTATTTAAATATTTCCCGTGATTCCTGATTTAAACCTTTTCCTATAATTCCTGATTTAAATCTTACCCATAATTCCTGATTTAAATCTTACCCATAATTCCTTATTAAACCTTTCCCATAATTCCTGATTTAAACTTTTCCCATAATTCCTGATTAAACCTTTCCCATGATTCCTGATTTAAATCTTTCCCATGATTCCTGATTTAAAACTTGGTCATAATCCCTGATTTAAACCTTTCCCAGGCCTCCAAGAGGACACAAAAGTTGCATTCCCAAAGCCTGGATCCCCAAAAGTTTGGAAGAATTTTAGGTTCAAACTCCTCATTTCCTGGGAATGTCCCATCCAAGTGTGTCCAGTTTGGTTTTTCCCTCATGATTCCCGACTGGCACCTCCAGGCGGATCTTGGATCCTCACAGATTTGCCTTCCTCGGGAGGAATTTGAGGTGCAAATTCCTCATTTTCCTGGGAATTCCTGCTCCAAGTATGGGGTGGTTTGCCCTGATCCCTAAAACCTTTTCCACGTCCCCAAGATGTCACAGAAGTGGCACCTTTGAGTCACTCCCAAAGCCGAGCCTGGACCTGAAATTCCGCAGAGGAATATGAGGTGCTGATTCCTCCTTTCCCAACCCAATCTTTTTGGGAATTCCTTCTCCTCCTTTGCCTTCCCCGGCCGTGTTTTTTTACCTCCCATGTCTGAGGGTGTCACCTTTTTGGTGTCACCTTTTGCTGTCACCTCCTGGTGTCGACAGCAAGGGCCACAGACAGGAACCTGCTCCTCGCCTCCCCACCTGCACATTAAAAACACGATTTGGAAACGGTGCTGGCACACCCCTGAATAAAAATATCTCTCTTTTATTCTCCAGATGAGATATTCCCCACCCTTCCTGTAATGAGGGGGTAGGTGGGGAGCGATTTCAGCATTCCCAGACGTGGATATGGCGTGGCCATCACGGAGCTGGAGGTGAAGAAAGCCACAGGCACAACCCAGGACACAGTGGGAGCTTTATCTCTGAAATTTGGGGGTTTTTTAATGGGTTTGACACCCTCCAGACAACAGGGCCACCTTCAGCTTCAACTTATCCAGAATAAAAGTGTGTTTATATTTATTAAAAATTGCACCTTCCAAGTGTTCAGTTCCTTCTTTATGAATGTAAGTCTTTCTTCCACTTAAATTCACCTTTTGATGGTTTCTAAGATTTGCCTCCAAAATCCCAAGCTGTGAAGACCAAAATCGAATTTCTATCAATAATTTCAAGCATCTCCCAGAATATAATTGGCCAGACAATGTTTTCCTTCTAGGATTAGTAGGAATTTCTCCCTGTTAAACTGTTTTTTTTAAACTTCAGGCACAAAACCCTCCTCAACCACCTTTGAAAACGGAAATCAAGGGAGATATTTTGGGGTCTGAGGACGTGGAAATGGGGAGAAGAAACACAAAAGACAGCTGGTGCCATCGATGGTCATTTTTTTAATGCTGCACAGAGAATCTACAAGACTGGGAAAAGACAAGAGGAGAAGGGGAGGGGGGAAAAGCGTTGACATCTTCCACCACCAGCTGCTGCCAGCACTTCCCAAGATTCCCAACTCTGAAATATCGGGAATTTATCAAGGAAAAATGCTGGCATGGCAGGAGCAGAAGTGATAACACAGGGAACACTCAGACAGGAAACGTTTTCCAAGATGATCAGAGCAGGAGAGGTCTTGTTGCGTCGCCAATGGGTCTGCGCCGTGTTTTCCATCCCGGAACCGCGCGGCTCCGGCTCCTCAGCGGCTCGGGATCAGCAGGGGCGTGAGCAGGGCTCCAGGCACACGGTCTCGCACTTCTCCACGCACTTGGTGCTGCAAACCTCGGCCTGGCACTGCTCCACGCACTTGGTGACACAGGGCTCGGCGCACTGGGCGGGGCACTGGGTGGGGCAGACGTCCACGCACTGGGGGACGCAGCTGGTGGCGCATTGGGTGGCACAGACGTCCACGCACTGCGGGGCGCAGCTGGTGGCGCACTGGGTGGCACACGGGGTGGCACAGACGTCCACGCACTGCGGGACGCAAACGTCCGCGCACTGCGGGGCGCAGCTGGTGGCGCACTGGGTGGCACAGACGTCCACGCACTGGGGGACGCAGGTGGTGGCACACTGGGTGGCACAGGGCTCCACGCACTGGGTGGCGCAGCTGGTGGAGCAGGGGGCCTGGCAGACCTCGACGCACTGGGTGGCGCAGGGCTCGGGGCACTTGGCGCATTTCTGCAGGCAGATGGCAGGGGGCACGCAGGGCTGCTTGCGCTGCTCGTAGTAGTAGGACATCCTGGAGAGGTGGTGGGGTGGCGGGAAAAAGCTGGGAAAAAGCTGGGAAAGAGACAAAAAAAAATTAGGATATCGGCCCATGCTCTAAGCGGTGTGAGGTCTCGCTGGGTTTGTGTCCGGCTGAGGAAAGAGTGTCAGGGAAAGCTGCCTAAGTTCAGGATTCCTGGATTCTGGAGTTGGTCATCAAGTCCAGCTCCTCAGGGAATGGCCCCAGCTGGGATCAAATTCCAGAGCTCGGCTTTGCGAGCGCCACCGCCTGGGCTAATCCCAGGGCATTTATGGAATTCCATTCCTTCATTGGGAACCCACCAGGAAGCCTCGAGCCACAGATCCTGAATTTTACGGGATTGCCCAAAGTCGAACTTGGTAGAAGTTATGACACAAAAATAATTCAGTTCCTTCTGCTCTCAGTTCCATCATTAGGGCTTATCTCTTCCTTATCAGATGCTCACGCCTACCTGGGCACGTCCCTGCACTGGGAATTCCCAACCACAGAGCCCAGAGGCCAATCCTGCCATTATCCCATGGAATCATGGGGCGGTTTGGCTTGGGAGGGATCTTGAAGATCATCTTGTTCCAACCCAGACCAAATTGCTGCAAGACCTGTCCAGCCTGGCCTTGGACACTTCCAGGGATGGGGAATCCACGGAATAACCTGGGCCAGGGCCTCCCCACCCTTAGTTTTTTCCCAACATCCAACCTAAATTTCCCATATTTCTGTGTAAATCCATTTGCCTTTTTCCTGTCTCTGCAGCTCCTGAGGAAAATTCCCTCTCCAGCTTCCCTGGATCTCCTGTAGATCCTGGAAAAGACTCTGTGGTCTCCACAGGCTCAGCATTCCCAGCTCTCCCATCCTGATGATCCCCAGATCCTGGGATGCCACTGGAATTTTTTTGGGAGGGATTGATGGGGCTCATCCTTCCATGAGGGAAGAGCTGGCCCAGAGGCTGCAGCTCCCATTTCCAACTCATTTCCTGCTCTTGGCTTCTCCCAGAGCTCTCCTCCAGCTTTGCCCGGAGGAATCCTCAGCTCCCTCCTTCTGGATAAAGCCTCTTCCCACCCATCCCGTTTGAAGTCCCAGGAGCTGCTCCACAGCATCCATTAATTTATTTAATTCCCAGCCTTAATGAGGCAGGAACAAATGAACCAGGAGGGAACAGGAGGGAGCAGGAGAGGCAGCCACATTTTTGGAGGAGGCGACTTCCCCAAACTCCTCCAGGCAGAGCAAACCCTAAATAAAACCCCCAATTCCAGCACAAATCCCGGATGAGAAGCAGAAGAGCGAAGCTCTCCCGGGACCAGGAATGAACTCACTTCTCCACGAGATATCCTGATAAAAATTCCCTGATAAAGCCCAGCAGGACTTACCGGGTCACCGGTCCTGGCGAGCGATGGAGAAGCCAAAGGAACTGGCGGGAGCCTCCGAATCCAAACCTTTTATACGGCCGGAGTGGCGTCAGCTCCGGAAACGCGGGAGCCCAGGGGGATGGACAGCTGACCACAAACTGCCCCGGCAGGCTCCACCTCCACATGCTTTGCATGTTTGCTTGCATCCTAATTTTTGGTGGAAGCCCTCTTCCAGGAAAGCAGGTGATGCTGAGCCAGCCCCGCTCCGATCATGCGGTTCCCAACGGGAATGGCGGGGTCATTAAAAAAATAAAAACAACCAAACCAGCAGGTGCTGAATTAATTGGTTTTCAGAAAGGGATTTAATGTGCTGGGACGTTTCCGTGGCCTTATTTTCATAAATGTCAGGTTTTGATACTTGGGGTTTTTCCAACTTGAGATGGCTGTTATTAGGGAAGATGGATAATTAATTGGATTTACTATGAGAAATACCCCGTCCTAATTCTCATGGGAAGGCACAGCCAATCCTCCAGCGCTCCCACAAAACCCTGAGATCCCTTTTTCCCCCAAAAATTAAATTGTTTAATTCATCCAACCTATTCCTCTCCACGAATTAACACCATCAGTGCTTGGAAATTCCAACAGGGACACAACTCCAGCTCCTTTGAGGAACATTTCAAGGAACATTCAAGGCAGAATAATCCTTATTTTAAAGATGTTTTTTCCCTCCCAGAAAAGCACAAAAGGCTCTGGTTTAATTGAGATTTAGGCCCAGGATACAATTTTTATTAAAGTTTTGCTGATTATGGAAAATGGCCATCATAGAGGTGGGAACGTGACCACTACAAAAATGCTAAATAAGGGAGGAAAAAAAAAAACAATACCAAACCAACCAACCCAGCACGACCAGCACATCCTGGAGAATTCCAGGCATCGGCACGGGTTCCTTCCCAGAATTCCACCCAGAGCTGATGGATCTCCACGAGTTTTTGCCACCTCATGGGTGGCTCAGCTTTTCCACACACTCAGCTCCTCACGTGCAGCTTCTCCCCCCTTCTCCGCTGCCCCAGGGGTTTTTCCAGGGATAAATTTGGATTCATGGACTGTGGTTTGCTCATCTTTTGCCCCCGAGAGGAGAGGCTGCACCCAGCAGAGCTCGGGTTTGGGAGCTGAGTTTTAAATGATGTGAATCCCTCCTGATTTTCTCCTCCTTGAGCTGCCAGGTGTGGAAATTTTCCCCCCAGCACAGCTTCCAACTCTTTATCTTCCTGAGGAATATCCCAAATTCCGGTTGGAACAGCTCCTCAGGCTCCAGGCTCACCTCAAAACCATCTCTGAGGACCGGTCCTGCACCTCCCTTTCTACCCCGAGTTCTTTCACACCCTGTGGTTAACTCTGATTAGCACGAAATTGGGGCCTTCCAAAAGTGGATTATTTCGGGAGACGTAAACGGATCCGCGCTCCCGACACGTGGGAACGTCACGGGGTTGGGTCGTTATCCCTAATTGGCACTTATTTGGGAATCTCCATTACATTTATGGGCAATTGGAGTCATTGGAGCCATCACGTTGGTGTCGGTGAGTCAGGACCCCACAGCGACGTCCTTCGGTGGCTCCGGTGACTCCTCCCGGAACGGGCCGGGCGTTCCAGAGGGAATTCCATGAGGGAATTCCACCACGGCAGCACTCCCAGCTCCGAGGCTCCAGCCTCATCTTGTGCTGAACGGCCGAAGGTTTTCCAGGATCCCAAAAATCCCTGAGGTTGGGAAAGATCTCACAGAGTATCAAGTCCGAGCTGTGCCTGATGCCCAGAATTCCAGGAATTCCTCAGATACCTCCGGGGATGGGGATCCAACCCTCCCCGAGCCCCTTTCGATGCTTCCCAACCCTTTTTCCATGGAAAAATCACCCCAAATATCCAACCCTGGCACAGCTTGAGGCCGTTCCTTCTTGTCCTGTCCCATTCCCGGGGATCAGATCCCAAATCCCCCTTGGAAGATCCCAAAATTCCCCCTGGATCTCCCTTTTCTCCAGGCTGAGTCCCCCCAGCTCCTTCAGGATTTTCCAGACCCTTCTCCAGTTGCTCCAGCCCCGTTCCCATCCCTGGAGTTCCCATCCCTAACTCCAGTCCCTCCATGTTCTTTTTCCATGGTTGTCCAGGACTGGACACGGGTTCCAAACCCAACCCCTCCCACCCTGAGCAGGATTCCCATTTTCCCAAGCAAGAAAAATATTTTTTTTTTCAGTGTTTTCGCTCAATTCTCACAGAAATCAGGGATTCTCCCCTTTTCCAGCCCGAACCCTCCACACCTGGTCACAATTAAACCTCCAGGGCTTTCATCAGACCCAACTTTCTCCTCTCCTCATTCCCACAAGTCCCGGGGAAGGTGGGAGGTTCTGAGCCTGCTCCGGGAATCCTGGAATTTTTGGGATGCCAGAAAGGTGAGACAAGAGAACACCAAGCCTCACATGGACATGAGTGGCTCCTTCAGGCCATGCCCAAGGGACAATTTGGGACAATTTGGATCCAGTCATGACATCCTTGGTCCCAGAGGAACCCAAATCCCACCGTCCCGACCTCTTTTCCTGTTTACTCCGGAAGGTGAGCGCTCAGGGAAGAATGACAATTAACACCTGAGTAATTAAATCTGGGAAGGAGGAACTGGCTGTGGTTAAGGGAAAAAAAAAAAAAAATTCCTCACCTCTTTTTATCTCTTTGCCTTCTTTGCTCTGATTTTCTCAAATTTTTTTTTTTTTCAGGAGAAATCTCTGGATTTATGATGGATTTTTTTAAATTTAGTGGATAAAATTGTTTTGATATCTATGGAAATTTTAGAGCTTGGAGAACTTCACCTGACAGAGGAACCAGGGGGATTCTACAACATTTTCTTGCAGTGAGCAGCAATTTTTAATGTCACAGGTGTGGAATAAACATCCAGGTGTTCACGCAGGAAGAATTCATTCCCTTTTTTCTTTTTTTTTTTTTTTCCTGGAGTTGCTCCGAGATGATTTAAATCTGAATTTTATGGACACGTGGAGGATTAAATACTCCGCCAGAAGGAAAAAAATGAATCCAAAAGCCAATTTTTTTTTTTCCCCCTCCTACATTTTATTTCCCAGAAAACCAAGAGATTCAGGAGCGGGAGTGAAGGAAACCTTTGCTTGCAGGGAATTTTAAGGCATTTTAGAGGAGTTTTGGAGCCCAATGAAACCCCAGAGAAGCTCTGAGGACTTGCAGGTTGTCACCAAGCCCGGGCCTTGGGGCGTCTTTGGAGGAGCTCCCAGACGGTCCCACCCTGTCTGCCGCCACCCCCGCTCCTCCCGCCCGCATTCCAACCGGGATTTGCTCCTCCAAACCTGCCCCGAGCCCGGCTCAACCTCGGGAGTGTCCCGAGTGCCTGCTCAGGGATTTGGGATCGAGGAGGGGAGTGATGGAGGGGATGGAGGAGCGCTTGGAAAATTCCTTTTCTTGGGGTTTCCAGGGATTTTTGCAGCCCGTGGGAGTGAGCTGGGATTTCCGATATTTATTTGGGATATCAGACATTTATATGGGGTTTCAGATGTTTTTCTGGGATGTCACACATTTATCTGGGATTTCGGATGTTTATATGGGATTTCAGATGTTTATCTGTGGTATCAAACATTTATATGGGATATCAGATATTTATCTGGGACATCACACATTTATCTGGGATTTCAGATGTTTATCTGGGATTTCAGATGTTTATCTGGGATTTCAGGCCAGTGTCAGGATTGAGGGAAGCGCTGGAGATGTGCCAGGTGACGGAAATTGGGGCAGATTTTGGGAAAAGTTCTTCCCACCAGAACATGGGAGGGTGAACCCATCCCAAACCCGCCAGAGCTCCATGACAACACTCCCAGGGACACGGTGGGATTTTGGGACGTCCTGAGCAGGGCCAGAAGTTGGATTTGATGACCCCTGTGTGTCCCTTCCATCCCAGGGACATTCCCAGTGAGACTTTCCGAAGTAATTTTTTTTTACAAAAATGGGGATTTTCGGGAAGAATTAATAGGAAAAAGGGCGGGAAGCGAAGGAAAGGCGCGAGGCTGATGCCGAGATCGTTTCTTTTATTGCTTCAGACACAGAAAGGAAAAGGATGAGGGGAATTCCTCCACCCGCACTCCCAGCGCGAGGGGGAACTGCGGAATTCTTTCTCCCGGGGAACGACCCCAGGGGCACAAAATCGCTCGGTTACATCCCGCGAGGAAAGGCGCTTTCTTGAGGTTCAGGACAGCAGGAACGAGGCAGAACGCGAGGGAAAAAATGAGGAATTGCTCTTCCTTTGGAGATTCCTTTGGAGATTCCTTTGGAGATTCCTTTGGAGATTCCTTTGGAGATTCCTTGGGAGCCCCTCAGCGGAATTTCGGGGAGCAGGACACGGAGCAGCGCTGGCCGCACACCGGGCAGGTCTGGGTGACGCAGGTGGTG
Organism: Muscicapa striata striata; assembly: GCA_030060385.1. Lineage (NCBI taxonomy): Eukaryota > Metazoa > Chordata > Aves > Passeriformes > Muscicapidae > Muscicapa > Muscicapa striata. The sequence continues at coordinate 120,049 of JAREIS010000460.1, read as the reverse complement.
GCACAGGAGTCGGCGCGTCTGGTGACAACCTGGGCGCCGCCGCGGCACTGCGAGGTGGCACGGCAGGGAGGGGGACAGCTGGGGACACAGGGGCTGCAGGCGGGCACTCCCTGGCAGCAGGGGTCCTGGCACGTGGTGACACATTTGGTGACGTCCTGGCAGCAGGAGTCTTGGCATGTGGTGACGCATTTGGTGACGTCCTGGCAGCAGGAGTCTTGGCATGTGGTGACACATTTGGTGACATCCTGGCAGCAGGGGTTTTGGCACGTGATGACACATTTGGTGATATCCTGGCAGCAGGGGTCCTGGCACGTGGTGACACATTTGGTGACATCCTGACAGCAGGGGTTTTGGCACGTGGTGATGCATTTGGTGACGTCCTGGCAGCAGGGGTCTTGGCATGTGGTCACCCCCTGGCAGCAGGGATCCACACATCTGGTGGCACATCTGGTGACACAGCAGGGATCTTGGCACGTGGTGACGCACTTGGTGACATCCTGACAGCAGGGATCCACACATCTGGTGGCACATGTGGTCACCCCCTGGCAGCATGGATCCACACATCTGGTGGCACAGCAGGGATCTTGGCACGTGGTGACATACTTGGTGACCTCCTTGCAGCAAGGATCGAGACATCTGGTGACACATTTGGTGACCTCCTGACAGCAGGGATCCACACATCTGGTGGTGCACTTGGTCACTCTGTCACAGCAGGGATCCACACACCTGGTGGCACATCTGGTGACACAGCAGGGATCTTGGCACGTGGTGACGCACTTGGTGACATCCTGACAACATGGATCCACACACCTGGTGGCACATCTGGTGACACAGCAGGGATCTTGGCATGTGGTGACACACCTGGCGACCTCCTGACAACATGGATCCACACATCTGGTGACACATTTGGTGACGTCTTGGCAGCAGGGATCTTGGCACGTGGTGACACATTTTGTCACCCCCTGGCAGCAGGGATCCACACACCTGGTGGCACAGCAGGGATCTTGGCACGTGGTGACACACTTGGTGACCTCCTTACAGCAGGGATCTTGGCACGTGGTGACATACTTGGTGACCTCCTTACAGCAGGGATCTTGGCACGTGGTGACACATTTTGTCACCCCCTGGCAGCAGGGATCCACACACCTGGTGGCACATCTGGTGGCACAGCAGGGATCTTGGCACGTGGTGACACATTTGGTGACCTCCTGACAACACGGGTCCACACATCTGGTTCTGCACTTGGTGACCTCCTTGCAACACGGATCTACACACCTGGTGACACATTTGGTGACCTCCTTGCAGCAAGGATCTTGGCACGTGGTGACACATTTGGCGACTTCCTGACAACACGGGTCCACACATCTGGTGACACATTTGGTGACCTCCTGGCAGCACGGATCAACACATCTGGTGACACATTTGGTGACCTCCTGGCAGCAAGGATCTCGGCACGTGGTGACACATTTGGTGACCTCCTGGCAGCAGGGATCCACACACCTGGTTCTGCACTTGGTGACCTCCTGACAACACGGGTCCACACATCTGGTGACACATTTGGTGACCTCCTGGCAGCACGGATCCACACACCTGGATCTGCACTTGGTGACCTCCTGACAACACGGGTCCACACACCTGGGGTCGCACCTGGCCACACAACACGGATCTTGGCAGGTGGGGGGACACTTGGGCGCCTTCTTGTAACACGGATCCACACATCTGGAGCTGCACTTGTTCCCCTTCTTGGAGCAGGGATCTGCACATCTGGTGCTGGACTTGCCCCCCTTCCTGCACCACGAGATCACCCACGGGCTGCTCCACTTGGTCACCTTCTTGCAGCAGGGGTCGTAACACGGCGTGAGGCCCCTGGCGGCTTTCTTGCCACACGGGTCCACACACGTGGTGACACACTTGGTGACATCCTGGCAGCACGGGTCCACACACGTGGTGACACACTTGGTGATATCCTGGCAGCACGGGTCCACACACGTGGTGACACACTTGGTGACATCCTGGCAGCAGGGATCCTGGCATGTGGTGACACACTTGGTGACATTCTGGCAGCACGGGTCCACGCACGTGGTGACACACTTGGTGACATCCTGGCAGCACGGGTCCACACACGTGGTGACACACTTGGTGACATCCTGGCAGCAGGGGTCCACACACGTGGTGACACACTTGGTGACATCCTGGCAGCAGGGATCTTGGCATGTGGTTACACATGTTGTCACCTCCTTGCAGCAGGGATCTTGGCACGTGGTGACACATTTGGTGACCTCCTGGCAGCAAGGATCCACACATGTCCTGGTGCACTTGGTGACCTCCTTGCAACACGGATCCTGGCACGTGGTGACACATTTGGTCACTTCCTTACAGCAGGGATCCTGGCACGTGGTGACACACGTGGTGACCTCCTTGCAGCAGGGATCCTGGCATGTTGTGACACACTTGGTGACCTCCTTGCAGCATGGGTCCACGCATGTCCTGGTGCACTTGGTGACCTCCTTACAACAGGGATCCTGGCACGTGGTGACACACTTGGTCACTTCCTTACAGCAAGGATCTTGGCACGTGGTGACACATTTGGTGACCTCCTGGCAGCACGGATCCTGGCACGTTGTGGTGCACTTGGTGACCTCTTGACAACAGGGATCCTGGCACGTGGTGACACTTTTGGTCACCTCCTTGCAGCAGGGATCGACACATGTCCTGGTGCACTTGGTCACTTCTTTGCAACATGGATCTTGGCACGTGGTGACACATGTGGTGACCTCCTTACAGCAGGGATCCTGGCACGTTGTGGCGCACTTGGTGACCTCTTGACAACATGGATCTTGGCACGTGGTGACACATTTGGTCACCTCCTTGCAGCATGGATCCTGGCACGTAGTGATGCACTTGGTGACCTCCTTACAACACGGATCCTGACACGTAGTGACACACTTGGTGACCTCCTGGCCGCACGGATCCTGACATGTTGTGGCACACGTGGTGACCTCTTGACAACACGGATCCTGGCACGTAGTGACACACTTGGTGACCTCCTGGCAGCACGGATCCTGGCACGTTGTGGCGCACGTGGTGACCTCCTGGCCGCAATCCCTGCGCGTGCTGCTGCACTCGGTGACGCGGCAGCAGCAGCAGCAGCAGCGGGGGTTCCCGCACCTCCCGGCCACCCCCTGGCAGCACGAGGTGGCCGCCAGCCCACAGGCGGCTTGGGCCGCGCCCAGGCCACCCAGGTTGACGTAGGTGGTGGTGCCAGGGTAGCAGCAGGGGCTGCCCCGTTGGGAGAAGCCCTGGAAGCTGCCGGTGGTGCCGCAGGGATCCCGGCTGGGTCTCACCGGGAAGCTCCTCACCAGCACGGCGGGAGGGGGGATGCAGATCTGGCTTAGCGGGCAGCCGGTCGGGCGACGCATTTTTGGGGGGGAAAAGGAGGAGGCTGGAAGCAGGAAAGGGATAAAATTATAAAAGGTGTGAAAAAAAACACATTCCAGGGTGTTCTAGACACGAAATTAAAACATCCTTTTTCCCACGGAATCCGGAACTGGGAAAACAGCCAGAAGTGACTCCACATGAAAGCATTTCAAATTTGTAGCTGTTTTTCAACCAACTTCCTCTCAAATCAGGAAGCAGAAATTATTTGGGCTCCTTTAGGTTTTCTGGGAGGTCTGAAGCCTCCACCTGTCCACACCTCCCCTTGGTTCAGGATGAATCTTTACCAGTCCTTGCCCAATTTCACCCAAAAAGGCCTCAGATCACCCTGCCCTCATCCAGAGGACACCAGGGGAGGGTCTGTGCTGGAAAACCTCCCCAAGGGAAGGCTCTGCTTTTCCTATAAAATCTGCCTGGCTCTTCCCACCTCAATTTGATTTTTCCTTCCAGGCACGGCCTTGCCTGGCAGCCTGAGAGGCTCCACTCCTTATCACCCCTCCCACTTCTCCCCTTTGAAGTCCCAACCTGGCCTTTTGATCTCTCCCAACGCCAGCAATTCCCCGAGTGAAACGGCAGCAAAGTCGGCGAGGAGAGAATTTCGTCCTCCTCGATGGAGGAAGAGCAAAACCCACAGCAAATAAACCCTGGAGAAGACGGAATTAAAATCTGGGGGAATCCCAACCCCAATATCCCCAAGCAGAAACACTTTTAAGTCTTTTAATTTGCTTCTGCATGGCTCCAAAATGAAATTAAAAAAACCCAATCGCGCGGTGACTTCCCAGGAAACCAAGCTGGACTTACCCAATTCTCCACCAGCAAGCACCAAATGAAACCAAAAATGGCTTGAGGAACAGGACAATAGGAATCCTTTTATAGGATTTTGGTGTCCGTGGCTCCGGAAGTGAGACACCTCAGGGGTATGGAAATCAAATATTTAATAATCCAGACCTGCTCTGCTCCAATCCTTCAATTACTTCTCTCGACGTTATAATTTTTAATTAAGTCGCCAAGGTGGGACACGAGACTCTTGTGACTGCGAGGAATTCCCTGTCCACGTATTTCCTACGGGCTGGGAAATGCGGAGCGGGTGAGACAGCCTGGAAACAATCCCCCATCAGAATTAAACTCTGGAAAAAAAAAAAAAGATGTTTTGGTGCATTTCCTTGTAGAGCAGAGGAATGGAGGTGGGATGGGACCCTGGAAGGGGCTTGGCTCGCTCACGATATTCCTTCGGCTGGGAATTTTGTTCCTGATAATCCCGTCACGGTTTTGGCTCGGTCACCCAATGGAAAGACTTGCTCCATTAATATTTTGGAGGTCCCAAGGTCATCCCCAAGTCCTTTCCAGGGTGGGAAAATCCTTCAGCATCTCCCAATCCACCTTTTCCTCGAGGTCCCTGGAACATCTGGGTGGCCTCGGTTGGTCTTGAGCTGAGGGACCCAAATTGGAAGCAGCTCCAGATGTGGTTCAGGAATTCCTCAGACACCTCCAGGGATGGGGATCCAACCCTCCCTGAGCTCCTACCTAGCCCTTTCCATTTTCTAGGAGGGATTTTCCCAAATTTCCCACCCTGGCACAGCTCGAGGCCGATCCCTCTTGTCCTGTCCCATTCCCTGGGATCAGATCCCAAATCTCTGCTGGAAGATCCTGAAATTCCCTCTGGATTCCCCTTTTCTCCAGGCTGAGCTCCCCCCAGCTCTCTGAGGATTTTCCAGACCCTTCCCCAGCTCCGTTCCCATCCCTGGCCATGCTCCAGCCCCTCCATTCCTTCTTCCCATGATTGCACAGAACTGGACACAGCACTGGACATTCCCTTCCCCAAACCCAGCCCAGGGGACAATCCCTGCCCTGCTCATTTTTGTCACAATTCTTTGATCTTTCGTTTGAATCCAAATTTGATTTGTTTGATTTGTTGCGATTTCGGCCGTTTGCCTCCAGGTAAATCTTCACATTTCAAGGATCTCCAGGATTTTCAGGACCTCTCCCGCGTGTCCCAGCTCCACCAGGTGACACCCAGGGCGGTGAGGGATGAGCTCCTCGGTCTCGGTGGCCTTTGGGCCAGTTTTTTGTGCCCATTCCTGGTGCCAGGAGGTCACACCCAGCCCGAGAAGGTGACAAACTTCACACGGCTGTCACAGCTCGGAGCCGCCGCTCTCTCCCCGCGGAAAAATCATCCCTGCCTGGAAAAGAAGGAAGAGAAACCCAACCAGTTCCCCCAGAGACATCAAAGGCTCTGGAATTCCTCCTCAGCTGCTGCCAGCCAGCCCAAAGTCACCCAGTGACACAGCCAGGGACAGCAGTGACTCGCACCAGAGGCGAGGCTGTTTTCCACCAAAGGGGGTTTTGGCTCTTCTCCCTCCAAATTTGGGTGGTTTATTCCTGGAAATAAATAAATTTGGGATTCATGACCCCTTGGGTTGGGGGTTTGCTGCTGACCACAGGAAGAATTTCATCTTTTTTTGGCTTTTCTGTTCAAATTCCCCAAAAAACAGTTTTTCTTTCTCAAATCTGTTTTCAACCAATCAATTCCAATGATTTGCCAACATTTTTTTGGGGGGGGAAGGAAACAGATTTGATTCACATTTTTGGGTTTAGGAGTTTCCAGCTGGGTGGAATTCAGGTGGTTTTGGGTAAAATAAAGGGAAAAGAGTGGTGGTCTCTCCACTGGTCACCTGCCTGCTCCCCACTCGTCCCTCGTGAGGACAACGCCACTGTCACGACAACGGAGATGGGATTTGAGTCAGAACTTCGGGAGCAGATGGAAAATGTCACGAGGCGAGCGGTGAGCGAAGAGTTTCCAGCAGCTCCGTGGAAAAACAGGACAGAAGAAAGGGCCAGAGGTGGCTAAAAATAAAGGAATCCCCCAAATCCCACATCCTACCCTGTCCCTAATGGAGCTCACGAGGCGCTGGGCTGGAGGATGTTGGAGCATCCCAAAAAACCTGCCCTGTCACTGGGAATCCTCTCATTTCCCAAATTCCTCCCTGGCGTCTGTGGGGCCACGTGAATTCCCGAGCTCCAGGTCCGGCTCCAGCCACGGAAATAGGCGTTTTCCATTAAAAATAATTAGGCAAATCATCCCTGGTGGGGCAGAGGCGGAGCGAGGCCCTGGGGAGCTCCAGGGTGCCGGGAACATCCCGGGATCACAGCAGGAACATCCCGGGATAACGCGGCCGCCTCTGGTGAGTCTCCTTGGGATCCTACAGATCCCGTTTTCTGGAATAGATTCCCGGGAAAGATGGAAAAAAGGGGTTTGTGGCGCTCAGTTTCCTCAGGGATAAAGGTTTCAAAGGGTAAAACTCTTCCTTTGTGCTGGCTTGGCTGTAATTCTGGAATTCTCATGGATGCTCCGGAAAATTCCGGTTGTTTCAGCACTGGGTTTAGTGGGATTAAAATCTGTGCTGTCAGGAGATCCAGGTTCCATTCCAAACAGCTGGAGAAGGGGAAAACAGCTGGAAAAGGGAAAAACAGCTGGAAAATGGAAAAACAGCTGGAAAAAAGAAAAAAACCTGGAAAAGGGAAAAACAACTGGAGAAGGGAAGGGAGAAGTTTGAAATCTATAAACCTGAAAACATGATTCAAATTCTTGTCATTCTCCCCCCCCAAATTAAGCTGGCAAATTTTTGGAATTGTTTGGCTGAGAGCAGATTTTAACGAGAAAAGCTGAGTTTGGGAGTTTGAGGATAAAAGGGAAAAAATGAGGATTTTTTTCCCCAGATTTTTCGCGAGATGGGAGGTGAAATTGTTCTTTTTTCTCCCAGCTCTCCATCGCAGGGAGATGAATTCCCAGTGCCCGCCCTGTTCCTGCCTGGGAGAGGCTGCCCAGAGCAATCCCTGCGCCATGGTGACCCCGGAGCAGAATTCCCAGGCGGATCCCTGCCTGTGCCAGGACGTTTGTCCCTCTTGTCCTTGTGACCCCCCTCAGGTCCCCGTCGGGGATCCCGTGAAAATCCCGAGCTCGGGAGAGGAACCCTTCACCTTGGAGACCCCCGGGATGTGCGTGATGAAGTTCCCGCTCCAGAAATCCATCCTGACCGTGGAGCTGTGTCCCCCTGACTCCTTCCCACTTCCCCAGGAGGAACTTTGTGCCACCAAAACCACCGGGACCTGCCTGGAAAACCTGGAAAAGCTGTCCCAGGAGCTCCCAGTGGTGGAGCCCTGCACCCTCGAGGTGGTGGAGTTGGGCGGGGATGAGCCATGCCAGGCTCAGGACACGATTCCGGGGGATCCCTGCACATCCCAAAGTGGGATTTCCATGGATCCATGCGCCTCCCAAAGCGGGATTCCCACGGATCCCTGCACGTCCCAATGCCAGGGATTTGGAGATTGCAAGGACAGCAAATCCCAAACGTCCCCACGGAGTCCGTTCCGCCTCAACTCCTGCACTTCCAGCATCGTGGAGCGCTGCCTTTCCCGCTGCCAGAGCTGGTTCCGGGGCAAGAAATAGGATTGGGATCAGTGGGATGAAGGACACGGGTCCCTGCCCGGCTCGGGTGAGTCTGAGTTCCCACAATTTCCAAAAAAGAGAGGAAATTGCTTCACCTGAGATCATTTAAAAAAAAAAAAAAAAAAAAAAAAAAAAGCTGCTTTTCAATCATCTCTTAATGACTCTCTCATTTTGATTGCCCAACAAGAAGTGGAATGAATAATGGGAATGTGATCCAAGTGGGAATTGCAGCCGGGGTCCTGTTTCATCACCCGCCGCCTTTTTGCTCCTCGCAGATGAACGAGGAGGTTCAGAGTCTGCCTTAATTCATTTATGGTTTTATCTCTGAGTTTTTAATCCTCTTTCTTAAAAGTTTTTCCCATTAAAATTATGGGAATGTTGAAGAAAGCAAATTTTCCTTGGAAATAAAACTCAAAGAGCTCCTTCACCACTAGGAATAATTTTTTTTTTAGGGAATTCTGGGCTGAATTTGAGTTTGGGGATCACCAGCAGCACCCCAGGGCTGGGACTGCTCCTGGTTGTTTTTTTGGGAATGCAGCCTGGAATCCTCATTTCCTTGGGATGAGTCCCCATCCCCAGAGGCTCTTCCAGACACGGAAAATTCCAGTTAAACCAGCAGCTCCCAGTTTGCCCAAGGCTCAGAACCCCCAGGACCCCCAGGGCAGGTGGATTTTCCCTGGAGGCTCCAAAATCCAGAACAAACGAAGAAGAAATTTCTGGGAATGTTTGGGAAGTGTCGGAGCCTGTCCCAGCTCCCTTCCCGCTGTCACCAGCCCGAAATGCCACTGGAAAACCGGGCAGGCCACTGGGAGAACTGGTCAGGCCTGGATTCCTCCGGCCCTGGTGTCCAGCAGCGGAGAGCCGCTCCCTTCTCCCCGCCCCAGCAGCTTCATCCAGGTCTATCCTGATTTTCATGGAATTAGGTGAGATTCCACCTTTTCCTGAACCTCTGTGATAAATCTGCTTCCAAATAAAGATTAAAAATAAAACCCAAATAATCAGGATTTAAAAGCAGGAGCGTGGTGTCCTCATTTTTTTGGGAAATCTGGGCTAAAGATAGAAAGAATTCCACCTGGGGAACTGGATGAAAATGTCCTGAGGAATGGGGTTAAAACATCCCGAGGAATTGGGTGAAAACATCCCGAAAATGGGTTTGAAACATCCCAAGGAATGGGAAAATGAGCAAAAGGAAGCACGGGAAAAAAATGTGGGAAAAGGGGATGGGAAAATCCAAGATATTTGTGAGGCACAGAGAGGGTTTAATTAACTCCTCCCTAATTATCATTAATGATCGTTGGGTTTATTAAAAGGGTCTCAAAGCAAGGAAAAGATCTGGGATCTGAACCCCTGATTTGAATTGTGGGATTATTCAAATCCGGAGAATCCAATTATCCCGGCAGGAATAATGGAAATATCCAAATTCCACAACCCAGGGGATCCCAGCCCCACTCCCGGAGCCACTTGGTGGCACTGTGGGAGAGGATTTCGCTGCTTGGTGTCGGATCCAGGAGAATTCCAGGATCATCCGGGTTGGGAAAGAGCTCCAGGATCACCGAGTCCAACCTGGGCTTGATCCCTCTTGGATATCCAGAGGAATCTCCAGGAATTCCTCGGACACCTCCAGGGATGGGGATCCAAATCTCCCTGAGCCCCTTCCAAGACCTGGCCACCCTTTCCAGGAGGAATTTTCCCAAATTTCCAGCCCTGGCACAGCTCGAGGCCGTTCCCTCTTGTCCTGTCCCATTCCTTGGGATCAGATCCCAAATCCCCATTGGAAGATCCCAAAATTCCCCCCGGATCCCCTTTTTCTCCAGGCTGAGCCACCCCAGGATTCTCTGCTCCCTTTTCCAGCTGCTCCAGCCCCGTTCCCATCCCTGGCTCAGCTCCAGCCCCCTGGACCCGGCCCAATTCCTGTCCCAACATCCTCATTCCTCTCCCTTTGTTTCCCCTCCTTCCCCACCCCTCTCACCAAACCCGTTCTCAGCCCCGGGCGCGGCTCCGGCATCGCCTGAACCCCAATCCAGTGTGGTAAAAATAACCAAAATCACCAAATTGAGCAAAATAACCTTTCCTGCCCAATTCCTGCCCAATTCCTGCTGGAGGTGTCCATGGGAATTAATTCCATAGAAAATCCTCATTAACGAGAAAATGCAAAAAAAAGAGGAATTGGGTGAGGGGCACTCCAGGGGTGTCACTCCTGGAATTCCCAGGCTGGAATCCTGATCCTATAAAAGATGGATTCCTTGGTGGATTTGGATGGGATATCCAGAATTCCCAACCCTCCCCTCAGCTGAGATTCCCCCAGAACTCATCCCTGCTCCTTTTGGGGTCCCATCCAGGGAATTTTGGCATGCCTGGAACCCCAAATCCCTTTGGGATGCCGGCAGAGCTGCAGGGGTGGTTTCTGGTTTGGGATTTCTGATTCAGAGCCGAGGTGGTTGTGGGATTCGGGGCCGTCTCGGAGGGTGACGTCCGAGGTGGCACCGAGGGCTCCGTGTGTCACCGACCTCAGCCGAGCCCTGGGGACAGCGGTGGCGCTGGCTGGGGACAGGTGACAGGTGGGGACAAACAGGATGAGCGGGGTGAGGAGCCCTGCTGGATCCCGAGGCTGGAATGAGCCCCGCTGGCCTCATCCCATCTGGAAAACTGTCCCAGGACACCCTGAAGGGAGGTGGGACAACTTCCACCATCCCAGGACGACCTAACCTGGACTTGGGCACTTCCAGGGATGAGGAATCCATGGAATCACCTGGGCCAGGGGAGGATTTATCCCTAAAATCCCATCTAGACCAGCCCATGGAGTTCTGGAATGGTTTGGGATGGAAAGGAACCTTAAATCCCGATCAGTCCCACCTCAGTTCCATTGGTAGGGACCTTTCCCTATCCCAGGTGGCTCCAGGCTGGAATTGGGCATTTCCAGGAATGGGAAATCCATGGAATCACCTGGGCCAGGAAAGGATTTATCCCAAATATCCCATCCAAACCAGCCCAGGGAATCCTGGGATGATTTTAGGCTGGAAGGACCTTAAAGATCCTGGAAGATCCAAGAGACACCCCTCACTCTGCCAGGCGGATCCAGCCTGGCCTGGACACTTCCAGGGATGGGAAATCCATGGAATTCCATGGGCCAGGCCCTTCCAGGGAACAATTCTGGCCAAAATCCCACCCAAATTCCCTCTCTGGCCCCATTCCCTGTGTCCTGTCCCTGCAGTTCCTGAGGAAAAGTCCCTCCCCAGCTTCCCTGGAGATCCTGGGAGGGGCTCTGGGGTCTCCACATTCCCAACATTCCCAGCCTGGATCCACAGGGAAGCTTCTCCAGCCCCTGGATCCACTTCACAGCCTCTCTTTGGACTCACTCCAAAAATTCCACATCCCTTTTATTTTGGGGACACCAGAACCCGGCGCAGAATTCCCGATGGGATCCCACCAGATGGGGAGAATCCCCCTCCTCACCCTCCTGCCCAAATTCTTTTGGATCCAACCCAAGGGATGGAGCGGATTCTGCTCAGGGTGGGTCAGGAAAAGCATTTTTGGGGAAAATCCAGCAGGAAAAGGGGGTTTGGCACCACCAGGACGTGCCTGGAGCCTCGTTGCCTCATGCCGGGAATGTCACCAAATCCCAGGAAAGCGCCCCCGAGGCCAGGGACCTTTTCCAAGGCACATTCCCGAGGCTCCCGCTCGGCCCCAGCCCCTGGGGTGGGGATTCCAGACAGTTAGAGGCCACCAAACCCCCCCTCATTTGCATAATCACCCCCAAAATCCACCCCAAAATTACAGAGTCCCAAGGGTGTCATTATCACCCAGGTGGGGCCTAATTTGCACCGGGGTAATTTAATCCAGGGAGGAAAAAAAAAAAACCACAACAAAAAAAAGCCCAAAAATGAACGTTGGGGACCATCCCAGGGCTGAGTGTCCCCGAGGTGTCACCAGCGTTAATTAATTGGGCTCCTACACCCAGGATGAGCCACGGGCGAGGCTGCGGGACAAGTTCCTGCTCCGAGGTGGCCCCCGTGATGTCCCCGTCACCTCGTCCCCTCTCCAAACCCCAAATCCAGGCTCTGGAATTTTCCTGATTTCCTCCGAGCGCTGGGAGAGCTCCTGGGGGATAAAGGAATAGTTAATTAATCTGCCGTTCGAAGATGAAATTAAAAAATGAGGAGATTGTGAGGTAATTACGGCCCGAGGGCAGCCGGAGGAAATTCGGCGTTAATCGACCTCTCAGCAGAGGTTTCTGTTCTGATTTTAATTAAAATCAAGTGAGGTGGAAATTAAAATAATTTTAATTTAAATTAGCATTAGAAGCCTTATCCTGATTTTCCTCAATGAAAAGTCATCAATTGATTCAAATTTCCTTGTTCAAAAATTAATTTAAAAATTTATGTAATTATTTAAAAATGGTTGAGGTCGGCTTTTTATGTATTTTATATATTTATATATTTCTTTTATATTGAATACTATGTCCACATACTTATTAATAGGAAATAAAAATAAGAATAAAACTCTACAAGTATGTCCCAAATCAGGAGGATTTTGGGATCCCACCCAGATTTTAGAGTTGAAATCTTCTTCCTTTCATCTGATCCAAACCTCAATTTTTTTTTTCAGGCTTGAAATTCCAAGGGAAATGCACAAAAAAGAGATAACAATCCCCTCTGGAATTGTGGAATTCTGTGGATCATAAAGATCTTGATTATCCCTGATTTGCTCATCCTGAGCTCTGCTGCCATCAGCACTTAAATTTTATTTTAAATTAATTTATTTTAATTAATTCAATTAATTTAATTGATTTAATTAATTTAATTTAAATATTAATCCCCATTTTCATGTGGTTTCGCTTGCATTAGACATAAGCTCCCACCCATAACACAAATATTTACATTAAAATCCACCCTCCTCCACTGACTCTCTGGAGCCCTTCCAGATTTTGCCCCAAAAATCCAAAATGCGACCATAAAAGGATTTTACAGCCAGGATTTTCCAGGATTAGGCGGAACCGGCCTGAAGAGCCGCTGCTATTTCGGGGTGAAAATGATAGGGAAGGGTTGATAAAGCCAAATAACCCGTTTGGGACTGGGCTTGGCCCAGGATGAATCAGGACAACGTCCACAAAGGGTGGCTCCTCTCCAACCCCAACGGGGACCCTATAAAAGGTGCCCAGTCCTCCCCTCGCTCCGCACGGCCTCCCAGGAATCCCACTCGATCCCGCCGGAGACTTGGGTGAGTGGCTCCCCCCTTTTTTGGGAATATCCCTTTGTTGGGAACATTGGGCTTCCTCTGGGGTTCATGGTGGAATGGGAGAGTCGCTCCCTACGTTCTTTGGGAATTTCGAGGGGTTTCTCCCCATTGGAATTGTTGGGTTGGGTTGTCCATGAGGGAAGGGAATATGGGAGAAGTTCAGGGACTTGTCTTGGGTGTGGGGTCAGCTCCCAGCTGGAACCCATTGGAGAAACGCTCCAATTTTCCTTTTTCCGTGGAAATTCCGGCGTTTCCATGGGGCAGGGAGTGCTCGTGTGCCCGGGCACGTTCCGGAGGCGGGAATCGGGCACGGCGCAGCTTCCCGGGATCAGATCGGGCACGGGGATCCCACAAAGGGAGGAAGGAGGGGAGGAGGAGGAGGCCTCGGAGGTTTCCAGGTGCAGCTTTTGAGGTCTCTGCCCCAGATCTTGTCTTGGGTTGGGTTTAAGCTCCTCTCAGCGGGATCACAGGGATGGATCCTGGAAACATCCAGAGCTCCTGGAATGAGGCCATGGAACAGTTCCAAGGGTTGGGAGAGCTGGAGGGCTTCGCCTGGAGAGGAGAAGCTCCATGGAGAGCTGAGAGACCTCCCTGGATAGAAGAGGAGTTGGGTTGGGAGACCTTTAGGGTCCATTCCAAGGAAATATTCCATGGGATAACCGCCCGGGGCAGGATCTGGGGGCACCTCCCTCCCCACCATCCATCACCGCATCCCCGTCACCGTTCCCACTCCGGCGTCACCCAAACGCGTCAGTGGCAGAGCCAGAGGCCACTCCCCATCCCACTAAAACCCTGGAATGTGTTCCCAGCGGGGAACGCAGAGCCGGGAATTCTCCTCCTTCTTCCCAAGGGAATGTCCCCCATCCCAATCCCTCGGTCTGCTGCTGTCGCTCCCAGGCTCGCTCGGATCTGCAGGATGTCCCCGTTCTTGGACAGCATCGCCACCATCGTCGGCGTCTTCCAGCAGCACGCCCGGGGAGATGGGGACGGCTCCGGGCTCAGCCGCAGGAGGATGAGGGAGCTCATCCAGAGGGAATTCGCAGATTCCCTCCTGGTGAGCACTGCTGGGAAGGGCTGGGATGTGGGGACGGCAAAATCTCCTCTGGAAAAGGGACATGGGGAGGGTCCCACCAAAGGTTGGAGTCCTTTGTGCCAGGGAAGGGTCTGGAGAGGTCTGGAGGGAGGTGGGGGGCTTCAGCCTGGAGAAAAGGGGGGAATTTTGGGATCTGCCAGGGGGGAATTGGGTTTTGATACTAAGGAATGGGACAGAACAAGAGGGAACAGGCTCGAGTTCGGCCAGGTTGGGAAATTTGGGAAAATTCCTCCTGGAAAGGGCAGCCAGGCCTTGGAAGGGGCTGCCCAGGGAGGGTTGGAGTGGCCATCCTGGAGGTGTCCAGGAAATTCCTGGATGTTGGTCTGGCTGATGGATTCCAGGTTGACTCCGTGATTCTGGAGTTCTTTCCCAATCCTGGGATTCTGTGAAATTCCCACAACTTTTCTTACCCATTCTGCCACCAAAACAAAGGGCAAAAGCTTGAGAATGAACTGGGGAAGTTGTGGTTTTCCTTTTCTGTGAAGGAGAAACCCCAAAAGGAAAGAGCTGCTGAGCTGCAGCCAGGGAACAACCAGGAAAATGGGGAAAGAATTCCACAGCCGGTGCAGAGCCCTAAAAGTGAAATTATGAGCTATGGAAGGAGAATTCCTGCAATTTTTCCCACTTTTGCATTTCTTCCCCAAGGAGCAGGAAGACAAAAATCCCCTTTTCTCCTCCCTTCATGTTTTTTTCCCTGCAGAAGCCTCATGACCCTCAGACCATTGAGAAGATTTTGCAGTTCCTGGAGTGGGATGGGGACGGGGACATCGACTTTAACGAGTTTCTCCTCTTGGTGTTCCGGATCGCCAAGTGCTGCTTCTGGTTCCAGCCCAGGGCCCCGTTCCTGGTGCAGAGAACAAAGCTCCCCATGGGCGTAAAATCCCTCCAGGAGCCAGAATTCAGGAGCAGAGGGAGCCACCGGCAGCTCCAGGAGGAGGAGGAGGAGGAAGAACAACAACAAACCGTGAAGAGGAATCGTGAAGTTGAGCTGCAACGAGACCTCAGGGTCGGGGAGGTGGAGATCTCAGAAGAAAGGGGGAGGGATCAACGGGAACGCCGCACACGGAACGGGAGGGACACGGAACCAAGCGGGGAAAGGGAAAGGTTCCGGGAGGAAGATCCAGCAGACGTGAGGACAGGCAGGCAACGCTGGGAGCCCCAACCACGGCCAGACCGGTGCAGCCGCCAGGAGCTGGGACGGGATGAAAGAAGCCAGCGGCCACGAGGAGCAGATGGAGGAGGTGACAACCGGCCACGGGAAAGCGAATTGCTCAGGGAAGAGAGGAGCCGCAACCGCCGGGGTGAGCTGGAACAAAGAGGGCTGGAAGGGAGGAGCTGCCGGGCGGCCGAGCTGGAATGTCCAGAGTCCAGGCGGCCACATCAGTCGTACGTGGAGGAACCGTTAGAGATTGACCTCGGGGAATGTGAGAGAGCAGAGCAGGAGGAACGCGGGTATGGACGGAGAACAAAGCAGGAACGGGAGCTGGAATTGGCAGGAAGGGAAAGGGAGATCCGGGAGGAGCTGGAGAGGGAAGAAAGAGACGATCCCAGAAGAAAAGGGAGAATGAGAGAGAGAAGGGTGGATCAGGAGCGGGATCTGGAGCTGGAGGTGACTGGGCGCCGCAGACGGGAAAGGGAGGAAGAAGAGGCTGCCATTGGCCTGAGACGGACTCAAGACAGATGGGAGCGTGAAATTCGTGAGATTGAAGCTGATGGAAGGAGAGAAGGAGTAATGTACGAAAGGAGAAGAGAGACCTCAGTGGCAGCAGCTGAAGCCGATGTCAAAGTGCGCCGTGAGATCCGGGAACGGGAACCACGAGAGGAGCTGAGAAGGAGGGAACGTCCCTGTGAGGGTGAGGAAGAAGCAGAGAGGAGAATTTCCCGGGTCAGAGAGAGAGAAGGGGCCGTGAGGGAGAGGAGAATCGATCAGGAACGGGAGCTGGAGTGGTGCACGTGATCCAGAACCGCGATGACCCCAAAGGCGCCACCTACGAGATCGTGTGCCACCAGCCCGGGCAGCCCGCCTGCGTCCGGACCTGCTCCGTGTGCCCGCGGCCACCGCGGGCCGAGGCCACCAAATCCCAGGAAAAGCCCCCCGAGGATCTGGATGAACCCAGGGAAAGGTGTGGGAAAGAAGTGAAGGAGGGAGCTGTGCAGGATTGCGCTGAGCCAGAGGCTGCTGACGATGAGAGGGTGAAATCCAAGGAGATCCGGAGGCGCCCCGAGATCCCTGAGGTGCAGCAGGGTGAGGAATCCCAAAAAATCCCACGGGAGCGCCAGGACAGCGAGGCCAAGAGCTGCGCCCCGGCTCCAGAGCCTCGGGAATGTCGGGATCCAGAGCGGAGAGATCCTGGAGAAACCCGCAGGGAGGAGATCCAGGAGGTTCCAGAGGAGGAATCCAGCAAGAGGAGCCGCCGGGAATCCGGCAATTCCCGAGTTTCTCGGGAAGGTGGCACCAAGCAGGGCCAGGAGCCCTCGCAGGAGGCCCCGAGCTGCCCCAGGGATGAATCCAAGAAATCCTGAGGGGAATCCACCTCCCCCTGGAGCCTCCCGGGTCCTCTTGAGGGTCACTTCTGCCTCCATTCCCAGCCTGGGATGTGAAGGCCCAGCCTGGGATGGACTCAGAAGGATCCCGAGGCATCCAGAGAGGGTTTGGGGCTTTTCCCTGGAATAAATCCCCAGCAGGAAGCGAAATTCCCCCAGATCTGGAGTTTTCGCCTCTGTGCTGGGTGTGTCCCTCAATATTTAATCACTTTTTCTGCTCTAATTGGAGTCCTTGGGTCCCTCTGTCCTCTTTTGCACCCTGGGCTGGGGCTTCTCTTGGGTCCCGCCGTGA
Source organism: Muscicapa striata striata (assembly GCA_030060385.1). NCBI lineage: Eukaryota > Metazoa > Chordata > Aves > Passeriformes > Muscicapidae > Muscicapa > Muscicapa striata. The sequence goes on along the minus strand of JAREIS010000460.1, from coordinate 103,003 downwards.
AACTCCAAAAAATTCCTGATTTTGGGGCCTGGAAATCCTCAAGACTGGGAGAAAAAAAAAAATCACCTTTTTAGCCTTGATTGCAGCAGAATTCCAGCTCCAGGCTGGGGGTTTGGAGCGGCCGCAGGGTGCTGGTGGTGGGTGGGGGATTCTCCTCCTCCTCCTTTTCCTTTTCCTTCCTTTTCACCGCATGGAAAATGGGAATAAACGGCTGATTCCTGCACTGGCTCTGTGTGTGTCACATTCCAGGGGTGGAAGGGTTGGGAGGGCCCAGTTTGGGTCAGGCATTCCCAGTTTGGGTCAGGCATTCCCAGTTTGGGTCAGACATTCCCAGTTTGGGTCAGACATTCCCAGTTCAGATCACACATTCCCAGTTTGGATCAGGCATTCCCAGTTTGAATCAGGCATTCCCAGTTTGGATCACACATTCCCAGTTTGGATCAGGCATTCCCAGTTTGGATCATACATTCCCAGTTTGGATCAGGCATTCCCAGTTTGGATCACGCATTCCCAGTTTGGATCAGGCATTCCCAGTTTGGATCACACATTCCCAGTTTGGGTCAGACATTCCCAGTTTGGGATCAGGCATTCCCAGTTTGGATCAGGCATTCCCAGTTTGGGCCATAAAGTTCCCAGGATTTTGGTGCAGAAATTCCCTGAATATTTTTAGGAATTTTCCCCTTTCTTTCTCCAACCTCTCCCAGAAGATTTTTGGAAAAAATTCCCCCTTTTTTTCCCAGCCTCCTCCTTAAGATTTTTTGAAGAAACTTCCCCCCTCCACCCCCGGAAGATTTTTTTTTTTTTTTTTTAATGAACTTCCCTTTTTTCCCTCATCCTCTCCCTGAAGATTTTTGGGGATTCTACCCCCACCCCTGCTCCAGGGATATCCCGAAGGAATAAACGGGGATTTGGGAATGCCCGCGGGGCTTTGGGGCAGGGTTGGGCACATTCCAGAGGCGCGGGAGGAGCCGCGGTTGCCGCTGGAAACGGGAATTGCTCAACGGACCGGGGCTGACTCAGCCCGGGCGGGGCTCACGAACTTTCTTTTCCCGAGTTTTTTTCCGCATCTGACAATTCCAACCCAGAGCGGAGCCCAGCCATGGTGAGGGATTCCCGGGAATGCGGGGAGGGAAAAAAGGGGATTTTTCTCACGAAACGCCCCAAAATTGGAATGGGGAGGGGACAGGGGTGGTGGCAAGGGAATGATTTTTCCAGGGAAAAAGGGAAGGGAGGGGTGATCCCAGAGGGAGAGAAAGGGGAACGGAAAAGGAGATTTTCTCACAAAACATCCCAAAATTGGAGTGGAGAGGGGACGGGAAGGGAAGGAAAAACGGGGTGAAAACAGGGAAATGAGGGGAAAAAAGGAAAAAAAACAGAGGGGGGAACAGGAATAAAACAAGGGAAAACGGGGGAAACGGGAATAAAACGGGGAGAAAGAGGAGGAAAGGGAAGGAGGAACGGGGGAGAAACGGGGCAAAAACCGGGAGGAAAATGGGAAAAAACAGGAAAAACCTGGGGAAAAAGGGGAAAATGGGTGAAAAACAGGGGAAAACCGGAAGAAAAAAATGGGGAAATGGGTGAAAAACAGGGAGGCTGGGGAGAAATGGGGGGGAAACTGGGAAAAATAGGGATTATGTCCCAAAAATCCGCCTGATCCAGCGGCCGGATCCAGGCGGGCCCTTCCCCCGGATCCGCCACCTCCCCACGGGATTTTCCAGGAGCCGCTCCCGCTCCGGGCTCTTCCCGCTGTGCCAAGGAGTGAAATCCAGGGAAAAATGCGGCGGAACGGGTCCGGCTGAGCCCCTCCCTCGTCCCGAAAAAACTGGGATACTCTTCCAGCCCTTCCCTCATCCCGAAAAAATACCGGGTTGCTCCTTGGCACAGCTGGAATAGGCAGAGGGAGCTCTTGCTTCATCCCAAAAAAACCGGGATTGATCTCGGAACAGCTGGAACGGGCACAGGAGGCTCCTCCAGTCCTTCCCTAATCCAAAAAACCCGGGATTGATCTCGGAACAGCTGGAATGGGCAGAGAGGGCCCTTCCCTCATTCCAAAAAAAACTAGGATTGCCCCTGGAAAGGGCAGAGGGGGCCTTTCCTCGCTCCCAAAAAATACAGGATTGTTCCTGGAATGGGACAGGAGGGTCTTCCCTCATCCCAAAAAACCCGGGATTGCCGCTGGCACAGCTGGAACAGGCAGAGGAGGCCCTTCCCTCATCCCAAAAGAAATGGGATTGCTCCTGGAATGGGCAGAGGGGGCTCCTCCAGCCATTCCCCACTCCCCCAAAAAATGGGATTGCTCCTGGGACAGGCAGAGGAGGCCCTTCCCTGTTCCCAAAAAAACCCCAGGATTGCTCCTGGAATGGGCAGAGGGGGCTCCTCCAGCCATTCCCCACTCCCCCAAAAAATGAGATTGCTCCTGGGACAGGCAGAGGAGGCCCTTCCCTCATCCCAAAAGAAATGGGATTGCTCCTGGAATGGGCAGAGGGGGCCCTTCCCTATTCCCAAAAAAACCCCAGGATTGCTCCTGGAATGGGCAGAGGGGGCTCCTCCAGCCATTCCCCACTCCCCCAAAAAATGGGATTGCTCCTGGAACAGGCAGAGGTGGGATGGGATCCATGGGATTGGCATGGGATGGGATCCATGGGATTGGGATGGGCTGGGGTCAGTGGGATGGGATCCATGGGATTGGGATGGGCTGGGGTCAGTGGGATGGGATCCATGGGATTGGGATGGGGTGGGATGGGGTTGGATCGATGGGAGGGGATTGATGGGATGGGGTGGGTGGGATCCATGGGATGGGATGGGATCAGTGGGATTGGGATGGATCCATGGGATCAGCGGAATGGGATGGGATCCATGAGATGGATCCATGGGATCAATGGAATGGGATGGGATCCATGGGATGTGATCAATGGAATGGGATCACTGGGATCCATGGGACTGGGATGGGTCCATGGGATCAATGGAATGGGATGGGATCCATGGAATGGAATGGGATGGGATGGGGGTGGGATCAATGGGATCGATGGGATGGGATTGATGGGATCAATCCATGGGATGGATCCAAGGGATCAGTGGGATGGGATCAGTAGGATGGGATGGGATCAGTGGGATGGGATCAGTGGGATGGGATGGGATCAGTGAGATGGGATCAGTGGGATGATCCGGAAGCTCCCAGCCCTGGGGATGTGCCGGGATGGGTTTGGAGCGGGATGGGATTGTGGGAACATCGCTCAGTGTGAATACTTAAGGGTTTCCCATCCCAAACCATTCCAGGATTCCCTGGGCTGGCTCAGATGGGATTTTAGAGATAAATCCTTCTCTGGCCCCAGTTATTCCAAGGATTCCCCATCTCTGGGACTGCCCAATTCCAGCCTGCATCCCTCTGAAAAAACGGGAACATCCCTGCCCATGGATTGGGATATTTCATCTTCCATCCCAAATCATTCCAGGATTCCCTGAGCTTCTATCTCTCCCTGGGTTGGGAATTCCCCCTCATTCCAGGCACCAATTCCGGTTTTTTTTCCCCCAGAACCAGAAGGATCCAGGTGTGGTGGACAGGATGATGAAGAAGCTGGACATGAACAGCGACGGGCAGTTGGATTTCCAGGAATTCCTGAACCTCATCGGGGGCATCGCCGTGGCCTGCCACGACTCCCTGATCCTCAAATCCCCCAATCCATAAATCCAGAGGCTCTGGATCCATCCCAGATCCCCCTGGGACATCCCATGGAACGCTGGAAGTGATGGAATGAATGGTCGCATTCCCTTTTTTCTTTTTTTTCCCCGGCTTTTTATGGATAAATAAAAGGTTTAAAACCCTGAGTTTGGCGGGAATCCCGAGAGATTCCGGGATCAGTGAGGGGGGAAAGAATTCCAAAGTGATCTCCATCTGGTTATCCACTCCAAATTCCCGAATTTCCCTCCAGGGATGGGGATCCAACTCTCCCTGAGCCCCTTCAATGCTTCCCAACCTTTTTCCATGGAAAAATCATCCCAAATTTCCCAGCCTGGCACAGCTTGGGGCCATTCTCTCTTGTCCTCTCCCATTCCCTGGGATCAAATCCCAAATCCCTCCTGGCTTGCCCCCAGGCTTTGGGGTCACTCTGGGGATCCAGAGGTGGGGTCAGTGTCCCATTGGTCATCAGGACAGCTTTGGGGTCACTCCGGCCGGGTCACTCGGGCGGGGATTTGGGGGATCCATGCCATGCTGTGGGAGGTGTCGCTGTCAGGCCGTTTGTGACACCCCCCAAAAATGGAAGCAGGAGCAGGAAGCCAAACCCTCGCCCTTCTCATGCGGTCTCTTCCGCTTGCCTTCAGCCTCAGTTTTTGGGGGATTTTGGGGTGCTCCGCCCTCGAGAGTACTTTAAAAAGGGGGTTTGGGTATGTCCCACCTGAAGAGGTGACATTGGGGACAGGAGATGGTGCCGGGGCTGACACTGAACCTCCTCTTCCTCCTCTTCATCGTGCCAGGTACGGGGCTGGATGGGGGCGCTGGGGTGGGCATGTGGCTCTGGGGACACTTGAGGACATGTGGGTGACCCCACCCTGTCCCCACTGTGGCTTTTCCCACAAGGTGCCACCACCGGCTCCGTCCCCACAGGAGCCACAACGCCCTGGGGGTGAAGGGATGGACCGTCCCCATGGGAAATCCCAAAAAAAGCAAAAGTGAGGGAAAAACTAATCCCTGAGGAATTTGGGGTAGGAAAACTTAAAATCCTTGTCCTGCCCCTCTAGAGGCAAAGGGCTCCAGGAATGATTGAATTATTTGAATTTTGGTTTTAATATTCAAGTTAATCTGCATTTTAAACATGTCTGGAATTCCAAGCGGGACAAAACCCGGGAAAGGCGGAGCAACCCCACAACACCATCCCTGTTTTTGCGGTTTCTTGGCAGCCTGGGCACAAGAACCCCAACCCTTGGAGGTGAACAGAGCCGTTGGTGGGGTCGCATTTCTGAACCTCCGCAGCCCCCAAGATCCCTCGAATTATTCCCAAATCCATTGGTGCTGGGAAAACCAGATGAAAATCGCCAGCCAGAAATGGAGGCAGGAGCCCGAGTGCCCCCAGAGGTTCTTTTGGTGGTGTCTGAAGCTCTTTGACAACCACACCCTAAAAATGAGTCACCTGAGCGTCGGGGACAGCAGCGAGTACCGCCTGTACCTGGAGGATGACGCCGGCAAGCAGAGCATCCAGAGGGTCCAGCTGAGGGTCTATGGTGAGTTTGGGGACAGGGAGATGTCCCAAAGCTCCACGGGTGGGTTGGGGACATTGTGACATCATGGGAGTTGTCCAGGTGCCCCACGGGTGGGTTGGGGATGCTGTGACATCCTCAAGAAATTGTCCCAGATCTCCGTGGGGATGTTGTGATGTCCTGGAGATTGTCTCACTTCCCCACGGGTGGGCTGGGGACATGGTGATTTCCTGGGGATTGTCCCAGAGCTCCACGGGTGGTTTGAGGACATTGTGACATCCTAGGGGTTGTCCCAGAGTCTCGCAGTGAGAGTCCCAGAGTCTCATTGTGACATCCAGAGGGCCTTGTCCCCATGTCCTATAGGTGGGACTGGGGACGTTATGACATTCTGGGTGTTGTCTCCTTGGACACCCCCAGTGGTCATCCAGAGGGATCTCCAGGAATTCCTTGGACACCCCAGTGGTCATCCAAAGGGATCTCCAGGAATTCCTTGGACACCCCCAGTGGTCATCCAAAGGGATCTCCAGGAATTCCTTGGACACCTCCAGTGGTCATCCAAAGGGATCTCCAGGAATTCCTTGGACACCTCCAGGGATGGTCATTCCAACCCTCCCTGAGTCCCTTCCAAGGCCTGGCTGCCCTTTCCGGGCGGGATTTTCCCAAATTTCCATCTCTGAGCCCCCCCAGCACAGCTCCAGGCTGTTCCTTTGTCCTAATATTGGACTCCACCCCAAAATTAACCCCACTGCAGTGTCGGAGGATCCCTGAACCCCAAAAATGAACCCATGGGGTACTGAGGGTCCCTGAACCCCCAAAATCAGGAGAGCTCAGGGGGGTTGTCCCAAAATGATCCCTCTTTCCCTGGGAGCAGATCCCAGTTTCCAAGGTGGATCCCAGGGGATTTTCCTTTCCCAAATCCTTTTCCCAAATCCTTTCCCCAAATCCCTTTCCCAAATCCCTTTCTCGATTTGGGGGCCATCCCAGAGCTCCTGGATCTCCCTCTGCCTCCAGGGGAATCCTCCTCGGTCACCTGTGCCACGCCCAGCGCCCTGGTGGCCCTGGGACACCTCGTCCTCCTCTTCCTCCTGCTCCCCGTGGCCTGAGGGCACCGCAGGTGACACCTCCTGTCACCTCCTGTCACCTGCTGTCACCTGCCCACCTTCCATCGCCACAGGGACAACGCCTGGGTGAAGATCCCAAAATCCCCGGATTCGGGAAAACGCGGTTGTTCAACCAGAATAGAATCGCCGGATTGTTTCATTTATGGTTAATTTGGAAATGGGAATAGTTTAATTGATGGTTAATTTGGAAATTAGAATAGTTTAATTTACGGTTAATTTGGAAATTATTATCATTTAATTTATGGTTAATCTGGAAATGGGAATAATTTCATTTATGATTAATTTAGAAATCAGAATAATTTAATTTATGGTTAATTTGGAAATGGGAATAATTTCATTTATGGTTAATTTGGAAATTAGAATAATTTAATTTATTGTTAATTTGGCAATCAGAATAGTTTAATTTATGATTAATTTGGAAATCAGAATAGTTTTATTTATGGTTAATTTGGAAATCAGAATCATTTAATTTATGCTTAATTTGAAAATTGCAATATTTCATTTATGGTTAATTTGGAAATGTGAATAGTTTCATTTATAATTAATTTGGAAATCGGATTAATTTCATTTATGGTTAATTTGGAAATGCAAATAGTTTAATTGATGATTAATTTGGAAATCAGAATAATTTAATTTATGGTTAATTTGAAAATCCTCCCCAAACTGGAATTCCAAATTTGGAATTTTTCCCCGAAATCTGCAGGGGGACCCACTCTGAGCCTTTCCTGGTGTTTCCTGCATTTTGGGAATCCTCCTTTTTTGGGGATGGCCTCAAAGGGCAGAGCTGAGGTGGCACCTTTGGTGTTCCCTGCTGGGGAGGGTTTGGGGTTCATTCTGGTTTTTCCCAAACGTTTCTTTGCACATTAAATTTTATGCTGGACACCACGTTTTTTGGATTTTCTGGATTTTTTTCCTCAGCTGTGACATCTCATGGATCCATGGACAAATCTCAGAGATGTTTTCCCCAGCCTCAATTTTGGGGACAAAATTCCTTCTTTCAAACTCCTGAAATGGATCCAGAAGGGTGGGAAGAAATCTTGGGAATGAAGGAGAAGATCCCTCAAAAAAAAAAAAAAAAACATATGGAAAAATTTGGGATTCTTCCAGCTCCACCAACCCAGCCCAAAAAGGGAGAAAATTGGGAATTTCACCTCCAAAAATCCCCAAAATTTCTGATTTAAGCAAAAATTCCCAAGGCTGGAATCACCCAAGGGCCAACAGGGAATTCCTTGGAAAATTCCACATAATTCCAGCCCTGCCTGATGAGTGGCTTGGGATAATTGCTGCTCCTTGGATAATGATTTTAACACCAAAATTGATTTTTCCAGAGGAAATAATTTTTTAGTGTCTTGCTCCATTCCCACGTGGAGATTTCGAGTTTTTATTCCACGTGTAAAATCCCAAATATAAAAGAAAACATCTGGAAATTAATAAATATTGATCCTGGTGCTGAATCTTGGTTTTCCAGCCAGAAAATTCCAGGATGAGTTGATGGGGAAAGGAAAGGATTTAGGATCATTATTTCCACTTAAAAGACGTTTTTCCTGTCATTTTATGTTCCTTGTTCCCAAAAATGTTTCCCAAAAGGAATTTTTTCCTGGATGATTTCACTTCATTAATTTTTCCTGCCCAATTCCAGCCAAGCCCAGGTGGGGAAAATTTGGTTTTTTGGGGGATTTTTTTGAGTTTTCTGGACCATTTCTGGATCAAAAAATCTTCCTGTTGGGACCTGGGGGTTGAACTGGTGGAGAAATCCATGGAGAAATCCAGCCTGCCCATGGGAATTCCAGGTGGGATTTGTGTCTCTAAAAACACCCCCAAAACCCAAAATATCCCCTCCAAAAATCCCCCCAAACCCCCCAAAACCAATGATTTTGCCACCCCAAAATCCTTCCAGAAGTTTCCACGAGGAACCACTGCTGTTTTTTCCCAAGTTAATTCATCCCTGTCCTTATTTTTTTCCTGGAAAAGTCTGATTTTTGGGAAATGATGGCTTTGGGTTTTCACCTCATCAGGTGCTTTGTCAGCAGGGAGGAGGAGCTCACAGGATGTTACGTGTGGGGTTTTTGGGGTGGTTTCAGGGTTTTTTCGGGTTTTTTTTTTTGTCGTTCTAAAATCATTTCCCAGCAGCAAAACCTGGAGGAAAACACCGAGCTGGGTTCCCTTGGAAAGCAGCTGGATCCTGGGATTATCTAGGGTTGGATTTGGGTGAAAATCCTGGAATTCTCATCCCTGGAACCACAAGGAATCGGCCACAACTCAGATTGTTGGATCCAACCTCAGGGATCCCGGAATTCCAGCTCCACACCCTGAAAATTGGGGAAAAGCGGCGAAATTTGGAAAAACAAAAAGGCAAAAATTCCTCGGATTTCCTCCACTGAAACCATTCAGGATTTTCCCAACAGCAGATCCACAACTGGAATTTTTTTCCCTGCCTTTCCCAGCCATTCCAGGAAGGACAAAACCCATCCCCAAATTCACCCAAATTCACTGAGAACGAGGGTTTGGCTTCTCCCAGGTGAGTTTTTGGGGACCTCCCATCCTTCTCCTCGCTGTGGATCCTATGGAGCTCCAAGCTGGGATATTCCTGGGAAATCTGGGGCTTTCCAACCTTTGGGGGATGGAGCAGATTTTGGGCTGTTCCACCCACGTCCTTCAAAGCTTCCACCTCACCAGAGCTGGAAAAATCCAGGAAATCCCTTTAAAACTGGAATTTTCCTCTTTTTTTTTTCCCGTTTCTTCTCTTTTGAGGACCCTCATCAAGATGAGGCAATTCTGGTGGAAAATTCTGGTGGAAAATTCTGATGGAAAATTCTGGTGGAAAACCAAATCCATTTTTCTGCTTTTCTCCGCAGCTCTTGGGGCGCGAAGCGCGATCCCCCACGCTTTGAATAATTTCCGATCAAAGAGAAGAAAAGGAAAAAACAATTTGACTCGTCTGCACCAAAAACAGGAAATGCGAGGCCCGGGGCTGAAAATCCTCTCAGCACCACCTGCTCCGAACCTGGGAGCGGCGGAGGCTCCGTGATCCCGGGATGGGCTCCGGCACTTGGCTCCCGCTGCTCTTCACCCTCGGAGCTCTTTGGGGTACGTTGGTGTTCCTCCCAAATTTTGGGGGTTTTTTGGGCGTTTTTCCCAGATTTTGGGTGTTTTTTTGGGGGGGCATTTAGGACTTTGGGGCGGAGGTGCTCCAGGTGGGGTGTGAGGAACATCCCGAAAACTCTTCCAGAGGGAGGAGGGGATTTAAAAATTATCATTAAAAAATTATTTTCCAGCTGGAAAGGTGAAGGATTTGGGCGAATTTTAGTGGGGTTTTGAGAGCCCTGAGGAACTAATTCCACGCCGGAGTGAGTTGGGAATTCCACAGGAAGATTCCGGGTGGATTGGCACAAATCACCGGGCTGGGAGATTATTTCCAAGGAATAAAATCATGGAATGGTTTGGGTTGGAAGGACCTTTTCCTTTTTCCCATTTCCCTTTTCCCTTTTCCTTTTTCCCTTTTCCCATTTCCCTTTTCCCTTTTCCCTTTTCCCTTTTCTGTTTTCCCCTTTCCCCTTTTCCTTTTTCCCTTTTCCCTTTTCCTTTTCCCTTTTCCTCTTTCCTTCCCCTTTTCCATTTTCCTGTTCCCTTTTCCCTTTCCCCTTTCCCTTTTTTTCCCCCTTTTTCCCTCCTTTTTTCCCCCCTTTTCCTTTCCTTTTCCTTTTCCTTTTTCCTTTCCTTTTCCATTTTTTTCCCAGGGCAAAACCAATGGAAAAAAGACTTTGGGAAAAGTGGGTGGAGACCCTGCTCTGCTTTTGGAAGCTCCAGATTTGACTCCTCCTCCCTCTCCTCCTCCTCCTCCTCTTCCTCTTCCTGCTCCTCCTCCCCCTCCTCCCACAATTTCCTACAAAAACAAAATTTGTTTGTCCAGAAATGAGGGAAAATCTGAATGGAGGAAAATGTGAATGGAGGAAAATGTGAATGGAGGAAAATCTGAATCATTGGCTTGGAATAAAAAACAACAAAGGGTTTTTTTGGGGAAAAATCCTCCCACAAAAATCCGGAGGCGTGGAAGATGAAACTCCTCAAATTTTATTTTTTTATTCCAAAAAACCCAACCTGGGACCAGCTCAACCAGAAGGAAAATGTGGGATTTGTACCTGAGCACGCTCCCGAGTGGCTGAAATTCCCAAAATTCCAGAATATTTGAAGTTAGGAAAGAGACTCCTTTGGAATCTGGGGTTTCTCCTTTGGAATTTGGGTTTTCTCCTTTGGATTTGGGATCTCCCCTTTGGATTTGGGGTCTCCCCTTTGGAATTGAGGTTTCACCTTTGGATTTGGGGTATCTCCATTGGAATTCGGGTTTTCTCCTTTGGATTTGGGGTCTCCCTTTGAATTGAGATTTCACTCTTGTTTTCTCCTTTGGATTTGGAGTCTCTCCTTTGTATTTGAGAACTCCCCTTTGGATTTGGGGTCTCCCCTTTGGAATTTGGGTTTTCTCCTTTGGATTTGGAGTCTCTCCCTCGGGTTTGGGGTCTCCCTTTTGGATTTGGAATGTCTCCCTTGGATCTGGGATCCTGTGGATCACCAGGCTGGATCCAGCATCAATTCTCACCTGGATTCCCATATTCCTCCGGGATTTGGATGAGGATGATCCCTGTGAGCCTCAACCCTTCTCCCTCCCTTCTTCCCAGGGATCAGAGCCAGGAAAACGCAGTTGGGAATTTTGGGAGAGCCGACGCTCCTGCAGATCCCCCTCAAGTTCCAGGAGCACACCAAGGAATTCGGGGAAGCCTCCTGGAAAAAAACCATGGAGGGGTCGCAGAAGAAGACAATCCTGCTGAAGATTTCCGGCGGGAATGCCACGGAGTACGAGCGGGAGCGGATGCGCTTCGACATGGGGAATTTTTCCCTGGAAATCCTCAACACCAGCCGGGATGATGAGAGGCTCTATGAGTACAGCGTCAGCAAGGAGAAGGAGGAGGAGCTCTGGCAGATCCAGCTGCAGGTGTTGGGTAAAAAAATCCTCTGGGAATTGCCGCAATGGAAGATCCCGGCTTTTTCCGGAATGTTCCTGGGTTTTTCCGGAAGGTTCCTGGGTTTTTCCTTGGTGGTTTCTGGCTTTTTCCTGGAAGTGACTGGCTTTTTCTGGGATATTGCTGGCTTTTTCCTGGATCTTTCCAGCTTTTTCTGGGATTTTCCTGGCTTTTTTCCTGGATGTTCCTGGCTTTTTCCTGGATCTTTCCAGCTTTTTCTGGGATTTTCCTGGCTTTTTTCCTGGATCTTTTTGGCTTTTTCTGGGATTTTCCTGGCTTCTTTCCTGGATGTTCCTGTCTTTTTCCTGGATCTTTTTGGCTTTTTCTGGGATTTTCCTGGCTTTTTTCCTGGATGTTCCCGGTTTTTTTCCTGGATGTTCCTGGCTTTTTCCTGGATGATTCTGGCATTTGGGAGAAAGTTTGGGAGGTGGGTGGTGGTCAAGGGGGTGGGAAATGCCTACATCAATGTCCAAAAAAACCCTGGAACTCCCCTTTCTTCCTTTTTCCAGGGCTGGAGGCCGATCCCAGCTTTTTGCTGGAATTTCCCGGCTTTTTATTGGATAGTCCCAGCCTTTCCTTGGAATTTCCTGGTATTTGCCTGGATGTTCCTGGAGTTTTTTCCTGGATGTTCTCAGCCTTTCAGGAGCAGGTCTGGGATGTGTGTGGTGATCAGGAAGGTGGAAAACCAAATCCTGGAATTCCTGCATTTTCCCAGAGCCGGTGGCCGATCCCAGCATCCGAATCCTCCATCGGGAATTGTCCAACGGCAGCTGCTCCCTCTCCCTCCTCTGCACCTCGGAGAGGGGGGACGAGGTTTCCTACAGCTGGGACAGCCGGGATAACGGGACCGGGGGGATCTGCTCCGGGACCGGCAGGGTCCTGAACGTCTCCTATTCCCTACGGAACGCCGGCGTCCGCTGCGTCTGCACCGCCAGGAATCGCGTCAGCAGCCGCCACGCGGCCTTCGACTCTTCCCAGTGTGGGTCCGAGCAGCGGGGTAGGTCCTGGAATCCTGGAATCCTGGAATCCCAGAATCCCAGAATCATGGAACCATGGAATACCAGAATCCCAGAATCATAGAATCCCAGAACCCAAAAATCCCAGAACTGTAGAATCCCAGAATCCCAGAATCCTGGAATCCCAGAACCCCAGTACCCCAAAATCCCAGAACCCCAGAATCATAGAATACCAGAATCCCAGAATCCCAGAATCATGGAACCATGGAATCCCAGAATCCTAGAATCCTGGAGTCACGGAACCCCAAAATCCCAGAATCATAGAATCCCAGAACCCCAAAATCCCAGAACACCAGAATCCTGGAATCCCAGAATCTGGAATCCTGGAATCAGAACCCTTGAATCCCAGAACCCCAGTAACCCAAAATCCCAGAACCCCAGAAACATGGAATCCCAGAATCCCAGAATCCCGGAATCCCAGAACCCCAAAATCACAACCCCAGAACCCCAAAATCACAGAATCATGGAATCCTAGAATTCCAGAATCCCAGAATCACAGAGCTTTGGAATCCAAGAATCCCGGAACCCCAGAATCCGTGAACCTCAGGATCCCAGAATTCCAGGATCGTGGGGTGGGAAGGGAGCTCTGGAGATGTCCCGGTGCTGTCAGGGCAGGGTGGGAATTTGATGTATTTGGGTGGAAATTTGAGAATTTTGTGTGGGAATTTTAGACATTTCTCTGGATATTTGAGATATTCCTCTGGGTTAAAGGGATCCACCTTTGGATGAGAGAATTTATGGATATTGGAGATATTTCTGAGGATATTTGAGATATTTGAGATATTTGAGATATTTGAGATATTTGAGATATTTCCCTCCCTCAACCCCTCTTAAAGCCAAAAGGGACGTTTTTAGTTTGGGGTTGGTTTTTTTTTTTTTTTCTGGCCCCAAATCCAGCCCCCAGCGGGTTTTTATCTCAAATAAGGCAAACAAAGAGAGCTCAGAGGCGTTTCCTGCCCTTTTGGTTTCCTGCAGCAAATCAACCCCAAATCAGGTGGCAGGGTGACAAATTCATGCTCCAAATAAGGTGATGAAGGGACAAAATTCAGATCAAGATTAGATCACAGAGGTGACAGAAATCATTTGGGGGACAAAATGATGGAAATCAGCACCAGTTGATTAAAAAAAAAAAAACTCAAAATCACGTGACAAAAATGAGCCACAAAATCAGGTGATGAGGTTAAAAAAGGCTCTGGGTGCCCTGATGCCACCTCCCAGTGTCCCCTCGTGTCCCAGGTGTCCCCAGGGTGAGGACAGAGCTCCTCATGCCTCTGGTGGCTCTCGGTGTCATCGTCATCGTCATCGTGGCCATCGTCATCGTCAGGGCCACCCACTCGGCCAAAGGTGAGTTTGGGTGGTCCTGGAGCTGGGGGAGGAGGGGCTGATTCCCAAAATCCCAGAGGTTGGGAGGGAAATAATTCCAAGGTCATCAAGTCCGAGCTGTGACCGGTCCCCATCCGGTCACTCAAAGTCCGGCGGTTTCTTGGACACTTCCAAGGAGGGCGACTCCAAACGTCCCTTCCAAGGTCTGAGCGCCATTTCCAGGAGAAAATTCCTTCTGGAAGAGTTGGAAACCTTGGAATGGATTATCCCGACCCTTGGGAAGGAGGAAAATGGAGTTTTTCCTCCAAGTGAAAAAGGCAGGGGGAATAAATGGTTTAAAAAATAAAGGGAAATATTAAAAAAATCAAAATATAGAAATGGACTTTCCCACAGAATTTTTTCCCACGGGATAGGTGTCCATGAGCATCTCACACAAACCCAACGGGAACTGGATGATCCCAACCCAAAAACTGGAGAGGGCAGCGTCTCCTCCCGTTCTCTGGGTGGAGACAAATTCCCAGAAATGACCAAACGAGGCAGAAATCCTCCAAAAAATCCTCAGAAATCCCATCCTGAGGGGATGTGGATGGAATTGGGGTTGGGATCTTTGGGATCTTCTCCCAGCTCGTCCCTGACCAAGGATGAGTTTCGTGGAGAGAATATCTGAAAAGGAGAATTCCTGAGGGAGCTGGAGGGAGAAAAGGGGAATCCAGAGGGAATTTTGGGATTTTCCAGGGGAAATTTGGGATCTAATCCCAAGGAATGGGACAGGACAAGAGGGAACAGCCTTGAGCTGTGCCAGGGTTGGATTTTTGGGATGATTTTTCCATGGAAAAAGGGTCGGAAAGTCTTCAGGGAGATCAGGGAGGGTTGGATCCCCATCCCTGGAGGGAATTCCTGGAATTCCTTGGGGTGACCGTGACAGGACGACACCAGTTGGACTCAGTGATTTCGGAATTCTTTTCCAACCTGGATAATCGCAGGATTTGTCATCTGACCCCTCCCCACAGGTCGCCAGGTCCCCTCCCAGGTGACTCCGGACAGTGCCACCAGTGCCACCATCTATGCCCAGGTGCAGGTGAGTGGGGAAATGGGGAACAACAGAGAAAAATGGGGGAAAATGGGTGAAAAGGGAGGGAGAAAGTAGGGGAAAAAAGGGTGAAGAAAAGGGGGGAAAAAGAGGGAAAGGAGAAAAAGGTGGAAAAGTGGGAAAAGGAGGAAGAAAGGAGGAAAAAGGAGGAAAATGGGAGTAAGTAAAGAAAGGATGGAAGGGGAAAAATAGGGGGGAGAAGGAGGAAAAAAAGGGGGGAAAGGGTGAAGAAAAGGAGAAGAAGGGAAAGAGTGACATTGGGGGGGTAATCCATTCCTGCTGCCCCTGGTCACCGGGAATTTGGAATTTGGGAAATTCCCATGGTGGGTTTGGGGACAAACTCCAGATTTTTCCCACTTTTCCAAACCCTGCTGGGCACTGTCCCGGCAGGAAAATGTGGTGGCAGCACCAGAGTGGCCCCAAGGGACATCCTGGGGACACTCAGGTGCCACTCAGGTGCCCCCCAAGATCCCTCAGGTGCCCCCCAGGTGCCTCAGGTCGCTGCCCACCCTTTGTCCCCTCCCTCAGAAGCCCAAAGGGACCGTCCCCAACCCCACCCCTGTTTCAAGCACCACCATCTACGCCGCGGCCACTGGGCCACCCCTGGCCACCGACGGAGCCCCCCGGTCCCCAGCAGGGTCCCCAACCCCACAGGGACATCCCCAGGTAAGGGAGACTGTCCCCAATCCCCTCCTGTGGAGCACCCCCTGGGCTGGGCCACCTCACTGACCCCCAATTTTTGTCCCCTCCAAGGAGACCACGACGGTTTACGCCAGTGTGACTCTTCCCTTGGCCTGAGCCTCTCTGGGATCTGCTGATCCCTGGGGAATCCTTTGGGAATCCTTGAGAGACCCCAGAGGAATCGGGGGCAGGACTCTCTGGAGTGTCCGGCGTGGTGGCCGGAGCGGTGTGGGATGGTCAAGCGAGGGCTGGACATTGGTGAGGAACCTGCCCTTGTTGTGG
Source organism: Muscicapa striata striata (assembly GCA_030060385.1). Classification (NCBI taxonomy): domain Eukaryota; kingdom Metazoa; phylum Chordata; class Aves; order Passeriformes; family Muscicapidae; genus Muscicapa; species Muscicapa striata. The sequence continues at coordinate 87,282 of JAREIS010000460.1, read as the reverse complement.
GTGAGGAATTCCAGCGGGATCCTGGAGCGGTGCGAGAAGGGAGAGAGGCTCTGGATGCGCCTCAGAGCTGGGAATGCTGGAGGATCCCAACGGGAATGGTCATTCCCACTCCTGTGACTTTGGGAATGGTTATTCCCACATTTCTGACTCCAGGAATGACCGTTCCCACTCCTGTGACTTTGGGAATGGTCATTCCCACCCTTGTGACCCTGGGAATGGTCATTCCCACTCTTTGGCCTCAGGAAGAGTGTCAGGATTTGGACTCCAAGCTCATCCTGGTCCTGATTTCCTGAGGGAGCTCTTAAGGGAATTCAAAGACGGAAAAACAAGACGTGGTTGTTTCTTTTTTTTTTTTTATCTCTTGGATGGGTTAAAAACCCCAAATCCACCACATTTTGGCCCAAGGAGGGAGGAATTTTGACACGCCCTTTGTGGGAGGAGCCACGTCCCGCCAAACTTTCCCAGTCCCATCCTTTCCCACTGATCTGAGGGAATTTTTAATCCCGAAATATCTCAGGTGTCGGCAGGTCCAAGCTCACAGGTTGTGGCAGAAAAGAAAGGAAAATAAACTTGGAATATTTTTAAAAAAACCTTTTGGGGATTGGATTCTGGAGGAGTTTCCCAGGCTGGATCTGGATTTTGGGGGAGGAGAAACCAAAGTTTTTGCCTGGGGAAGGGCAGGTCAGGCTCATCCTTGTGGCTCTGAATTGGTGGAAAAAACTGAAATTCCATCAGGGAGGAGCCCTGGAAGAGCCCAGGGAGGTTTGGAGTCACCACCACTGGAGGTGGCCAAGGTGAGGAGTGGCCACAGATCGGACTCGGGGACCTTGGGGGTCCTTCCCAACCCCCTGGGATTCTGCAGATCCTGGAAGTGGCAGGGAAAAAAATTGTGTCAAATTGTGCCTCCCGGATGATGTCACCCATGGTTGACACCGCATCGTGGTGTGACAACTGTGACAACTGTGGGGGCGTTTCTGTGGCTTCTGCAGTTCCCGGAAAGTGCCCCCAAACCTTGGGCAGCCCCCCCAGACACGAAGGGACACTTAGCTGATGTCCCAGGGGGAGGTGACACCTCAAACACCCACGGGGTTTTGAAATAACAAGACACACAAAAATCCCGCTATGCCTGCCAGCGTTGTTCCCCGCCATTCCCGAATTCCCAAATTTCCGCATCCCACCCCTCCTCACCTCCTCCTTGGGGGACCCCTGGGTGGGGACATCACAGAGCAACCCCCCCCGGAGCTGTGGGGACCCCTCGGGGCTGGTGAGTGCCCGGTGGGGACTTGGGGACTTGCTCTGCTCCTTCCTCCTCCTCCTCCTCCTCCTCCCTGTCCCCCCCAGGCCACACCTCTTGCAGACGTGTGGGGTGGAGCTTCTCAGCCCCAAAACTCACAGAGAATTAATTTTAATCCATTTTAATTAACGTAAATTAGTTTTAATTGCTCCAGGAGGATGTGGGGTATTTTCTTGGGTTTTGGTTTCCTTTTGCTGCGAGCACCGGTGACACTTGACAGCGCAATGGCTGCTGACACCACAGCAGAGCTGGGAGATTTGGGGGGCCCAAATCCAGCCCCAAAATGCACTTTTCAACCCCAAAATACCCCTCGTTCCAGACCCAAAATCTCCTCATTCCAGTCCCAAAATCCTCCTCATTACAACCCCAAAATCCCTCTCCTTCCAACACCAAAATTCCCATTCCAGCCCCAAAATGTGTTCCTTTCTGTTCCTCCCAGCCCAAACCACTCTGGACCAGCAGCTCCCAGTTCCTCAGAAGGGCAGAGGAACCAAAGGTTTTTTTAGGATTTTGACTCCATTTGCCCCCGCTCACTTCCCCTAATCCTGAAATTTCACCATGAAGGGTCTTCCTGTGACTGCCCAGAACAACCCGGACTGGAGGAAGTGCTGCTTGTTCTCAAAATTGTCACTGTGATGAGTCTGTGGCTGGCTCTGGGGGATGATGGTGCAGGAGACAGAGGTCTTCAATAATCAATATGATTATGCAGAAGCTGATTTATTATTTATTTATAGCCCTAATTATACATTTGTAGCCTAATTATACATTTTAAGACTCCTGTCCACTCATTTCTTGATTGGTGCCTCTGTGCTGTTCACACCCCCTGCATGAGCCCTTTGCATTCCAGAACTTTGCTGTCACCTTTATCTTGGGTCTTCTAATTTCAGTATTCTCTTTTTCAGTCTCTTCTCTCTCGATTTAGCACAATTCATGTTTCAGTTGCCTTTTCTGCAGCAAGCAGCAGAAAAACACCTAAAAATGGCTCATCCCGTGCACCTGTTGCAAATATTGGTCTAAACTAAGGAATATGCAGGAAAACAGCTGGGCATGTGGAAAAACAGCAAAAAATGGACAAAACCAGCTGAATACAATACAGACCATGGCCCAGACTTGTTCAGCATTACTGCAGACTGGAGCAGCTCCACCATGGCCAAGGCTGAGGGAATCAAGGCTGGTCTCCATGGAGTATTTTTTATAAACACCTCACTTTCCTTGGAAAAGTTGGGTTTTTTGTTAATTTTCCTAACCTTTGCTTCAAAATAAAAGGTTTTAAGACTTCAAATTTCCATTATGCTTCTCACGCTCATTCTGCAGTTTGATGTCACAAGCCCTTCCCTCAAACCACAATGTTTCAGATATGCTAAAGAGCAGGCGCTTTTCTTCCTCCTCCTTTGTTGATGATAATATTTCAGTGCACCAAGTGCCTGAATAAATCCTGTGCCCTAGATGCCCATGGACCAATTTTGGATCCCTCTTCTCACCATGTTCATGATCCTCCACCAAACCAGTAAGTGCCAGTTGCTCCTTGTCCCTTGGGAAGGAGATTTTGGGGTGGTTTGGGGTGGTTTTAGGGTAGTTTTCAGAGCAGCCCCGCGGGCTGGATTTGTGCCAAATATTCAGCAGCCAGGGTGAAAGATGCTGCCACGAATCTTCTGCTGCCATGGAAACCTGGTGATGGATGGCTGGTGTCCACCTCTGGTCCAGCAGACCATGTCTGTTCCATGAATTCACCATCCCTGGAAGTGACCAAGGCCAGGATGGAGACACCTGGGACACTGGAAGGTTCCAGGCGTGGAACTGCATCATTTAAATTTCCCGCCCAATCCAAACATTCCCAGAATTCCACAATTCTCCTCCAAGGAGCAGCTGCACACTTGGCCAGGAGCTCCCTGTCCTGCTCAGGTTGCTGAGCTCGGATTTGGGAGCTCAGGGTGAACTTTTCTGACCTTTCCAAACCCTCTCCAACTCCTTGTTGCTTTTCCAGCTTTTTATTTCTCCTCCATGCTCCATTCCTGCACCCCTCTGCACACGCCAGGAGCTCCTTGTCCCTTGGCAAAATTAGTTTTAGGGGTTTAGGGACTCCCCAGGAGGTGAGGACATGTGGGCCACAGGGATGGAGGATTGGGCAACCTCCCAGGGATGGGGCAACCAGGGGTATAAAGATGCCTCGGCCTCTCCTCTGGCTGTGGGAACCCTCTGCAAAAGAGGGACGAGCTCCACCTCAGGTCCAACCTCTGGTCCAGATGTTCTCCAGACATCCTGCTCCACTCCTGCTCCTCTCCACGTTGCCTTTCAAATTTCAGAGGTCTTAGGGTGTTTTTGGACAGAAAAGAGGAAGTTGGAAATCTGGCCATATCTCTTCTGTGCGGCTTGAGGGAGGAGTCTTATCACACTAAGCATCCTGTGGCTTTGTTAACTGGCAAGTTCCCTTCCAGTTATCTTTTCTCAGCTGTTTTTTCCTTTCTCATGCTCAGGGAGATTCCATTGCTCAGAGGCAGCTGAGGCTGAGAGAGCCAGAAATTCCAAGCTGAGCCTCAGGGCTGAGCCAGGATCATTTTCCTGTTAAAAAACTGGGAAGAAAAACTGTTTCCAGACCAGACTGGGAACAAAAACCAAAACAGTTCCTTTTTCTTTTCTAAATGGAAGTTACAGAAATGATGTAAACAACTCCTTCCCCATTGAATTCGTGACCCAGGGTCAGTGGTGTGGTCAGGGGGGGAGGAGGGGGCACCCCAGGTGAGGGGAAGGTTTGAAGATTTTAGGGGAGCAGAACCAGAGGATTTTAAGTTCCATCCCAACACAAACCTTTCCACGATTCCTGATTCTCCTCCCATCAGCAGCTGACCAGGAGTTCCTCTCCTGCTCAGTGGTCGTTCCTCATCTTCCCTTTTCCAGCTCCTCTTTCCCGTTCCTCTTTCAGGTCCCTGCCAGGCTCCATCCCTCACACGTGGCCATCACGAGGCTCCGGGGCTCAGCCTGGGGGTGGCTGGTGCTGCTGGGCCACCTCAGCCTCCTCTGGGCCACCTCAGCCTCCTGGCAAGGCTCTTCCTTGGCCCCAGGACTGTTCCATGAGTCCCTTCCAACTGCCCAAACCCTGATGGGCTTCGTTCTCTGGATTCAGCTCCTGCATCCTGCCTTGATCCCGCCTTGATCCCACCTTGATCCCGCCTTGATCCCGCCTTGATCCTGCCTTGATCCCGCCTTGATCCCGCCTTGATCCTGCCTTGATCCCGCCTTGATCCCGCCTTGATCCCGCCTTGATCCCGCCTTGATCCTGCCCTGATCCCACCTTGATCCTGCCTTGATCCTGCCTTGATCCCGCCTTGATCCCGCCTTGATCCTGCCTTGATCCCACCTTGATCCCGCCTTGATCCCGCCTTGATCCCGCCTTGATCCTGCCTTGATCCCGCCTTGATCCCGCATTGATCCTGACTTGATCCCGCCTCCATCCCACCCTGATCCCGCCTTGATCCTGCCTTGATCCTGCCCTGATCCCGCCTCCATCCTGCCTTCATCACATCTCGGTCACACCTTGATCCCAGCTTTGGATCCCACCTTCATCTCTTGATCCCATCTTCATCCCACCTTCTTGGCCCCTACAACTGACCTCCATCCCACTTCCATCTCATCTTCAGCCTGCCTTGATCCCAGCTTTTGATCCCGCCTTGATCCCATCTTGATCCTACCTTCACCCCACCTTAATCCTCCTGCAAGTGACCTTTTCTCACCTTCACCCCACCTTCATCCCGCCTTCATCCCACCTCCATCCCTCCTTCAGCCTATCTTCCTGCCCCCAACTGACCTTCATTTCATTTCCATTCCACCTTGATCCCACCTTTACATCCCATCTTCATCCAACATCCACCCCATCTCTATCCCCCTCACCCCACGTTCTCTCCCCACTTTCTCTCCCCAGCGACTGCCAGTGGCACCACGGAGCTGATCAGGGCCGAGGGTGGCTCCGTGACCTTCCACATCCAGGACACGTCAGGCAAAATGCAGGAGTGTGGAGTTTTGGGAATGTACCCATAGTGACCGTGTCATTTAAAGATCCTTCTAAACCCATATTTACAAATGACGAATTCAAAAGCGTTTTACTGTATCCGAGGACGGCCGTGCACTCAGCATCTCCCAGCTGAGGCTGGAGGATGCCGGGAACTACACTGTAAATATTCAAGGAAAAATATCCACCTTCACCCTCCACGTGTACAGTAAGTGCTTTTAGTGCTTTTGGGGGTTTTACACTAAAAAAAAAGGTTTCTGACACCTCCATTCCCCCAGGAGAGCTGGCAGAGCCTAGAGTGACCTGCGAGGCCCAGAACTGCTCCTCAGAGGGGAGCTGCCGCTTCTCCCTGCGCTGCTCCGCCTCTGGCAGCCACACTGGGAGGGTCACCTACATGTGGAGAGCAGGAGATCAGCCATGGGGCGAGGGCCCCATGGTGGTGTTGGTGAATAAATCCACCTTGGAGGAGCCAGAGCCGCTGACGTGCACGGCACGGAACCCTGTGAGCAGCAGGAATGTCACCGTCACCACCCCCGACATGCTCTGCACAGGTGAGAGCCGGAAAAAGGTGGGAATTTGAGGATGGGATGGGAATGTTGAGGTTGGGATGGGCTGATCCCAGTCCCCTGAGAGTCAGGGAAAGGTTGGGATTTGGGGATGGGATTGTGGGATGGGATGGGATGGGATGGGATGGGATGGGATGGGATGGGATGGGATGGGATGGGATGGGATGGGAATGTTGAGATTGGGATGAGCTGGTCCCACTTCTCATGAGAACCAGGAAAAGGTGGGAATTTGGGGTTAGGATTTGGGGTTGGGATCAGCTGATCTCGCTTTCCATGAGGGCCACAGAAATATGGAGAGAAATGTGGGATGAGCTGATCCCACTCCTTGAGAACCATGGGAAGGTCGGAGTTGGGGTGAGCTGATCTCACTCCCATGAGAACCAGGAAAAAGCTGGGATTTGATGTTGGGATGGGAATGTTGAGGTTGGGATGATCCATCCTTTGATTCCAAAGCTGGGATTTTGGAAGCTAGGCTGGGCTGGGCTGGGCTGGGCTGATCCCTCTCTCCAGGGCTCCGGCTTTTCCCAGGATGCAGAGGCAGCTCTGACCCCTGTCCCTGTTCTCTTCCCTCACCAGAAACCGCCACGCACCCTCCTGGTCCCGGTGAGCTGCCACATCCAGCCGTGATCCCAAGTGTCCCCAAGTGTCCCTGAGTGTCCCCAAGTGTCCAGGGCAGCTTCTCCATGTCCGGCCAGGAAGGGAAATTGAGGAGGCTGAGCCCAGCACCCTCCAACTCCCAGAGAATGTTTGGGATTTTCCCAGAGGTCCCAGGGACAGGACAAGGAGTGGTGGCCACAACCCCAACCCCAACAAGTTCCACTTCTTCCCGTCTGGAGACATCCCAAAGCCACCTGTCCTTGTCCCCATGTCCCCTGCTCTGCGTCACCCCGTCCTGGGAGATCTCCAGAGTTCCTTTCCAATCCAACAACCGTGGGATTTTGGGATTTGGCGATTTGAGGATTTTGGGATTCTCGCACCATTGCCCTGGCTTGGAGTGAGATCTCCTGGACTGAGGGATCAGGGAGGAATTCAAGCCCAAATTCCCTCTGCCCCCCATGCCAGGAAAAGCCAGGATTATTCTGGGATGTTGCCACTGGATCTTCTCTCCTTTCCAGGCGCCCTCTCCGGCAGCGGGGTCATGATCTGGCTCATAGCCACGATTGGAGTCGCGGTGCTTTCGTTGGGTCTCCTCCTCCTGTTCCTCCATAAATTCAAATGTGAGCGTGGAAAACAATTCCTGGGAAGGAGGTGGGACCTGGGAGAGGGCACAGAAGGAGGATGGGGTGGATTTGGAATGGATTTGGGGCAGATTTGGGGTGGATCTGGGGCGTATTTGAGGTTCTGATTCTGTTGCCTCTCCCCCAGGCTGGAAATTCCGTCTCTTCAAACCAAATCTTACGAACACAGGTGGGATTTTGGGGCAGCTCCTTTTTCCTGCTGGGAATAGCCAGGGAATTGCATTTAGGATCAGGGGAATCATGGCCAGTGATTTGGGGTCGGAGCTGAAGGACCCAAACTCCTCTGTCCTGGCTGAAGGAAAAATAAATGGATTTTGCGCTCCAAAAACAGCCAGGGATTTAGGATTTAAACAAAACAAAACAAAACAAAAAAACAAAAAAAAAAAGCGGATTTTCCCTGTTTCCCTGTCCTTGGTGCTGGAAGTTCATCCCAATCCCACATCACACAGGGAGGGCGGGAGGAGGAGCAATTCCCAATCCAGCATCTCCGAGGGTTTTGGGGTCAAGGTTTTACCCAGTCCTGAACTCCTGAGGTTGGGATTCCCTCCATCCCCCAGCCAGGAACACCCAGGGGATTCTCTGTATCCCGAATTCCCAAATTACCAAATTCCTACTTTTTTTTCCTCCCTTTCAGAGGCCCTATCCTCGACCGTGTACGCTGAGGTGGGCTCTTCCCAGCAGGTGGGTCTGGGGGTTCGTGTCCTCCCCGGGGTCTCTCTGGGGTTGGGGACACTCCAAGGACACCCCGGGGACAGCGTGGGGACAGCTGGACAATCCCTGGCGCCTTTTGGGAATTCCAAGGGGGTTGTGCCATAGCTGGAGGTGGCACCTGAACTGCCCCAAAACTCCGTGCCCAGCCCCAAAAACTCCGAAAGGGGGAGATCAGAGAAAAAATGGGATTTTTGGGGGTTGCAAGGGAGCTTAAAATTATCCTTTCCATGGGCAGGGACACTTCCCATTGTCCCAGGATGCTCCAGCCTGGCCCTGGGATGAGGTGACACTTCCAGAGGTGGATCTTTGAGGGATCTTTGCATCTGGGACCTTTTTTCCCAACACCCAAAACATTTTTTAAATCCTTTTTCCCCCCAGTGCGCCCCTCACGGAATTAAAGCCAAACCAACGGACAGGGAATCCCCCTCAACCATTTATTCCCTGGTCAAGCGTCCAGAGCAGGTGAGCTGGGACACCCCGGGGTGGGGGATTAAACCCCCAGAGTTGGGTTCCTTTAAAAAAAAATCCGTGAATCTCCGGGCAAGGCTGGGATCAGCTCCCATGACCCCAAACCAAGCCCGTGTCCTTTTGGTGTTGCAGGTGAAGGATGAGGCTGCGGAAAATGTCACCGTGATCGGCCTGGAGCTGGTCTAGAAGAACCTGGACCTGGTTTAAAGGGTCTGGAACTGGTCTAGAATAATTTGAATCTTGTTTATAATGCTTAAAACTGAGCTAGAATGACCTGGACCCGATTCAAAAGCTCTGGACTGGTGTAGAATGATTTGAATATGTTTTAAAGTACCTAGAACTCGTCTAGAGTGTCCTGGACCTGGTTTAGAAGGACCTGGACCTGTTTTAAGGTCAGACAAATCCCACTGTGATGAGTAAATTTTCAGAGAAAAGTTAAACTGTAAATTTTTATATGTTATATGAAAGATGAACATTTTCCTAATATTCTTGTAAGAGTTACAGAATTGTTAATTGTTAATATTGTTATGAGTGAAAGTTAATGAGTTCTTGTTGCTACCCTGTTTCACCCCAGTTGCCTTACCCCCACATTCCTTTTCCCCTCTCCATCGGGCTTGTGCTGCTGCTGCTTCCCCAGAAATTACATCAGTAAGGATTTATGCAAATAAGCAAGGCGCAAAGGATGATGGGACTCCAGCAAGAGACAAACCTCCTAAGACAATGAGCCCAAATACCATTTAGAACTAAAAGAAAGGTTGGCCAGCAAAAGGAAAGATGCACAGAGGACAAAGTCATCATTATCAGAGCTGCTTCATTCTTACACCGTAAATTATGCAGCGACCTACCACCATGACTCCCCATAGACAATGAGTATTTTTCTGAGTTCCTGGGAAGGCCTGTGAGGATGGAACTCCTGACTCTGCAGCTCCAGCAGCAGGATTTTCTTGGACCTCCTTCTCCGCGGTGTTCAGAGGGAGCAGCGGTGGCGTGCACAGGAATGGGGAACTCAAGGGACTGCGGAGGAGAACTGTCTCCTGGCCTATTCGTATCACCCACAACGCGACTCTGGGATGTCTCCTGAAAAACTTCAACATCCCCAGTCCCACTCCAGGCCTGGATTTCAGGGATCTCCTCTTCCCTCCTCATCGCTTCTGCGTCGCTTTCCCTCCCAGCAGTTTCAGTTTGGGATCTCAGGGAGTATTCAGAGATTTTCGGGTTTTTCTCCTTGGTTTTAGCAGGATTCAGGCTGCTTTCCCCACCCTCTCCCACCGAGCTACTGAACAAAACTCTGCAGGGACTTGCAGACAGGCTGGAGGGACTCTTAGAAGGTTTTTCCCATGGAATTCCTGGAAATCCTGGAGTTGGAAAAGCCACCCAGACCAGCGTCCAGGGGGTTCCTCAGACACCTCCAGGGACGGGCAAATCCAAACTCTTTTTTATGCAGAAAAGACGCTTTTACGTACATTGTGTAAAATTAATTGCTTATCAATGTTTTCATAAATTCTATGTTTTTTAAACCCCCTGTTTCTGTTTTGACTCTTGCAAAGTATCCCTTTCTTGGCTGAAAAGAACAAGAAATAACCCCAGGAAGTTGAAGTGAGAACCTTCCACCCATCGAAACTTTGGTGGTTTCAGCACCTGCCCCCTTCCCCCTCCCTCCCTCCATCCCCACTTCCGTGACTTTCAAATGTTCCAGCAACTCCCCCCACCCTCAAAAAAACAACTCAGCCCCACCAAAACCCTGCAGGGGCAGGATTTGGGATCGGGGATTTTGGGATAGCTCGGAGGGAAAAGGGATGTGGAGATTTTAACGTGTTTGGAGGTAGGTTTTGATTTTGGGGGATTTGATTTGTGCTGTGCTGCTGGAGCTGGGGGGATCCCAGCAGGAATTCGGGGATCACAGCAGGAATTTGGGGATCCCAGAAGTAATCCCAGCAGGAATTTGGGGATCCCAGCAGGAATTCAGGGATCCCAGCAGAAATTCTGGAATCCCAGCAAGAATCTGGGAGTGGAGAAACAGCTCCATGGGGTGGAAAAATAATTCAATGGGGTGGAAAAATAAATCCATGGGATTTCTCCATGGAATGGAGAAACAAGTCTATGGGATGGAAAAATAATCCCATGGAATGGAGAAATAATCTGTGGGGTGGAAAAGTAATTTCATGAGGTGGAGAAATGACTCTGTGGGGCGGGCAAATAAACCCATGGGGTGGATAAAGGAACCCATGGGGTGGCGAAATAATTCCATGGAATGAAGAAATTATCTTGGGGGATGGAGAAATGACCTTGGGGGATGTAGAAATGACCTTGGGCGATGCTTTTCAGCAGTTCCCCCCCCGGAATTTCAACACCTTTGCTCACCAACCGTCGCTTCCTGCGAGAGAAAAGGGGAAGGAAGAAGTTTTGGAGGGGCCGGGGTGGGGATGGGGCCCCACAGGATGGGCCCGAGGGGTTTTGGGGGGCTCTGCCTCGCCCTGCTCTGCTTTGGGGTCGGTGAGTGGGGCCAGGGGCTGGGGGGGCTTTGGGGTGTGGGGCTGGAGCGAGGATGAGGAAGAGGAAGGGGCTGAAGGCAGCAGGTGCAGCTCAGGGAGGTCTCTTTAGGCCTTTTCCATGGCGTTAAGCTCAGCTTTAGGGTTGAGCCCGGCTTTGCTGAGCCTGTGGATTCCAGGAGGGATTTGGGGTTTTCTGAGCTGCCCCAGCACCCCAAATCCATCACAGTCTGCCCCGGATGAGCATCAGGAGGGGCTTCAGAACCATTTTGGGTTGGTTTTGTTGGTTTTAATCTCAGCAGGGCCACGAATGGGGCTGGGATGGTCCTGGTGGGTCCCTCCTCCTCGCACCCCCAATTCCCTCCCCAAACTGGGATATTTGGGGGTATCCTGAGATATTTTGGGATATTGTGAGGTATTTTGGGATATTTTGAGATATTTTGAGATATTTGGAGGTATTTTGAGATATTTTGAGATATTTTGAGATATTTTGGGATATTGTGAGGTACTGTGGGATATTTGGGGATATTTTGAGATATTTTGAGATATGTTGAGATATTTTGAGATATTTTGGGATATTGTGAGGTATTGTGGGATATTTTGAGATATTTTGAGATATTTTGAGATATTTTGAGATATTTTGAGATATTTTTAGGATGATTTATAACTGCCTGCTGGTGACACAACCCCAAAACCTCCCGGGTTTTGGAGCAGCCCCAGCTCAGGCCCCCTCACGATTTCCACCGTGACAACTTGACACCATTTGGGGTTTTTTTCTCTCGGGGGTGAACTGTGAAGGCCACAGGATGTGTTTTTGCTGCTCTGCTCTCAGTTCAGCCCCCTGAGAGCTGTGAGACACCCTGAGCTGAAAAACCCACCCGGGTCATCCAACCCAACCCCAGGACATCCCAAAAAATCCCGAAATCCCGCCCCTGTATCTGGGAGGGTTTTTCCAAATCCTCCTGGAGGTTTTTGGGGTCAGGATCATTCCCTGGGAAGCTTTTCCAGGGCTCCAAAACCCTCTGTGTGAAGAATTTTCTGGATCTCCATCCCAAATCCCACTGGGAACATCTCCAGCTGTTCCTTGGATCCCATCCCCGCTCCCTCAGAATTCCTGGGATTTCCTTCCCTCTCCTCTTTTCCAAAATTCCCTTTTGGGGCCCGTCCCGTGGTGACGTCCCAAACTTTGTCCCACATCCACCAAGGGGCCGATATTCCCATTCCTGATCCCCAATTTTGGGGGAGAATCCACAGGAATGGACAAATCCCATTCCCAGCTCTCGGCTTCCAAGAAGAGGAGTCAGGGAACGGGAATGTCACCGAGGAGGGGACACGAGAGCCACCAGGACACCCCAGCACAGCCACCGGGGATGGGGACACGGTGACAACGTGGCCCAGGGTCACCACGAGCCCTCCTGGGAGTGGGGACCTGGCGGTGACACCGGCGGGGAACCAAACCCGTGAGTTCCGTGGGAAGGGGAGGGAGGTGGCGCCGTCCTGGGATTGTCACCATCATGGGGAGGTGACACTGTGCTGGGGGGAGGTGGCGCTGTCCTGGGATTGTCACCGTCATGGAGAAGTGACACTGTGCTGGGGGAGATTTGTCACCTTCATGGGACGTGACACCGTCCCGGGGAATTGGGATTTGTCCCCGTAATGGTGACACTAGTGGCACTGTCTTGGGTATTGTTGCCATCATGGAGAGGTGACACTGAGCCAGGGGGAGATTTGTCACCATAATGGGGAGGTGGCACCGTCCTGGGGAACTGGGATTCGGCACCATGATGGGAAGGTGACATTGCCCCAGGGAATTGTCACCATTATTGGGAGGTGTCACTGTCCTGGGGAATTGGGAATTGTCACCATTGTGGGGACGTGACACTGCCCTGGGAATTGTCACCATCATGGGGAGGTGGCACCACCCCTGGGGACCTGCCACCCCTCTGGAATGTCCCAACCCCCCGTTCCTGGTGCCTGTCACCCCCCTGTCCCCACAGGAACGTCCTCGGGTGTCCCAGCCCGGTACTGGTCCCCCGTCATCTTCGTGGTGCTGGCCCTGCTCGTGCTCTTTGTCACCTACCACAGGACCAAGGACAGAGGTCAGGCCCTGATGCCAGCACCCCCAAAAACCCCAAAACCTCCAGGGGTCACAACCCCAAAACATCCAGAAAACACAATCCCAAAATAATCAGAAATGCCCCAAAATACCCAGAGTTCACAACCCAAAAAATCCAGAAAACACAACCCCAAAATAATCAGAAATGGCCCAAAATACCCAGAAACCACAACCCCAAAAGATCCAGAAAACACAACCCCAAAATAATCAGAAATGGCCCAAAATACCCAGAAACCACAACCCCAAAAGATCCAGAAAACACAACCCCAAAATAATCAGAAATGGCCCAAAATACCCAGAAACCACAACCCCAAAACATCCAGAAAACACAACCCCAAAATAATCAGAAATGGCCCAAAATACCCAGAGTTAACAACCTCAAAAATATCCAGAAAACACAATCCCAAAATAATCAGAAATGCCCCAAAATACCCAGAGTTCACAACCCCAAAAAATCCAGAAAACACAATCCCAAAATAATCAGAAATGCCCTAAAATACCCAGAAACCACAACCCCAAAAAATCCAGAAAACACAACCCCAAAAGATCCAGAAATGCCCCAAAACCTCCAGAGTTCACAACCCCAAAAAATCCAGAAAACACAACCCCAAAATAATCAGAAATGGACCAAAACCTCCAGGGGTCACAACCCCAAAAAATCCAGAAAACACAACCCAAAAATAATCAGAAATGCCCCAAAATACCCAGAGTTCACAACCCCAAAACATCCAGAAGTCACCACCCCAAAATAATCAGAAATGTCCCAAAACCTCCAGGGGTTACAACCCCAAAAAATCCAGAAAACACAATCCCAAAATAATCAGAAATGGCCCAAAATACCCAGAAGCCACCACCCCAAAACCTTCAGAACCCACAATCCCAAAACCTCCAGAAATGCCCCAAAATGTCCCTTTTTGGGGTGCAGTACCATCAGGGGGATCCTGATCCCAAAAACCCCTCCTGTGGTCACAGCCCAGGGCTGGGACATTCCCCTTGCTCAGATCTGGTGCCAAAATCCCCGAAATTCACCCCAAATTTCCCTCCTGAGCTCAAATTTGCATCTTTTGGGGTCACCTCTGCCTTTTCCTTCTACGATTCACTCAAATTTTGGGGTTTTGGGGTTTTTTTTTTTCTTCAAACTTTGGGGGGCTCGGCAGCTCCTTTTTGGGGTTTTCCAAAGGGGATTTTGGGTGGAAAAATCCCAGTTTTGGGTCTGTTCTGGTCACAGGGATCCGGGACCAGGTCATGAGCGGCAGCGACTCCTCAGGTGAGCCCTGTGGGGTTGGGGTAACTGGGGAAACTGGTTTTACTGGGATTGTTTCTTTTATTGGAGTGTTTTGTTTTATTGGGGTATTTTTTTTATTGGGGTATTTTATTTTATTGGGATTTTTTTATTAATTTTCTGGGATATTTTATTTTATATTTTGTTTTATTGGGGTATTTTTTTATTGGGGTATTTTATTTTATTTTATTTTATTGGGATTTTTTAAATATATTTTTTGGGATATTTTATTTTATATTTTGTTTTGTTGGGGTATTTTTTTAATTGGGATATTTTATTTTATTGGGATTTTTTAATTAATTTTTTGGGATATTTTATTTTATATTTTGTTTTATTGGGGTATTTTTTTTTAATTGGGGTATTTTATTTTATTGGGATTTTTTTTTTTATTTTGAGATATTTTATTTTATATTTTGTTTTGTTGGGGTATTTTTTTTAATTTGGGTATTTTATTTTATTGGGATTTTTTAAATTAATTTTTTGGGATATTTTATTTTATATTTTGTTTTATTGGGGTATTTTTTTTAATTGGGGTATTTTATTTTATTGGGATTTTTTTAATATATTTTTGGGATATTTTATTTCATATTTTGTTTTATTGGGGTATTTTTTTAATTGGGGTATTTTATTTTATTGGGATTTTTTTAAATATATTTTTGGGATATTTTATTTTATATTTTGTTTTATTGGGGTAATTTTTTTTAATTGGGGTATTTTATTTTATTATATTTTTGGGATTTTTTTTTTTTATATTTTGTTTTATTGAGGTATTTTATTTTATTGGGATTTTTTTAATATATTTTTGGGATATTTTATTTTATATTTTGTTTTATTGGGTTTTTTTTTTAATTGGGGTATTTTATTTTATTTTATTTTATTTTATTTTATTTTATTTTATTGGGATTTTTTTTATATTTTTGGGATATTTTATATTTTGTTTTGTTGGAGTATTTTTTTTTTATTGGGGTATTTTATTTTATTGGGGTTTTTTTTTATTTTGGGGATATTTTATTTCATATTTTGTTTTATTGGGGTACTTTTTTTTAATTGGGGTATTTTATTTTATTTTATTTTATTTTATTTTATTTTATTTTATTTTATTGGGATTTTTAAAATATTTTTTGAATATTTTATTTTATATTTTGTTTTGTTGGGGTATTTTTTTTTTTATTGGGGTATTTTATTTTATTGGTACTTTTTTTATCTTTTTGGGATATTTTATTTTATTTTATTTTATTTTATATTTTGTTTTATTGGGATATTTTGTTCCATCAGGGTATTTTTTCATCAGGGAATCCCTCCCATGGGGTTGGGATGATCCAACCCAAAGCTCCTCCCATCGCAAAAATCCCAAGTGTCCTAAATCCCAAAAATTCCCAAATCTCAGCCCAAATCTTCCCCTGCAGATTTGGGAGCTCTGGTCCAGCCCCAAGCCCACGACCCCATCCCAAAAATCCCGACCCCACAGGTGAGCCTGGGCTGGGAAAACTCTCACGGGAGCTGGGGAGGGCCAAAGCTGGGTCTAGGGGGGCTCAAAGCTGGGTTTAGAGGGGTTCAAAGCTGGGTCTAGGTGGGCTCAAAGCTGGGTTTAGGGGGCTCAAAAACTGTGTCTGGGAGAGTCAAAGCCAGGCCTGGAAGGGTCAAAACTGGGTCTGGGAGGGTCAAAGCTGGGTCTAGGAGAGTTCTGGACATCGGGAAGGGTCAAAGCTGGGTCTAGGGGAGCTCAAAGCTGTGTTTAGGGGGGCTCAAAGCTGGGTTTAGGGGTGCTCAAAAACCGGGTCTGGGAGGGTCAAAGCCAGGCCTGGAAGGGTCAAAACTGGGTCTGGGAGGGTCAAAGCTGGGTCTAGGAGAGTTCTGGACACCGGGAAGGGTCAAAGCTGGGTCTAGGGGAGCTCAAAGCTGGGTTTAGAGGGGTCAAAGCCGGGTCCCATCCCCCAGAGAACCCACCCCCATCCCGAGGAATTCCTGCCTCTTTTCCAGAGGGACAGGAAGGATCCGGGGACCCCCCTAGGCCCGGAGCTGTCCGAGACCTCCTTCGGGCAGCCGGACCCTGCTGGAACCCCGGGATTCCCGGGAAAAAGGAATTCAGACCTGGGCCCCACAGACTCCAAAACGTGACCCCAAAAACTCCAAATCCCTGCCCCAGAAACCCCAAATCCTTCATCCCAGAGATCCCAGATCCTTGACCCCAGAGATCCCAAATCTAGATCTTAAATCCTTGACCCCATAAATCCAAAATCTGCCCCATAAATCCCAAATCCTTGACCCCAAACACTCCAAATCCCAACCCAATAAACCCCAAATCCTAGACCGCAGAGATCCCAAATCTAGATCTTAAATCCTTGGCCCCATAACTCCAGAATCTGCCCCATAAACCCCAAATCCTTGATCCCATAAACCCCAAATCCTTGACCCCAAACATTCCAAATCCCTGCCCCATAAACCCCAAATCCTTCATCCCAGAGATCCCAAATCCTTGACCCCAGAGATCCCAAATCCTTGATCTCAGAAATCCCAAATCCTTGGCCCCACAACCCCCAAATCCCTGGCCCCATAAATCCCAAATTCTTGACCCCAGAGATCCCAAATCGAGATTCCAAATCCTTGGCCCCATAAACCCAAAATCTGCCCCATAAATCCCAAATCCTTGACCCTACAAACCCCAAATCCTTGATCCCAGAAATCCCAGATCCTTGACCCCAGAGATCCCAAATCTAGATTCCAAATCCTTGGCCCCATAAACCCAAAATCTGCCCCACAAATCCCAAATCCTTGACCACAGAGATCCCAAATCCTTGATCCCAGAAATCCCAAATTCTTGACCCCAAACACTCCAAATCCCTGCCCCATAAACCCCAAATCCTTGACCCCAAACACTCCAAATCCCGACCCAATAAACCCCAAATCCTCGACCCAGAGATCCCAAATCTAGATTCCAAATCCTTGGCCCCATAAACCCAAAATCTGCGCCATAAACCCCAAATCCTTGACCCTACAAAACCCAAATCCTTGATCCCAGAAATCCCAGATCCTTGACCCCAGAGATCCCAAATCTAGATTCCAAGTCCTTGGCCCCATAAACCCAAAATCTGCCCCATAAATCCCAAATCCTTGACCCCAGAGATCCCAAATCCTTGATCTCAGAAATCCCAAATCCTTGGCCCCATAAATCCCAAATCCTTGACCCCATACACTCCAAACTCTACCCCAAAAATCCCAAATCCTCGACCCTACAAACCCCAAATTCTTGGCCCCCACAGCCCCTGAGCCAAAATGAATTTTTAAAAAAAAATTCAAAACAGTTTTGTTTTATTAAAAAAAAAAAAAAACAACAAAATTGTACAATTTTAGTTCCTCTATGAAAAAATAAAATAATAAAACAGAAAAAACCAAAAAAACAACCGAACACCAACGGAAAAAAATTCCTACCACTGCTGGAATGCTCCGATCCGCTGCAAAAAACCGGGAAAATCCAAGCTCTTTTTATATATTAAAAACCATTAATTTGACATTTTACAACTTTCTACACGCATGCACAAAAATCTCGGCTCTGCGGGGAAAACAAAATCCAAACCCAACCCCAAAAACTGAACGAGAAAAAGGGAATTTTTCTCTCCCAAAATTCCCAAATGGAATTGTGAATTCCATCCCCTCCCCCCACCCAGGAAGATCCATCCCCTTTTCTTTTTTTTTTTTTTTCTTTTTTTTTTTTTCAGGAAAATGCCCCAAAATGGGGTCCCAGGATGGGGGGGGTGAAATCCAAACCCTTCAACCCCAAAATGTTGGGAAATGTTTTGGGAAATTTCCCAAAAATGGAAAATGTTGGGAGCAGCAGGAGGGGGTTGAAATTCCCCCAAAAACATTCCCCCAAAAAAATTCCCCGCTAAAAATTCCCCCCAAAAAACGGGGATTTCCTGGAATTTGGATATGGGATGGATCCCCCCCATTTTGCTACTGGTGCTTACTGGGGAAGCCTCCCCTGGCTCCAAACTCCCCCTTTTTTAGTGCTTAAGGACAAAATCGACCCCAAAAATCCGACCCCAAAATCTGACCCCCCTGGAATGAAATCCGGCACTTCCAGCCCCATGAGGGTGGAGGTGGGAAAAAAAATGGGAAAAAATTCCAAATCCATCAGTGAGGTATTCATGACCTTTAAAAAAACCTCAAAAACAGGAGAAGGCAAAGAAAAAGAAAGCGTTTTTTTGCATCCCAGTGGGAATTCTGTGGGATGTTCGTTGACCTCTCCCAGGAGATCCTCAGGGTTATGGATCCAGGAGATGCTGCTGGAATTTGGGACCCCCTCATGAGCAGCAAAATCCACCCCAAGAAACCTCAATTCAACCTTCAGCTCTTCCAAAAAAAAAAAAAAACCAGATTTCCACTCATTTTTCCTAAAAAAAAAAAAAATCAGCAAAGGCGAGGAGGACGCTGCCAAAATCTGGGATGTGCCCCAGGAGCTTTTCCACAGCAGCCACGGATCCTGGAGATGATTCCAAAATTCTTCCCCTCTAAAAAACATTCCCTTGGGATCACAAACCCAGCCCCAGGGCAGTGGTTTAAGGCCAGAGCCAGGAGAATTGTCCAGGAGAAAACAAACAGGAGCAGGAGCTCTGTGGGACCCAGAGCTGCTCCAGGACGCTGGTGAAGAAGGAAGTTGGGAATTCTTGGAATTAGCCCTTGAGTTACGGCTCCAGAGGATCCGGATTTTGGGAATGAGGAGGAGGAGGAGGAGGAAGAGGAGGAGGAAAAGGGGCTCAGACACCTCAAAAAGGACGAGTGGTCACAATCCCAGGAAGGCGCCAGAACCGGGAGCGGCTTTCCCGGAGATTCGGAGCCGGAAAAATTTGGGAAAAAAATTTAAAAAAATTAAAAAAAAAAATCCCATCCCGGCCAAATCACACCGAGGTCTCCGACTGCAGCCTCATGATGAACTTGTGAGACTTGGGGTCCACGAATTCCTCGGAGAGTTTGAAGAAGGGGATCTTCTTGGTGGACACGACCAGGCTGAAGTCCTGGCGCTTGAGCACGAAGACCACGCCGTCCTTGAGGCCGTTGGTCACCGGCTCCTCGCTGACCAGCGTCCACTGCTTGGCCAGCCAGCGGTCCTTGTGGTACTGGATGGTGGGGCCGGCCGTCAGGTACCGCTCCAGGAAGGCCTTGGGGGAAAAGGGGGGGACACGGCCGTGTCACCTCCGGATTTTGGTGTTTGGAGGGGGAAAAACGGCCCCGTGGTGCTGCTTTGGGTTTTGGGGTTTTTTTTTTTTTTAGGGAGTGGATCTTGGGATTTTTGGGGTTGGGAAAGAGCTCTGAGGTTGTCAAATCCACAGAATTTCAGGGATTCCTTGGATACCTCCAGGGGTGGCCATTCCAACCATCCCGAGCCCATTGCAAGGTTTTTTCCCTTTTTCAGGAGGGATTTTCCCAAATTTCCCACCCTGGCACAGATCAAGGCCATTCCCTCTTGTCCTGTCCCATTCCCTGGGATCAGACCCCAAAATCCCCCCGGATCCCCCTTTTCTCCAGGATTCTCTTCCCTTCTCCAGCTGCTCCAGCCCCGTTCCCATCCCGGGATTTTCCAGCTCCACCTCCAGGATCCACAGAATCCCAAAATCCCTGGGCTTGGGAGAGAATTCCAAGCTCATCGAGTCTGAGCTGTGCCCAATCTCCACTTGGCCATCCCGAGGAATTCCCAGAATTCCCACCAGGGATGGGGATCCAACCATCCCTGATCCCCTTGAATGCTTCCCAACCCTTTTTCCATGGAAAAATCATCCCAAATTTCCAAACCTGTCACAGCTCAAGGCCGTTCCCTCCTGTCCTGTCCCATTCCCTGGCATCAGATCTCAAATTTTCCCCGGCTCATCCCGAAATCCCCTCTGGATCCCCCTTTCCTCCAAGCCAAGCCCTCTCAGGATCCCCCCATTCCCTTCTCCATCTCCTCCAGCTCCATTCCCAATCCCCCCAGGAGAAAAAAAAACCCAACCCTTAGAGTCGCCATTTGGGCGATCCCAAAGGGGACCAAACCCTTGTTTTGGGGCAGCTCTGGGCACCTTGGGGGTCATGTCGTGGGTGATGCAGAACTCGAGGTGCTGCAGGATGCTCTCCATGGTGTGGTAGGGCTGCTGCTTGGTGGTGCGCAGGTATTTCTGCATGGCGCGGGCCATGGAGGCGAAGATGGCCTGGGCGGCCTCGCGCGGGTCCATGATCTCCCGCGGGTTCTTCTGCTCCTCCTCCTGCAGCCGCTTGATGTGCGTGAAGGCCTCTTCCACCGCCACCACCAGCCTGAGGGGACAGGGGTGGGAGGATCTCGGAATGGGGTGGAAATCCCCAAGGATTTGGGGTGGGAAAGTCCTTGGTTTTGGGATGGAAATCCCTGGGGATTTGGGGTGGAAATCCCTGTGGGTTTGGGGTCCAAAACCTCTTGGATTTGAGATGGAAAACCCCATGGTTTTGGGATGGAAATCCCTGTGGATTTGGGATGGAAAGTCCTTGGATTTGGGGTGCAAAACCCCTTGGACTTGGGATGGAAAACCCCAGGGATTTGGGGTGGAAAAGTCTTTGCATTTGGGATGGAAATCCCCCTGGATTTGGGATGGAAATCCTTGTGGATTTGGGATGGAAAACCTCTTGGATTTGGGATGGAAATCCCTGTGGATTTGGGATGGAAAACCCCTTGGAATTGGGATGGAAAACCCCAGGGATTTGGGGAGGAAATCCCCACGGGTTTGGGGTGGGAGAACTCTTGGAATGGGGTGGAAATCCCCAAGGATTTGGGGTGGAAAAGTCCCTGAATTTGGGATGGAAATCCCCGGGGATTTGGGATGGAAATCCCCGTGGATTTGGGGTGGAAATCCCTGTGGATTCAGGGTGGAAATCCCTGTGGATTTGAGATGGAAAACCCCATGAATTTGGGGTGGAAATTCCCATGGATTTGGGATGGAAAGCTCCATGGACCTGGGATAGAAAATCCCTGGGATTTGGAGTGGAAAACCCCTTGGATTTGGGATAGAAAACCTTTTGGATTTGGGATGGAAAACCTCTTGGATTTGAGATGGAAATCCCTGTGGATTTGAGGTGGAAAACCCTTTGGATTTGAGGTTGCAAAACCTCTTGGATTTGGGATTGAAAACTCCGTGCATCTGGGATAGAAAATCCCTTGGATTTGGGATGGAAAACCTTTTGGATTTGGGATGGAAAACCTCTTGGATTTGAGATGGAAATCCCTGTGGATTTGAGGTGGAAAACCCTTTGGATTTGGGGTTGCAAAACCTCTTGGATTTGGGATGGAAAACTCCGTGCATCTGGGATAGAAAATCCCTTGGATTTGGGATGGAAAACCTTTTGGATTTGGGATGGAAAACCCCATGGATCTGGGATAGAAAATCCCTTGGATTTGGGATGGAAAACCTCTCAGATCCGGTAGCATTCACTCAAACGGAAGACACAACCCAAAAAACTCCAACCGGCTCTGCCGAAGACCCACCCAACCACCCCAACCCCTGGAATCCCCCAATCTGTGGAATTCCTGCCACGGGGATTCCCAAATCCGCGGGTTTCCCGTACCTGGCGCGGCGTTTCCGCACCCGGCGCTCGTGCTCGGCCTCCTCGTAGTAGAACTCGTTGTGGCTGTTGTCGCGCCGCCGCGCCGCCGCCGCGATCACCGCCCGCGACTGCCCCGTGGAGTTGTTGGTGGAATTCTCTGCGCAAAACCGGAAAAGCTCGGAAAACCACCCGAAACTCCCCCCCACTCCAAAAAAAAATAAAAGATTCTGGAGAGGAACGCAACAGTGGGGATGGAAAAACGGGAGAGGAGGAGTTGTGGGAAAAGCGGGAATCTCACCCTCGCCGAGGGAATAGACTTTAAAGCCGGACATTTTCTTGGACAGGACGGATTTTGGAAGGTTGAGGAGGGCGGGGTTGTAGACCGGGAAGTCGTGGTAGTAATTCTCCAGGATCCACACGGCCGCCCGCTGGATGCTGCGAGGGAAAACCGGGAATGTGGGAAAAATGGGAATGTGGGGAGGGTCAGGAATGTGTGAGGGGAGCACACAGCGAGGGACAGGAGGGGCTGGGATGGAATTCCCAGAAAAAATGTGGGGGGCCCGTGGTTGGAAGTGTCCAAGGTCGGGGTGGAGCCAGCTGGGATGGAGGGAGGTGTCCCTGCTCATGGATCTTTAAAGTCTTTCCAACCCAAAGCATTCCATGATTCCATGAATTCTCAGGATGATCCAGGCTGGCAAAGAGCTCCATGATCACCAAGTCTGAGCTGGGCTTGATCCCTTTGGTCATGCAGAGGAATCTCCAGGAATTCCTCGGACACCTCCAGGGATGGGGATCCAACCCTCCCCGAGCCCCTTCCAAGGCCTGGCTGCCCCTTCCAGGAGGAATTTTCCCAAATTTCCCAACCTGGCATAACTTGAGGCCGTTTCCTCTTGTCCTGTCCCCTTTCCGGGGATCAGATCCCAAATCCTCCCTGGAAAAGCCCCAAATCCCCACCCCCACCATGGGAACGTCCAGCCAGGCCCCAAAATCCATGTCCCCACTGTGGGAACGTCCATCCAGGCCACCAAATTCAGATCCCCACGTCAGGAATGTCCAGCCAGGACACCAAATCCCAATCTCCACCGTGAGAAGATCCAACCAGGAGACAAAATCCCCATCCCCACCCTGGGAACGTCCATCCACCAAATCCCCATTCCCACCATGAGAACATCCATCTAGGCCACCAAATTCAGATCCTCACTTCTGCAACGTTCCAGCCAGGCCACCAAATCCCCATTCCCACCACGGGAATATCCATCCAGGCCACCAAATTCAGATCCCCACCACTGGAACATCCAGCCAGGTCACCAAATCCCCATCCCCACCATGAGAACGTCCATCCACCAAATCCCCATCCCCACCATGAGAACATCCATCCAGGCCACCAAATTCAGATCCCACTATGGGAACGTCCAGCCAGGCCACCAAATCCCAATCCCCACCATGGCAACGTCCATCCACCAAATCCCCATCCCCCCCATAAGAACATCCATCCAGGCCACCAAATCCCAATCCCCACCACAGGAACATCCAACCAGGACACCCAATCCCCACCACCGGAACGTCTATCCAGGACACCAAATCCCAATCCCCACCACCGGAACGTCCATCCAGGCCACCGAGGCCGCGCCCACCTGAGGTGGCCGACGTTGTAGAAGCGGCTGGCGCCGTCGGCCGAGCGCACGGCCTTGAGCGTGAACTGGGGCTGGAGCTGCCGCAGCTCCAGCAGAACCACGGCCAGGTAGTGGACGAAGAGCAGCGCGTCCACCAAGGAGACGGCGAACTGCACCACGGCGCGGTAGTTGCGGTCGCGCGAGTCCAGGATGCGGACGCCGTAGAAGAGCCAGTAGGAGACGACGAGCAGGAACACCAGCACCATGAGCAGCGCGCGGAAGACGAAGACGCGCGGGAAGAAGGCTTTGGGCCGGCGGAAGAACAGGGCCCAGCTGCCCAGCAGGAGGATGAGGAGTTTGAAGGCCACCGAGATGAAGAGCCCCTCGCAGGGCGTGCCGCAGGGCTCCAGCTCCTCCCGCCACAGCAGCTGCGGGAGGAGGAGGAAGGCCAAGGGGGTGAGGAAGGCCAGGAGGGCCAGGGCCACGCCCAAGGCCACGCCCAGGTGGCGGGAGCAGTCCAGGTGGGCGCTGTCCTCCATGTCCTTGGTGATGCGCGTGAGGTCATCGTGGGAGATGCTGTGCTCCGATGTCCCTGTCACCACAGTGGTGGTCTCGCCCCAGTTGTCGTCCTGGGGAGGGGACAGGGTGGGTCTGTGTCACACCTGTGACAGGTGACAACATCACCTCCAGGACTTCCCACCCATCACAGTTCCAAACCAGGAGTGTCCCCATTGTCACCCTAGGAAGGGGACAAGGACATTCTGAGCGGTGGCTTCATGTCACACCTGTCCCAGGTGGCCATGTCACCTCCAGAACCTCCCACCCTTCACCCAGGTGTCACTCTGAGGAGGGGACAGGAGTTCTGAGGGGTGGCTTCATGTCACACCTGTCCCAGGTGACCACATCACCTCCAGGACCTCCCACCCACCACAGTTCCAAACCAGGAGTGTCCCCATTGTCACCCTAGGAAGGGGACAGGGACATTCTGAGGAGTGGCTTCATGTCACACCTGTGACAGGTGACAACATCACCTCCAGGACCTCCCACCCTTTGCACCTCCAAACCAGGAATTGTCACTCTGCAGAGGGGACAGGGATGTTCTGAGGGGTGACTTCATGTCATACCTATCCCAGGTGGCCACGTCACCTCCAGGACCTCCCACCCACCACCCAGGTGTCACTCTGGGGAGGGGACAGTGGACAGGGGACATCCCAAAGGGTGGCTCTGTGTCACACCCGTGCCAGATGATCACATCACCTCCAGGACCTCCCACCCACCAAAGTTCCAAAACCAGGAATTGTCACCCTGGGGAAGGAACAGGGGACAGCCCAAGAAGTGGCCCCAAATTCCACCAATCCCAGAGGGACATTCCCAGCTCCAAACCCCATCCCACCTCCAATCCAGGAGCCCTTCCCGGAGCCATCCCCCTCCTCAGGATGGCGGAACCTCAGCCTGGACCTGGAGCGGCAGCGATTCTGCCGGGAATTTTTCCCTCTGGGAAAGCTCCGGCGGCTCCGGCAGGAGCAGCTTTGGGATCAGGAAGTTCCCGGATTTCCCAGCAAACCCCCCCCAGGCTGGCAGGGCCAGCAGGGACACGCCCGGCACGCCCCCGCACTGCTCCCCGCGCCGGGACGGCTGGGAACTGTCGGGAATTGTTGGGAATTGTTGTTGGGAATTGCTGGGAATTGCCAGGAATAATTTTTGGGAATTGTCAGAATTCGCCAGGAATCGCTCCGGACAGGCCCTTCCCTGCTCCAGAACCCTCCTCTCCCAGCCAGAGAGGTGCCAAAAAAACCTGGATTCCTTCCCAGCTGGATTCCTTCCCACCCCCCGTCCGTGTATCTTTCCCTCTTCCTGGTTTTGGGCACTCAGACATTCCCGAAAATTCCGGGGACGGGACATTCCTGGAATTTGTTTTGTTTTTTGGTTTTTTTCCCCTCCCATGTTGGAATTTTCCCCAGAAATTTCTGCCAGAAAAACGGGGAAACTCTTCCCAGTGTGGGTGCCTGGCACTGATTTTTCCATGGATTCCCCATCCCTGGAAGTGCCCAATTCCAGCTTGGAGCAGCCCGGGATAATGGGAGGTTTCCATGCCCAACCAATTCCATGATTTAATTCCAAAGGGCAAAGCGGAGCCTGGGGCTTTCCAGAGGGACGGGAAGGGCAGGTTTGGCTTTGGGAGCCCCATTCCCAGGAAAAGGAACATGAAAAGCGCCGGAGCCGCCGGCGTGGGCGGTTGGGAGAGGATGAAAGGCCGGGATCAGGCTCCGTGCAGACCGGAGCGATTCCAAAATTCGGGAACCAGGGGGGCACCCTGGGGTGGGGCAGCCTCTTGTGTCCCATCCAGGTGGGAATTCAGGGCCAAATCCTCAAGGTTCGGATCCGTCGGGATGAGATCCCGGGGGCGTTTTCCAGCCCGGAGGCGCCGCCGGAGCCGCGTCCTCTTTCATTTTCTCCTTTTCTCGTTTTCCCCGGGACCGGCCCGACCGGCTCGACCGCCCCGCCGGGAAATTCCGCCGGGAATCCCACCCAGGGATCCCAAACCTTCCCCGCTCACCCTCTCGTCCCCCCGCGTGGATTCGTTGTCCAGCAAAGGCTCTCCCGGCGCTTGGATGGTCACGGATTTGTCCCCGCGCGTCCCATCCCGGCTTTTGGAGCGGTGCCGCTCCCGCCGGTCCCTGGGGAAACAGGGGGAAAAACGTGGGGGGAAAAAGTGGGGAAAAGTGGTGAAAAATTCGAGGGGAAAAGAGAGAAAAAAAGTGGGAAAAAAGGGGGGAAAAGGTGGGAAAGAAGTGGGGGGAAAAGCGGTAAAAATTGGGAAAAAAGGGGGCAAAAATGGGGGAAAAAGTGGGAAAGAGGTGGGGAAAAAAACGGTAAAAATTGGGAAAAAGGGGGCAAAAATGGGGGAAAAAGTGGGAAAGAGGTGGGGAAAAAACAGTAAAAATTGGGAAAAAAGGGGGCAAAAATGGGGGGAAAGTGGGGGAAAAAAGCAGGGGAAAAAGCGTGGGGAGTTGGGGAAAAAAAAGAGAAAAATTGGGAAAAAAGGGGGCAAAAATGGGGGAAAAGTGGGGGGGAAAAGTGGGGAAAAAGCAGGGAAAAAGCAGGGAAAAAGCAGGAAAAAAGGGGAAAACAATGAAGAAAAGGTGGGAAAAATTGGGAAAGAAGTGGGGAGAAGTGGGAGAAAAAGTGGGAAAAATTGGGGGAAAAAGAGGGGAAAACTCAGGAAAAAAGCAGGGAAAAAGTGGGGGGAAAGCATGAAAAAAGCAGGGGAAAAAGCAGGGGAAAATAGGGAAAAAATCAGGGAAAAATTGGAGAAAAGCAAGAAAAGGACAAGGGGTAAAGTGGGAAAAGAAACAGGGAAAATTGGGAAAAAATGGGGGAAAAAGTGAGAAAAAGTGAGAAAAAGTGAGAAAAAGTGAGAAAAAGAAACAGGGAAAAAAGTGGGGAAAATTCAGAAAAAATTGGGAAAGAATTGGGAAAAAATTGGGAAAAATTGGGAAAAAATTGGGAAAAAATTGAGAAAAAATTGGAAAAAATTCAGAAAAAATTGGGAAAAAAGTGGGAAAAGCAGGAAGCAGGACGGGGACACGCAGGGAAGGCCGGGCTGGCTCACCTGTGCTTGCGGGAGCTGCGGGAATGGCCGGATTTGTAGGAATAGCCGGAATATTGGGACTCATTGTCCATGGCGTCGCAGCGCCGCGCTTTGCGCCGCTCCGGCGCCGGCGCTTTGGGTTTGCCCAGGGCCTCCTTCAGCGGGGGCTTCTTCAGGCCCAGGGGCACCTTCAGGAAGTCGACCGTGACCTTGAGGGGCTCAATTTTGTCACCTTGGGGTGGCCTCGCTCGGGAGAAAGGGACACGCCCGCCTGTGGGGACACGCGGGGATTGTCACTGGTGCTGGAACAGTATGGACCAGTATAGGACCAGTATGGGCCAGTATGGCACAGTATGGACCAGTATGGACCAGTATGGCACAGTATGGCACAGTACGGCACAGTATGGACCAATATGGACCAGTATGGCACAGTATGGAACAATATGGACCAGTACAGACCAGTATGGCACAGTATGGACCAGTATGGACCAGTATGGCACAGTATGGACCAGTATGGCACAGTATGGACCAGTATAGACCAGTATGGACCAATATGGACCAGTATGGACCAGTATGGCACAGTATGGCGCAGTATGGACCAATATGGACCAGTATGGTCCTTGCCAGTATGGGGGGAATCCAGACATTCCCAAGGAAATTGGATCCAGAAACAATCCCCCCTTGGACGATCCCACTGCCTTTCCCAAGTTTTTTGGGGGAATCCAGACACCCCAATCCCCCATAGAACCCTTGGATCCATCCCAAGGAATTCCAGATCCCCTTGGATGATCCCGCTGCCTTTCCCAAGTTTTTTGGGGAAATCCAAACACCCCAATCCCCGTAGAACTCTTGGATCCATCCCAAGGAATTCCAGATCCCCTTGGATGATCCCACTGCCTTTCCCGAGTTTTTTGGGGGAATCCAGACCCTCCCCCAGTTCGGGAGCCCCCGGCTGGTTTCCATGGAAATCCCATTCCCGATTCCCCGAGGCCTCCAGGAGGGCAGGGGGGGAAGGGAGGAATTCCTTTGTCCGGAATTCCGGAGGGTCCCGCACGGATCTCCGTGGGAACCGCGGCCTCTCCTGCTCCGGGAAATGGAACCGGGACACGGGAACGGGGGCACTGGGGCTCCCAGTATGGACCAGTAACCCCAGTAAGGGATGGATCCTGTCCCAATGTCCCCAGTGCTCCCAGTAAGGGCTGGATCCCATCCCAGTGCTCCCAGTAGGATCTGCTCCAGTGCTCCCAGTAGGATCAATTCCAGTGCCCCCCAGTGTCCCCAGTAAGGGCTGGATCCCATCCCAGCACCCCCAGTGCCCCCAGTGCTCCCAGTAGGATCCGTCCCAGTGCTCCCAGTGCTCCCAGTGCTCCCAGCGCTCCCAGCAGGGTCCGTTCCCGTTCCCGTTCCCGTTCCCGTTCCCATTCCCATTCCCAGTCCCGTTCCCGTTCCCGCTCCCGTTCCCATTCCCGTTCCCGTTCCCGCTCCCGTTCCCATTCCCGTTCCCGTTCCCGGTCCCGTTCCCATTCCCGTTCCCATTCCCAGTCCCGTTCCCGTTCCCATTCCCATTCCCAGTCCCGTTCCCTTTCCCGCTCCCGTTCCCATTCCCATTCCCAGTCCCGTTCCCGTTCCCGTTCCCGTTCCCGTTCCCAGTCCCGTTCCCGTTCCCGTTCCCCTTCCCGTTCCCAGTCCCGTTCCCGTTCCCGTTCCCGTTCCCATTCCCGGTCCCATTCCCGGTCCCGGTCCCGGTCCCGCTCACCGGCGGCTCCGGCGGCGGCTCCGTCCCGGCGCTCTCCGGGGCCTTTGGCGCGCGCGGCATCGGAGAGGGGCCGGGCATGGGCGGCTGCTCAGGGCACGGGGGGGCCGCCCTGGAGCTGCAGAGACAAAAAAACAACGGGAATTCCTGAGCTTTTCCCAAAAATCCCCAATCCCGCAAATTCCCGAATCCCGCGAACTCACAAAACTCGCGAATTCCCGAATCCCGCGAATTCCTGAATCTCGCAAATTCCCAAACCCCACGGATTCCCAAAGGCCACAAAGTGAATTCACCCTGTGAATTCCCGAATTTCACAAATTCCTGAATCCCATGAACTCCTGAATCCCGCAAATTCCAAATCCCACAAATTCTTGAGCCTCGCGAATTCCTGAATCTCACAAATTCCCAAATCCCAAAAATCCCGAATCCCGCGAATTCCCGAATCCCGCAAATTCCTGAATCTCGCAAATTCCCAAACCCCACAGATTCCCAAATGCCACAAAATATCAAACCCTGTGAATTCCCAAATCTCACAAATTCCTGAATCCCATGGATTCCTGAATCCTGCAAATTCCAAAATCCCGCAAATTCTTGAACCCCACGAATTCCTGAATCTCACCAATTCCCAAATCCCGTGAATTCCAAATCCCGCGAATTCCCGATCTCACGAATTCCTGAATCCCGCGAAATCCCAAATCTCACAAATTCCTCAACCATTAATTCCCAAACTCCGCAAATTCCTGAACCCTGTAAATTCCCAAACTCCGTGAATTCCCAAACTCCGCGAATTCCCGAACCATGAAAATTCCCAAATCCCACGAATTCCCAAACCCTGTGAATTCCTGAACCCCACAAATTCCCAAATTCTGCAAATTCCCAGATCCCAGCACTTGAGAATTCCTTGGGAACACCACAGGTGTGAGTTGGACACCCCACTCCTGGCATCCCAAAATTTTTTGGGAAACATCGTCCTGGATGATCGGCTGGGATAAATTTGGGGTTTTCCATGAATCCCTGGATTTTCCAGGAATCCCAGTGTCTCCAGTTGAAGTGAATTTGGGATTTTCCAGAAATCCTGGAGTTTTCCATGAATCCCTGGATTTTCCAGGTATTCCGAGGTCTCTTGGTCCCAGTTTGTGGATTCAGACAAAATAAATTTGGGATTTTCCAGGAATCCCTGAGTTCTCCAGGCGTTATTCCCATCCCAGAAGCTTTCCAAAGGGAATTTGGGAATTCCAGCAGGAATCCGGGAGCTTCTCATCCTTTTGTTACAACAGGAAAAAAAAATAAAAATTTTCTTGGAATCTTTTCCAGCAGAGCCGGTTCCACAGCCCAAGAAAAGTCGGGAATGGATTCCTGGACTCCAGGAGACGCCGGGAGCCAGAGCCGGATGCAAAAGAGGAGGAGGAAAATTCCCAATTTTTAAATCCTGGGATGATCAAAGCTCCCAAAAAATCCCCCCAGGGCCGGAGAGGCTTCACCATTCCCAACATTTCAAGTCCAGGCTGGAATTTTTCCCGGGATGGGGCTCGGGATCAAAGTCCTGAACCTCAAATCCAACGTTTGGGATTCAAATATTCCCCTCAAAAAAATGGAAATAATTAAAAATAAAAAATAGATCCAAGTGTTCCCAGATGAAAAAGCTTCTTCTCCAGAGGGAGAATTCCGAGAGGAAAATCCGCTCCTGTCCAGGCAGATCCGGGAATGAGTTTTCCTGGGAAAAATCCCACTTGGAGAGGGAGAATCCAGCAGATGAAGGATCCGGAATTTCCATCCTGGAGGAATTGGGGAGGGCTGGAGCATCCCAAGGCTCCTTTTCCAGGAGAATCCAGCTCCAGGATCCACTCAGGAATCTGGGATGTGGTTCCAAAAATCCCGGGATTGTCCAGGTAGGAAAAGAGCTCTGAGGTCACCGAGTCCAAGCTGGGATGGATCAACATCCAGAATTCCAGAAATTCCTCGGACACCTCCGGGGATGGGGATCCAACCCTCCCTCAGCCCCTTGAACGCTTCCCAACCCTTTTTCCATGGAAAAATCATCCCAAATTTCCCACCCTGGCCCAGCTCGAGGCCGTTCCCTCCTGTCCTGTCCCATTCCCTGGGATCAGATCCCAAATCCCCCCTGGCAGATCCCAAAATTCCCCCCTGGATCCCCTTTTCTCCAGGCTGAGCCCCCCCAGATCCCTCAGGATTTTCCAGACCCTTTTCCAGCTGCTCCAGCCCCGTTCCCATCCCAGGATTTTTCCCACTTCCCATCCCTGGATCCAGCACCACCCCAGCACCTGGAAAACCAAACCCCAGAGCTGGAGGATCCTGGAATCCCAAATTCCCGGTGGAAATTCCGGGATTCTGGAATTCCCGCCCCACATCCATAAAAATTCCCCCATCCCAAATTCCCAGGGAACTCTCAGGATTCCCTGGGGAAATCCCAAATCCCATCTCCCCGTCCCTTCCAGCAATCCCAAGGACATCCCAAAGCTGCTCCCAAGTGGCTCCGTGGGATTTGGGAAGGACGATCCCAGGAATCCGTGTCCTCGCTCGGAATTCCGACGTTTTCTCCAGGAGAAGCCCCAAAATCCCAATTGCTGCCCCAAAAGGACACCTGGATCACCCAGGCCCGGGGTTTTGGATCCATGAAAACTCCTCTCCATCAGCTCCTGATCCTTTGGGATCTCCTCAATCCATTTTCCATGTCCTGGATCCCGGGAAAGCGACGGGATCCGTGCGGGATCCAGGATCCCTGGAATATTCCCACCCACACCCAGTGGATCCTGAAGGGCAGCAGGGCTGGAATTCCTTGGATTTGAGGCGGTGCTGACGGCACGCCCCGGCCCGGGGACACCGGGACGGCGGGGGGGGACACGGGGGACACGGGGGACACCGGGACAGCGGCACGCCCCGGCCTGGGGACACCGGGACGGCGGGGGAGATGGGGGACACGGGAGACACGGGGACAGCGGGGACACCCCGGCCCGGGGACACGGGGGACAGCGAGGGGGACAAGGGAGACACCGGAACAGCGGGGGGACACAGGGACAACGGGGACACCCCGTCCGGGGACACGGGGGACAGCGGGAGGAGATGGCGACAGTGGGGGACACGGAGGACAGTGGGGACATCCCCCTCCGGGGACATGGAGTGGCACCGGGGAGGGCAGGGGGACAGCGGGGGACAGTGGGGGACATGGGGAGCCCAGGATGGCACCGGGGAGGAGCAGGAGACAGTGGGGGACACTGGGGGACAGCGGGGACACCCCGGTTTAGGGGACCTCGGAATGGCCCCGGCACCGGGGAGGGCGTGGGGGACACCGGGGGACACGGGGGGACACTGGGGGACACGGGGGGACAGCGAGGGACTTCGTGGGGGGACACACCGGGGACACCCGCAGGTGACACGGACACCCCGCAGGTGATGGGGGACACACCGGGGACACACCGGGACACCCCGCAGGTGACAGTGACACCCCGGGGACACTTCGCAGGTGATGGGGGACACCGGGGACACCCCGCAGGTGATGGGGGACACCCCGGGGACACCCCGCAGGTGACAGTGACACCCCGGGGACACCCCGCAGGTGATGGGGGACACCGGGGACACCCCGCAGGTGCCCCGGGATGGGCACAAAGCGCTCCGAGGCCGCGGTGCCATCGCCGCCACCCCCGGCGCGGATTCCGGGGGTCCCGGGGGTCGCACCGCGCCCCGAGGAGGATCCGCACAGACCCGGGGGTGTCCCCGGGGGTGTCCCCGGGGGGGGGTCCCGGGGGTCTCATCGCCCCCTCCCCCCCGCCCCCCCCCCCGCTCCAGCGCCGGGCTCGGGGCTCTCGGAGCCGCCGCCAGCCCAGGAAAAGCCGCGGCTCCCGGGGCCCTTCCCGCAGGGAACGCGCCCAGCCCGGCCCGGCCCGGCCCGGCGCTCGGCCCCGCTCCTCCCCGGCAGCTCCGGGGCCGGTTCCGCATCCCGATCCCCGGGAGCGCCCCCAAATCCCCCGCACTCACCATCGCCGCCGCACCTTGTGCGCGTCCCCTGCACCGAAACCCCGGCGGCGGCGGCGGCGGCGGGCGGCGGCGGAGGAGGAGGAGGAGGAGGAGGAGGAGGAGGAGGAGGAGGAGGAGGAGGAGGAAGAGGAGGAGGAGGCGGAGGAAACCCCGGTTCCCAGCGGAGCCCCCCCCTCGGCCGGCCCCGGAGCCCCCCCGCCCCCTGCCCGGGCCGCTCCCGCCCATTGTCTGCGCTCCGCGCTGCCGGCGCCGCTCCGGGGCCATTGTCTGGGGCGGGGGGCACAGGGGGGACCCCCGAGAGCCGGGACCCCCCCCGAATACACAGGGACCCCTCCCCGAACACCCGGGGGGACCCCCAAAAACCGGGGAACCCCCCCGACACTTGGGGGCCACTTCCCCCGACAGCCAGGGACACCGCCGGACATTTGGGGACCCCCCCCTGACACTCGGGGACCCCCGGCCGGGGGAATTTGGGGTGAGGATGCGCTTAGGAGGGATTTTTTTGGGGGGCAGGGGTCCCCGTTCTTTGGGGAAGAATCCCCGTTTTTGGGGAGGGGTCCGTGTTTTTTGGGGGGGCGCAGTGGGAGTTCAGCCCCCACCTCGTGTCCCCACGTCCCCAGCTGTACCTGAGGGTGGGGGAGCCAAGGGGTCCCCAAGGGGTCCCAACCCCCAAAATTGTTCCCAAAGGGGTCTCGACCCCCAAAATCGCCCCCCAAGGGGTCTCAGCCCACGGGGGGCACAGCCCAGAGACTCCCCCTTTGTTTTGGGGTTCGGGGAAGGATTCTGAACCCCATAAACGCCCCCTCGAAAAAAAACGGGGTCCGGGTCCTGGGTCCGGCCGAATCCCCCCAGTTTGGGGGGTCCTGGGGAGGGTCCGGTCAATCCCCCCGGATTTGGGGTGCCCTGGGGAGGGTCCGGCCGAACCCCCCGATTTTGGGGAGGTCACCCCCGACCCTCAGCCCCAGCGGTTCCGGGGTGGGCAGGAGCGGCTGGAAGACCCCAGCCCCCATCCCTGCGGATATTGGGGGACACCCCTGGGGAGAAGGGGGAGCCAATGGGGTGCGAGAGATTTTTTTGGGGGGGGGCTCAGGAGCAGCAGCAGCACCCCCCGAGCCAGCAGGGCCTGTTGGACACAAGTGACACCCTCGGGGGTGCTGGGGACACACGGGGGGCATCCAGCAGCTTCAGCACCCCCAGAGCGAGCGACCCCAGAGCCCCCCAAAAACAGCCGGGGATCTGGGGAGGTCCGCAGGCGGGGGGGGCGCGGCCGCTGCCCGGAACAGCCACGCTCTCAATGGGCGGGGGGGGAAGAGCCGGCCCCGCCCCCCGCGGCGCTGGCCAATGGGGAGAGGCGGGGGCAGAGCGGAGCGCGGCCATTGGTGGGATTGAAATGCGTGTGGGGGTCAGTGGGGGCGGGGCTGGAGGGGAGGGGGAGTGGGGAGGAAAGGGGGAATTGGGGGAAATGGGGGATTTGGGGCTGGGGGTGATGGGGGATTTGGGGCTGGGGGTGATGGGGGATTGGGGGAATCTGGGGGATTTGGGGCTGGGGGTGGTGGGGGGATTTGGGGCTGGGGGAGGGGGGAATTGGGGGGATATGGGGGGGGGATTTGAGGGGATTTGGGGCTGGGGGTGATGGGGAGATTTGGGGAAAGGGAGATTTGGGGCTGGGGGCGAGGCGGAAATTGGGGGCATATGGGGGGGATTTTGGGGGATTTGGGGCGGGGGGAGAGGGGGGCTCTGTACTGGGGAGTCCCAGTGACCCCATTGCTGTGGGGTCTGTACTGGGGGGCTCTGGGTGACCCCATTGCTGTGGGGTCTGTACCGGGGGTCCCAGTGACCCCATTGCTGTGGGGTCTGTACTGGGGGGCTCTGGGTGACCCCATTGCCGTGGGGTCCGTATCGGGGGGCTCTGGGTGACCCCAGTGCTGTGGGGTCTGTACTGGGGGGGTCCCAGTGACCCCATTGCCGTGGGGTCTGTACCGGGGGGCTCTGGGTGACCCCATTGCTGTGGGGTCCGTACCGGGGGGTCCCAGTGACCCCATTGCTGTGGGGTCCGTACCGGGGGGCTCTGGGTGACCCCATTGCTGTGGGGTCTGTACTGGGGGGGTCCCAGTGACCCCATTGCCGTGGGGTCCGTACCGGGGGGTCCCTGCGCCGCCCCCGCCCCCGCAGCTGCCCCGGGGATGATTTATGGGGTCGGGGTCGTTGCCGGGGATGATTTATGGGGTCGGGGCCAGATGGGGCTGCGGCAGCTGGGAAGGGGCGCTCGGTCCCTTGTGGGGCCGCCCCTCCCCTGCCAGGAGGACACGGCCCTAAAGGGGTTTGGGGACACAAAGGGGACAATGAACCCTAAAGGGGTTTGGGGACAATGAACCCTAAAACGGTTTGGGGACACAATGGGGACAATGAACCCTAAAAGGGGTTTGGGGACACGATGGGGACAATGAACCCTAAAACGGTTTGGGGACACAATGGGGACAACAAACCCTAAAGGGGTTTGGGGACACAATGGGGACAATGAACCCCAAAGGGATTTGGGGACACAAAGGGGACAATGAACCCTAAAACGGTTTGGGGACAACGAACCCTAAAGGGGTTTGGGGACACAATGGGGACAATGAACCCTAAAAGGGTTTGGGGACAACAAACCCTAAATTTTTTTTATCCCGTGTTATTTTTATCCCAAACCCAGGAACGATCCTGTTATTTTTATCCCAAACCCAGAGGCAATTTCCTGATTTTTTTTTTTAATTATTATTATTTTTTTAATCCCAAATCCAGGAACGATCCTGGGGTTTTTATCCCAAATCCAGGAGCAATCCTGTGATTTTTACCCCAAACCCATGAGCATTTCTCTGATTTTTTTATCCCAAACCCAGGTGGATTTTCCCAAGGAAAAGCCGCCACGGGACATCCCCGATCCCGCACAGCAGGAATGGGATTTTCAGGAAAGGGCTGGAAAAGGGGGAAAAACGGGAATAGGAGAAAAAAAAAAAATTGGGGAATTGTGTCGGAAAAGGCTCGGAGCAGGCGAGGACAAAGGCCGGGAATTCCCAATCTGTCGGGGCCGGAATCTCAATGAGAGCCGAGAGCTCCCATTGTGAGGGGACAATGGGACCAGATGGGGCCGGGGCCACAAAGGGGTTTGGGGTCTGCTGGAGGGGGGAGAGATCCTAAAGGGGATTGGGGATGGGGAAAGGGACTCAAAAGGGGTTTGGGGATGGGGAAAAGTGACTCAAAAGGGGGTTGAGAATGGGGGAAAATGATCCTAAAGGGGATTGGGGATGGGAAAAGCGACCTTAAAGGGGTTTGGGAATGGGAAAAGTGACCTTAAAGAGGTTTGGGAAAGGGGAAAAGTGACCCTAAAGGGATTTGGGGTCTGTTGGAGGGGGGAGAGATCCTAAAGGGGATTGAGGATGGGGAAAGTGACTCAAAAGGGGATTGGGGATGGGGAAAGTGACCCTAAAAGGGGTTTGGGAATGGGGAAACACCCTAAAAGGGGATTGGGAGTGGGGAATGGGAAAAGTGACCTTAAAGGGGATTGGGGATGGGAAAAGTGACCCTAAAGGGGATTGGGAATGGGAATGGAAAGTGATCCTAAAGGGGATTGGGGATGGGGAAAGTGACCCTGAAGGGGATTGGGAATGGGAAAAGTGACCCTAAAGGGGATTGGGAATGAGAAAAGTGACCCTAAAGGGGATTGGGAATGGGGAAAGAGATCCTAAAGGGGATTGGGGATGAGAAAAGTGACCTTAAAGAGGTTTGGGAATGGGGACAGGGTCTTTTCTTTTTTCCCCCAAAAGCACACAGGACACAAGGACAAAGCAGATAAATTATTAGTAATAATAAATAACAATAAATAATAATAATAAATAATAATAATTCTCAATAAATAAATTAATTCCATAAATATCCTCGTGGAACAGAGGGGGAGGGAGCAAGGGAAGGGTTTGGGGGGGTAAAGGGGGAGCAGCTCCAGGAATTCCTGTGCAAGTTCTCTGGGAATTTTGGTTCCAGGTCCTCTGGGAATTGCAGCTCCAAATCCCCGGGAATTGCAGCTCCAACCTTTTGGGATTTGCTGTCCCAACTCTCTCTCTCCATCCCTCTGGAATTGCTGCTCCAGTTCTTTTGGAATTGCTGCTCCAGTTCTTCTGGAACTGCTGCTCCAAACCCTTGGGAATTGTTCAAACCTTTTGGGATTTGCTGTCCCATCCCACCGGGAATTGCTGCTCCAGTTCCTCTGGAATTTTCTCTTCCAAACTTTCGGGGTTTGCTGCTCATCCCGCTGGGAATTGCTGTCCCAGCCCGCCAGGATTGGCTCTTCCATCCCTCTGGGAATTGCTGCTCCAAATCCCTGGGATTTGCTCTTCCATCCAGCTGGAATTTGCAGCTCCATCCCTCTGGAATTTGCCGTCCCAGCTCTCTGGGATTGGCTCTTCCAGCTCTCACCTTGGAATTGCTGCTCCAGTTCCTCTGGAATTGCAGCTCCAAATCCCCGGGAATTGCAGCTCCAAATCCCTGGAATTGCAGCTCCAAATCCCCGGGAATTGCAGCTCCAAATCCCTGGAATTGCAGCTCCAAATCCCCGGGAATTGCAGCTCCAAATCCCTGGAATTGCAGCTCCAAATCCCCGGGAATTGCAGCTCCAAATCCCTGGAATTGCAGCTCCAAATCCCCGGGAATTGCAGCTCCAAATCCCCGGGAATTGCAGCTCCAAATCCCTGGAATTGCAGCTCCAAATCCCCGGGAATTGTGGCTCCATCCCTCTGGAATTTGTGGCTCCATCCCTCTGGAATTTGTGGCTCCATCCCTCTGGAATTGCTGCTCCCAATCCCCTGGAGCAGGGCGGGGGCGGCAGCGTGGTCAGCACGGACACATGGACACAGGGATGGACACAGGGACACAGGATGGACAGATGGACACAGGGATGGACAGTCAGACATCCAGGACGTGGTTCAGGTAGGAGATGTAGCAGATGGCCGGATGGACACATGGACAGATGGACACAGGGATGGACAGAGATGGACACAGGGATGGACACACGGATGGACACACGGATGGACACACAGACACAGGGATGGACACAGGGACGGTCACACATCCAGGACATGGTTCAGGTAGCAGATGTAGCAGACGGCTGGATGGACACAGGGATGGACACATGGACACAGGGATGGACAGATGGACACACAGACACACGGATGGACACAGGGATGGACACAGGGATGGACACAGGGATGGACACACGGACACACAGACACATGGATGGACACACAGACGGTCACACATCCAGGACGTGGTTCAGGTAGGAGATGTAGCAGATGGCCGGATGGACATACGGACACAGGGATGGACACAGGGATGGACAGATGGACACAGGGATGGACACAGGGCCGGTCACACATCCAGGACGTGGTTCAGGTAGGAGATGTAGCAGATGGACGGATGGACACAGGGATGGACACACGGACACACAGACACAGGGATGGACACAGGGATGGACAGATGGACACAGGGATGGACACAGGGCACAGGTCACACATCCAGGACGTGGTTCAGGTAGGAGATGTAGCACACACAGACAGATGGCCGGATGGACACAGGGATGGACAGATGGACACACAGACACATGGATGGACACACGTTGGGGACAGTTCCAAACTGATCCTGGAGACTGGGGACAGTTCCTGATGGATCTCTGGGTTTGGGGACAGGTCCTGATGGATCTCGGAGATTGGGGATGATTCCAAAGTTATCTCAGAGTTTGGGGACAGGTCCTGATGGATCTCAGGGTTTGGGGACAGGTCCTGATGGATCTCGGAGGTTGGGGACAATTCCAAACTGATCCTGGAGATTGGAGATGATTCCTGATGGATCTCTGGGTTTGGGGACAATTCCTGATGGATCTCGGAGTTTGGGGACAATTCCTGATGGATCTCGGAGTTTGGGGACAATTCCAAAGGTATCTCAGGGTTTGGGGACAGGTCCTGATGGATCTCGGAGTTTGGGGACAATTCCAAACTGATCCTGGAGACTGGGGACAGGTCCTGATGGATCTCAGGCTTTGGGGACAGGTCCTGATGGATCCTGGGGATTTGCAACAGGTCCTGATGGATCTTGGAGTTTGGGGACAATTCCTGATGGATCTCTCGGTTTGGGGACAATTTCAAACTGATCCTGGAGATTGGGGACAATTCCCAACTGACCTCAGGGTTTGGGGACAGGTCCTGATGGATCTCAGGGTTTGGGGACAATTCCAAATCGATCCCAGGGATTTGGGGTCACCTCCTTGTCTGTCCCAGATGTTTTGGGGACACCCCAAGCTGATCCTGACGTTTTGGGGTCAACTCTGCAGGAGAAGTTCCCGAATTTGGGATTCCCGTGCCCGAATTTGGGGTTCCTGTCCCCGATTTTGGGGTTCCCGTCCCCGGCTCCCAGCCAGGCCCGTGGGGATTCTCCTCCTCCTCCTCCTCCTCCTCTTCATCACATTCCAGCCGGGATTTGGGGCATTTTCCTCGGGAATTCCGGCAGAAAAATTCCCGCAGGGAGGAAATCCCGGAATGTAGGAAAATGAACCCGAGGAGTTTTTTCCTGTGATTTTTGGGGTTTTTGGGGTCAGGATGTGGCTCCGGAGCCCTCGGGGATCAAATCCCGACGGGTCTGGAAAAGAAAGATCGGGAATTAAAAAAAATAAATAATTAAATAAATGATCTTTTTAATATATAAAGGATTTTTTAATATATAAAGGATGGGTTTTTTTTCTTTGTTTTTGGGGCTTTTTTGGGGGTCGGGAGCTCTCAGAGGTTTGGAAAAGAAGGATTGGGAATTTCAGCTCCGGGTAGGAAAGGAGCTGGAAGAGGCATCAAAGTAAAATAATCAAAATGAAATCATAAAAATAAAAGAATCAATTAATAAAGGAATAAAAATATAAAACAAAATAAAGTAGAAATTAAAATAAAGAAAAAAGTAAGATCAAATAATGAAATGAAATGAAATGAAATGAAATGAAATGAAATGAAATGAAATGAAATGAAATGAGATTAAATGAGATTAAATTAAATTAAATTAAATTAAATTAAATTAAATTAAATTAAAATAAAATAAAATAAAATAAACCCAAGGATTTTCCACAGATTTTCCTTGTCAGATCCCGGCTACTTTGGAAACAAATTCAGGGAATTCCAGCTCCTGGATGGAAAAAGATCGGGAAATTTGGGAAATTTGGGAAGACTGGGAAATTTGGGAAGCTGGGGAAATGCGGGAGACTCAGGAAATTCGGGAAGATGGAAAAACTCGGGAAGAGGAGGAAGTTCGGGAAGCTCTGAAAACTCGGGGAATTCCGGGAAATTCGGGGAAATTCGGGGAAATTCGGGGAAATTCGAGGAAAATTCGGGGGAATTCGGGGAAATTCGAGAATTCCGGGAAATTCAGGGAAATTTCGGGGAAAATTCGGGGAAATTCGGGGAAATTTCAGGGAAATTGAGGGAAAATTCGGGGAAAATTCGGGAATATTCGGGGAAATTCGGGGAAATTCGGGGGAAATTCGGGGAAATTTCGGGGAAATTCGGGGAGATTCGGGGGAAATTCGGGGAATTCGAGAATTCCGGGGAATTCGGGGCAATCCGGGAAGCTCTGGGGGCTCCGCGGAGTGGCCGGGGTTGCCCCGGGGTTGCCCGGCCATTGTGTCGCTGCCAGCCCCGTCTGTCGCCTCTGTCGCCGCTGTCGCCGCTGTCGCCTCCCCCCGGCCCAGCCCCGGCAGATGGAGCGGCCGCAGCTGCGCCCGAGGGGAGCGGAGAGAGCGGGACCCGCCCCGCTTCATCTTCATCATCTTCATCATCTTCATCATCCGCCTCGTCTTCATCCTCGTCTTCATCTTCATCTTTATTTTCATCTTTATTTTCATCTTTATTTTCATTTTTATCTTCATCTTCTTCAGCCTCGCCATCATCCTCATCCTCATCGCCATCCTCGTCTTCATCCTTCTCGTCTTCATCCTCATCCTCATCCTCATCTTCTTAATCTTCATATTAATCTTCATCTTTATCTTCATCCTCTTCATCTTCTTAATCGTCTTCATTATCATCTTCATTTTCATCTTCTTCATCTTCATCTTTGCCTCCTCCTCATTTTTATCTTCATCCTCCTCCTCCTCATCATCCTCACTTTATCCTAATCCTCATCCTCCTCCTCATCTTCATCCTCATCCTCCTCATCCTCATCTTCATCCCCGCTGCCTTCCCTGCAAATCTGAGCGACTCCAGGAAAACTTCGGGATGGGAAAAGCGGCCGGGAACGAGCTGGGAATGCTCCTCTTCCTCCTCTTCCTCCTCTTCCTCCTCTTCCTCCTCTTCCTCCTCTTCCTCCTCTTCCCGATCTTCCCGGCCGCTGGAAATTTGGGAATCCTGACACGGGAGCGTCCAGGGAAAAAAAGGGGAAAACTCCGGGATGGGAAAAGCGGCCGGGGATGGATCCCAAACCCCACCGGGACAGGGCAGGAACGGCCCCGATCCCGATTTTTTTACGAGGTTGGGATGATGGGGATTTCCCACCTTCCAAAAAAAAATTTAAAAAATTAAAAAAAAAATTGGGGCAGAGCCGCCCGACAGCTCCCAAAAATCCCTCTGAGGGTGGAGGGGGATTTTTCCCATTGACTCTCCCAAAGAAATTCCCGGGAATTTGGATGTTCGAGATTCTCCTCGCCTCGGGTTCACTCCGAGAGACGGGAATTGGGAATTATCTGGGAATTATTTGGGAATTATCTGAGAATTATTTGGGAATTATTTGGGAATTATCTGAGAATTATCTGGGAATTATCTGGGAATTATTTGGGAATTATTTGGGAATTATTTGGGAATTATTTGGGAATTATCTGAGAATTATTTGGGAATTATTTGGGAATTATTTGGGAATTTGGCTCCTTGAGACGCAATTTGGAAGGGAAGCAGGAGACTTTTTTTTCGGGGAAAACTCAAGTTTCATTCCCGGCTCCAAACAAACTCCCAGAGCTTTTCCTTGGAATTCCCGCTCCCAGCGCCTCTTTCCCCATTTTTATTTATTTTTTTGGGGCAGAAACCGGCCCGTTCCTAAATCCAGCCGCTCCAAGGATTCCTGCTCAGCCTCCACTTTTCCAGCAAAACCCCGGGAATTCTTCCCACTCCTCCCTCGCCCTTTTCCTTCCATTCCCGACCCTCGGCGTGACGAAATTCCCGACGATTTTCCTTGGAAACCAAACGGGACCGCAATTCCAGGCGGGTCCTTTCCCTTTTCCCGGCTCCCAAACCCTCCCAGGAAAAATCCTTTTTCCAGAGGGAACCTGGCAGTGGGATCGAGGCTTTTCCCGGGAATCCGGGCCCGAATTCCCGCCCGGATCCCGGTTTTTTATCGGGAATTCCCCATCCCTGGAAAAGCCGCCTTACCCCGAATCCCGCAGCATTCCCAGGTTCCAGCGTTTCTCCTCCAGGTATTCCCAGGATTTGGAATCCTCTCGGCTCATCCATCCATGGAGGAAGGAAGGAAAAAAAACTTTCCCTGGATTTTCCCGAGGTCCCGGGATGGGAATTCGGGAACAATTCGGGAACAATCCCGGGATTCCCGGGGCAGCAGCGCCGGCTCGGAGCCTCCAAGGAGGAATTCGCCGCTCCCCCAAAAAATTCCCAATTTATCCACCCCGGGCCCGACCCCGGGAGCCTCATTGGCCTCTCCCGCTCCCCCTCCCTTTTTCCTCATAAATATGGAAAAGCGGGAATTCGGGATTCCATTGGCTGCCCGGAGCCCCCCGGGAGGGGCGCGCTGGATGCGGCCGAAAAGGCGACAGCTGCTCCCGGTGCTGCTTCCAGCGGGAATTCGGGCCGGGAAAAGGGGGAAAAGAGCCTGGAGCGGAATTCCCGGTCCGGGAAAAGGGGGAAAAGGGAATAGAGAGACATTCCCGGTTCGGGAAAGGGGAAAAGGGAATAGAGAGACATTCCCGGCTCGGGAAAAGGGGAAAAGGGAAGCATTGGGGAAGGAAGAGCTAATTCCGTCGGAAGGAAGGATCGAGGAAATTTCCGGCGGAAAAGGGAAAGAGCCTGGAAGCAGAGAATTCCTCGGAGTCCAAAGGGAAAGGAGAAAAGGTGAAAATGAGGAGTGACTTTTCCTCCGGCTCGGATGAGGACATCCTGTTGGGAAGGCCACAAAAGCCTGGAAAATTCACTGTGGTGGAGAGGGGAGAGTGAAAGGGAGGAAACTCGGGTCCGGAAAACGGAATAACAGGAAAACCGGAAGCCGAATAGCCGGAATAACCGTGGAATCCGGGTAGCCGGGAATCCTGGGATACCTGGGTGCCGGCTACCATAACCGCGGAATAACCGGGAATAGCCGGGAATAACCGGGAATAGCCGGGAATAGCCGGGAATAGCCGGGAATAGCCGGGAATAACCGGGAATAGCCGGGAATAACCGGGAATAACCGGGAATAGCCGGGAATAGCCGGGAATAGCCGGGAATAGCCGGGAATAACCGGGAATAGCCGGGAATAGCCGGGAATAATCGGGAATAGCCGGGAATAACCGGGAATAGCCGGGAATAGCCGGGAATAGCCGGGAATAACCGGGAATAGCCGGGAATAATCGGGAATAGCCGGGAATAGCCGGGAATAACCGGGAATAGCCGGGAATAACCGGGAATAGCCGGGAATAACCGGGAATAACCGGGAATAACCGGGAATAGCCGGGATCCCGTGACCAGCCGGGACACAGCGACCTTTGGGGCTGCCTCTGCTCTGGCTCTGCTGGGATTGTCCCGGTTCAGCTCCGGGAAAATCGGGATAATCGGGAAAATCAGGATAATCGGGATAATCCGCCCCAGTTCCAGGGAGATCCCGGCGGGTCCGTCCCGCCCCTCCCAGGGCCGGGATCCGGGATTGTCCCGGGACATTTCGGGTCTGTCCCAAAATATTTGGGGTCTCTCCCGCTCTTGTCCCTCCTCGTGGCTTCCACGGACAGGTCCTTGTCCCTGTCCCATCCCTGTCCCCTCTGTCCCTGTCTCATCCCTGGCTCTGTCCTTGTCCCCACGCTGTCCCCTCCCGCTGCCATGGCGACGCTGGGGGTGCTGTCCCTGTCCCCATCCCCGTCCCCTCTCTGTCTCCCCCCCGTCCCCGCTGTCCCCCCCCTGTCCCCGCTGTCCCCTGGCTGTCCCCGTGTCCCCTCCCGCCGCTGCCGCTGCCGGCCCTGGCTCTGGCTCTGGCTCTGGCTCTGGCCCCGCTCTGTCGCCAGCTGAGCCCCGCGTGTCGCCGCCCGCGGCTCCGGGGCCGAGCGGGAGCAGCTGCGAGCGCGGCGGGCGCGGGGCCGAGAGGGAGGGGCGGGGATGGGGACGGGGACGGGGACAGAGGGACGGGGACAGCGACAGAGGGATGGGGACAGCGACACGGAGAGATGGGGACAGCGACAGAGGGATGGGGACAGCGACACGGAGAGATGGGGACAGCGACAGAGAGATGGGGACAGCGGGAGAGGGATGGGGACAGCGGGAGAGAGACGTAGAGAGAGAGAGACAGAGAGGGATGGGGACAGGGATGGGGACAGAGAGAGAGGGATGGGGATAGGGACAGAAAATGGGGACAGGGACAGGGGTGGGGACAGGAGATGGGGAGAGGGACAGAAAGAGAGAGAGAGAGGCAGGAGATGGGGACAG
The DNA here is from genome assembly GCA_030060385.1 of Muscicapa striata striata. NCBI lineage: Eukaryota > Metazoa > Chordata > Aves > Passeriformes > Muscicapidae > Muscicapa > Muscicapa striata. Next base: position 42,956 of record JAREIS010000460.1, on the reverse strand, counting down.
CGACAGATGGGGACGGGGAGAGGGGACAGCGACAGAGAGAGATGGGGACAGTGACAGGGACAGAGATGGGGACAGGGATGGGGACAGGGACAGAGATGGGGACAGGGACAGGGGACAGAGATGGGACAGGGACAGGGACAGGGGACAGAGCGGCGGAGCCTGGGGCGGCTCCCGGAGCGTTCCCGACGCAGCCGCATCTGAAACCCCAAACCCCAAACCCTCATCCCAAACCCCAAATCCCAAATCCCAAATCCCAAACCCCAAATCCCAAATCCCAAATCCCAAACCCACACGGCAACCCCAAACCCAACCCCCCACCCCACATTCCCAAATCCCCCTCCCCACCCCTCCCCCGAGGGTTTTTTTGGGATCATTCCCGGCGCTCCCCGCATCCATCACTCCCCATCCCAAATCCCAAATCCCAGATCCCAAATCCGCATCCATCATCCCAAATCCCAAATCCCAAATCCCACCCCCGATCCCCCTCCCCGGCGGCCCGAGGGGATTTTTTGGGCTCGTTCCCGGCCCGGCCGCAGCTGCGGCCGCGCGCTCCGGGCGCGCTTCCAGCCGGGAATGAGCCGGGAACGAGCCGGGACCGAGCGGAGCCGCCGCCGCCGCCAGAGCTGCGCGTCCCGCCGGGAATTCCGGGCGCTTTTCCCAGCCCGGATGCTCCTGGAATGGGATCTGGGGGCTCATCCCAAAACGGGGAGCGGGACTGGGGACGCGGATCCAGGGCCCCATCCCAAAATTGGGATTTTTTTCCCCCGGGAAATTCCCTTCGGGATGGTCCCGGCTCAGCTTTTCCCGTATTTTATTTTATTTTATTTTATTTTATTTTATTTTATTTTATTTTATTTTATTTTATTTTATTTTATTTTATTTTATTTTATTTTATTTTATTTTATTTCATTTTTAGTTTTATTTTTTGTTTGTTTTTTGTTTTAAGGTTTTTTTTTGTTTGTTTGTTTGTTTTTATTTCCGGGTCGGGATTCCCACCTGGAATTGTTGGGAATGGGGGATTTCATCCAGGGATGATCCCAGGATCCCACAGATCCCAAAGATCCCACGGACTCGGGAAGGTTCTGCGGGGATTTCACTCATTCCCATCCTGGAAATTCCCAGGATTTCCTTCATTCCCAATCCCGGGAATTCCCAGGATTTCACTCATTCCCAATCCCGGTTCATTATCCCAAATTTCCAGCCCGTATTCCCGAATTCCCGGCTCATTATCCCAAATTCCCGGTTCATTATCCCAAATTTCCAGCCCATATTCCCGAATTTCCATCCCACATTCCCAAATTCCCGGCTCATTATCCCAAATTTCCAGCCCACATTCCCGAATTCCCGGTTCATATTCCCAAATTTCCAGCCCACATTCCCGAATTCCCGGTTCATATTCCCGAATTTCCAGCCCACATTCCCAAATTCCCGCTCCTCCCGCTCCCATCTGGCCCCGGCCCTTCCCGCCCTTTGTCCCTCCCATCTGTTTTCCCAAAGCTTTTCCCGATCCCTTCATCAATCTCCTCCTCCTGCCCATCTGCTTCCCACTTTTCCTGATTTTCTCACTTTTTTTCCTGGCTTTTCCCACTTTTCCTGGCTTTTCCCATTTTTTTCCTGGCTCTTTCTTCCCGTTTTTACTGATTTTCCCATTTTTTCCTGGTTTTTCCCATTTTTTTTCCTGATTTTCCCTTTTTTTTCCTGGCTTTTCCCACTTTTTCCTGGCTTTTCCCGTTTTTTTCCTGGCTCTTTCTTCCCGTTTTTTCCTGATTTTCCCACTTTTTTCCTGGTTTTTCCCATTTTTTTTCCTGATTTTCCCATTTTTTTTTCCTGGCTCTTTCTTCCCATTTTTTTTTCCCTGGCTTTTACCATTTTTTTTTCCTGGCTCTTTCTTCCCGTTTTTTCCTTATTTTCTCTTTTTTTTCCTGGCTCTTCCCATTTTTTTTCCCCCCAAATCCCAAACTCTCCCCCCCCTTTTTTTTTTTATTTTATTCCCCCGTGGCTCCGATGAGGAAAAAACCTGGAAATTAAAAAAAAAAAAAACAAACAAAAAACTTCCTTGGGAATTCCATGGATTTATTTGTTATTTATAATATTTACAAATCCCACAAAAAAAAAAAAAAAAAAAAAAAAAAAAAAAAAGGGATTTTTTCCATCAGGACATTCCCAAACCCCCTGGAATTCCTCAAAATTCCCAAAAAAATCCTCCCCCACCCCCCTTTATCCTTCCTTCACCTGGATTTTGGAAAAGCTCCACCCTGGGGAAAAAAAGGATGGATCCAACTGGGAATTCCAGGAAAAAAATTTGGGAATTTGCCACTCAGGGCACCAGGAATTCTGGGAATTTTTCACTCAGAGCATCAAATCCAAAGAGGAATTTTGGGAATTTCCCACCCAGGGCATTGGATCCAACCAGGAATTTTGGGAATTTTCCCCCTCAGGGCACAGGATCCAACCCAGAATTCCAGGAATTTCCCCCCACCAGGGAACAACCTCTGGCATTTCCAGCACTGGGAGCTTTTCCAGGCCAGAATTCCATGAATTTTTCCCAGATTTTCAGTATCCAGGGGGGATTCCCAAGCCCATCCCATGAGGTTTTCCCAGATTTTCAATATCCAGGAGACAATTCCCAGATTTCCCAGACCCATCCCATGAATTTTTCCCAGATTTCCAGTATCTGGGATACAATTCCCAGATTCCCCAGACCCACCCCATGGGTTTTTCTTGGATTTCCAGTATCTGGGAGACAATTCCCAGATTTTTCCAGGATTTTCAGAATCCCGAGGGGCCGAAGAGCAGCGAGGCCTTGGCGTTGATGAGGAAAGTGCAGAGCAGGGACAGGAGCAGCACCAGGACACCCAGGGACAGGGTCAGCAGCTGGAATTTGGGAATTTGGGAATTGGGGATTTGGGGATTTGGGGAATTTGGGAATTTGGGAATTTGGGATTTGGGGATTTGGGGATTTGGAAACTGGGGATTGGGCGATTTTGGATTTGGGACTGGGATTTGGGATTGGGATCACCCCAAGGTCCCTCCCTGTGCTGTCCCCACCCCTGTCGCTGTCCCATCCCTGCCCCCACGCCTGTCCCCCTGTCCCTGTGTCCCCATTCCCATGTCCCTGTGTCCATCCCTGTCCCTTGTGTCCCCATCCCTGTGTCCCAGTGTCCCCCTCCCTGTCCTGTGTCCCCTGTGTCCCCTGAGTGTTCCCATCCCTGTATCCATGTCCCTGTCCCATCCCTGTCCCTGTCCCATCCCTGTCCCCTGGGTGTCCCCTCAGTGTCCCCATCCCTGTCCCCATCCTTGTCCCTATCCCTGTCCCCATCCCTGTGTCCATCCCTGTCCCCTGGGTGTCCCCACCCCTGTGTCCCCCTCCCCATCCCCCAGGTGTCCCCAGTGTCACCTCCAGCTCCCTGCTGGCCACCAGGAAGATCCGTGCCCGGATCTCCTTCCAGCGGCTCTCGGTCCAGGTGGAGAATTCCCGGGAATCCCAACGGCGCAGCTCGAAGGCCGGGGACAGGGCGGGGGACAGACGGACACCGGAGCGGACACAGCCGGGGACACGCGAGGACGAGTTCCCAGCCAGGGGGCCCTGCACCCACCAGTACTCAAACAGCTGGAAAAATGGGAATGGACAGGGAAAAATGGGAATTGCACATTGGAAAATGGTTTTTTTCCCCAGGCTTCTGGCTCCAATCTCATCCTAAATCCCATTATCCCAATTCTCACCTTGGGCTGCAGCGCCAGGGTTTTCCCAGGATCCTGGCCCCAAATCCCATCCCAATCCCAATCCCAATCCCAATCCCAATCCCATTACCCCAATTCCCAATCCCATTATCCCAAATCCTACTCCCATTATCCCACAATCACCTCTGGCTGTGATCCTGGAGTTTTCCCAGGATCCTGGCACCAATCCCATTATCCCAATCCCGTTATCCCAATCCCAATCCCATTATCCCAGATCCCGATTCTCACCCCTGGCTGCAGCCCCAGGGTTTTCCCTGGCTCCTGGCCCCAATCCCATTATCCCAATCCCATTATCCCAATCCCATTATTCCCATTATCCCAATCCCATTCACCTCAGGCTGCAGGCCGGGTGTTTTCCCTGGCTCCTGGCCCCAATCCCATTATCCCATTATTCCCATTATCCCATTATTCCCACTATTCCCACTATTCCCATTATTCCCACCTCAGGCTGCAGCCCGGGTGTCTTGCCCGGCTCCTGGCCCCAATCCCATTATTCCCATTATTCCCATTATTCCCACCTCAGGCTGCAGGCCGGGTGTTTTCCCGGGCTCCTGGCCCCAATCCCATTATCCCATTATTCCCACTATTCCCATTATCCCACTCACCTCAGGCTGCAGGCCGGGTGTTTTCCCGGGCTCCTGGCCCCAATCCCATTATCCCATTATTCCCATTATTCCCATTATCCCAATTCCCACCTCAGGCTGCAGCCGGGTGTTTTCCCGGGCTCCTGGCCCCAATCCCATTATTCCCATTATCCCACTCACCTCAGGCTGCAGCCCCGGTGTTTTCCCGGGCTCCTGGCCCCATTCCCATTATCCCACTATTCCCATTATCCCACTCACCTCAGGCTGCAGGCCGGGTGTTTTCCCGGGCTCCTGGCACTCGTCCCGGCTCAGGTTGAGCCTGGTCCCGGTCAGGTTGGCCAGCACAGCCTGCAGCAGCTGCGTGGTGTTGGTGGGGCTGGACACGGCCACGTAGTGCTGGGGGAATGGGCCTGGAAAATAAATGGGAAAAATAAATGGGAAAAATGGGAAAATGGGAATGGGGACACGGCCACGAGTGCTGGGGAATGGCCTGGAAAATGGGAAAGGAAATGGGAAAATGGGAAAATGGAAATGGGAAAATGGGAAAATGGGAAAATGGGAATGGGAGCACGGCCACGAGTGCTGGGGAACGGGCCTGAAAAATGGAAAAATGGGAAAATGGAAAATGGAAAATGGGAATGGGACAGGCCAGTAGTCTGGGGAACGGGCCTGGAAACACATGGAAAATGGAAAATGGGAAAATGGAAAATGGGAATGGGAACAGGCCAGGTAGTGCTGAAGGGCCTGGAAACAATGGAAAATGGGAAAATGGGAAAATAATGGAAAAGGAAATGAAATGGGAAAAATGGGAATGGGGACACGCCAGAGGCTGGGAGCACTGGATGGAAAATGGGAAAATGGGAAATAAATGGGAAAATGGGAAAAATGGAAAATGGGAATGGGACACGGCACGAGTGCTGGGGAAGGCCTGGAAAAATGGGAAAAATGGGAAAATGGGAAAAATGGGAAAAATGGGAAAAATGGGAAAAAATGGGAAAATGGGAATGGGGACACGGCCACGTAGTGCTGGGGGAACGGGCCTGGAAAAATGGGAAAAATGGGAAAAATGGGAAAAAATGGGAAAATGGGAATGGGGACACGGCCACGTAGTGCTGGGGGAACGGGCCTGGGAAACACATGGGAAAAATGGGAAAAATGGGAAAATGGGAAAATGGGAAAAATGGGAAAAATGGGAAAAATGGGAATGGGCACATGGCCACGTAGTGCTGCGGGAACAGGCCTGGAAAACACATGGAAAAATGGGAAAAGATGGAAAAATGAGAATGGGAACAGGGCCACGTAGTGCTGGGGGAACGGGCCTGGAAAAATGGGAAAAATGGGAAAAATGGGAAAAAATGGAAAATGGGAATGGGGACATGGCCACGTAGTGCTGGGGGAACGGGCCTGGAAAAATGGGAAAAACATGGAAAAATAATGGGAAAATGGGAATGGGAACACTGCAACGTAATTCTGGGGGAATGGGCCTGGAAAAATGGGAAAAATAATGGGGAAAATGGGAAAAACAACAGGAAAAACAGCGGGAAAATCCCAGAAAAATGGGAGAATCCCACCCAGGAAAAATGGGGATTGGAGATGGGACAGAATGGGAATGACAGGCAGGAAAGATGGGAATTCCAGATGGGAAAAATGGGAATTGCAGCTCAGGGGAATCCCAGCCAGGAAAAACGGGAATTACAGGCAGGAAAAAATGGGAATGAAAGATGAGAATCCCATCTGGAAAAATGGGAATTCCAGGCAGGAAAAAAATGGGAATGAAAGATGGGAATCCCATCTGGAAAAATGGGAATTCCAGGCAGGAAAAGCAGGAATTATGGACAGAAAAGTGGGAATTACGGTAGGAAAAGTGGGAATTACGGTAGGAAAAGTGGGAATTCCAGCTGGAAAATCAGGAATGTTGAGGATTCCTCACCCAGGATTCCCTTCTGGTCAGGTTTGATCAGGGACTGGAACCAGGAATTGTTGGAGTTGAGCAGGAATCCGTAGAGCAGCCGGGTGACCTGGAAAAAATCCCGGAATTCTGCGGGATTGGGGATCCCAGGGAAATTTGGGATTCCAATTCCAGGGATTCCAGGAAAATCAGGGATACTAATTCCAGGAATTCCAGGAAAATCAGGGATTATAATTCCAGGGATTCCAGGAAAATCGAGGATTATAATTCCAGGGATTCCAAGAAAATTTGGATTCTAATTCCAGGAATTTCAGGAAAATCGGGGATGCTAATTCCAGGAAAAGTGGGAATTCTAATTCCAGGGACTCCAGGAAAATGGGGTATTCCAGGAAAGCCGTGGATCCCCACCCTGGAATTCCCGGAATGCTAATTCCAGGAAAATTGGGGATTCTAATTCCAGGAATTCCAGGAAAATCGGGGATGCTAATTCCAGGAAAAGTAGGAATTCTAATTCCAGGGATTCCAGGAAAATTGGGGATTCTAATTCCAGGGATTCCAGGAAAATCAGGGATGCTAATTCCAGGAAAAGTGGGAATTCTAATTCCAGGGACTCCAGGAAAATGGGGTATTCCAGGAAAGCCGTGGATCCCCAAATTCCCGGAATTCCCGGCATTCCCAGAATTCATTCCCGGCATTCCCGAATTCATTCCCGGAATTCCTTCCCGGCATTCCCGGCATTCCCGGAGTTCCTTCCCGGCATTCCCAGAATTCATTCCCGGAATTCATTCCCAGAATTCATTCCCAGAATTCATTCCCAGAATTCCCGGCGTTCCCTCCCGGAATTCATTCCCAGAATTCCCGGAATTCATTCCTGGCATTCCTTCCCAGAATTCATTCCCGGAATTCCTTCCCAGCATTCCCGGAATTCCTTCCTGGCATTCCCGGAATTCCTTCCTACCGTTCTGGGATCCGCCCGGATTCTCTCGGAGCCGTCGGTTCCCCCGGCCAGTGCGAACAGGGCCCGGGCCAGCAGCGTGCCCACCTCGGCCAGCGCCTGCAGGGACGGAATTCCGGGAATTCCGAATTCTGGGAATTCCGGGAATGAATTCCCGGGAAAACAGCCGGGATCTGCAGCCAGCCCCAAGCTCTGTGATCCCAGCGCTCCCAAATCCTGCCTTTGTTCCTGGATTTTCTCCTCTATTCCCACTTTTCCAAATCCCTCTGGATTCTTTCCCACCTTTATTCCAAATGTTTTCCCACCAATCCCTCGGGATTTGTTCCTGCTCCTTTTCCAAGATTTTCCTCCCTCTCCCAATCCCAAATTCCTCCCAGCCCCTTCCCACGTTTTTCCACCTTTTCCCCCCCTTCTCCCTCTCCCAGATCTCAAATCCCAGGAATTCCTTGGATCCCAAATCCCAGCTCCTGAATCCCAAGAATTCCCAGAGCCCGAATCCCAGGAATTCCCCTGGATCCCAAATCCCAAATCCAGACTCCCAGAAATTCCTGAATCCCAAATCCCAGGAATTCTGACTCCTGGGAATTCCCCATGATCCCAAATCCCAGGAATTCCCAGGAATTCCAACTCCCAGGAATCCCCTGGATCCCAAATCCCAGCTCCCAAATCCCAGGAATTCCGACTCCCAGGAATTCCCCACGATCCCAAATCCCGGGAATTCCAACTCCCAGGAATTCCCCACGATCCCAAATCCCAGGAATTCCGGGAATTGCGCCGGGCAGGGACCTTGGCGGTGTCGGTGACGAATTCCAGCCTCTCCTCGGGAGTCAATCCCTCGGGATAACTCATCCCGATGTTCTCGGCCGTGTCGTAGATGCTCTGGAAATACCTGGGAATAAAAACCGGGAAAAAAATCCGGGATTCAGGCCGGGAATTCCCATTCCAGAGGGAAAATCCTGCTGGGAAAAGGATCCGGGAATTCTGAATCTGATTTTTTGGGATTAACCAGGAGGGTCTGGAATTCCAACGCTGCTCCCAAAGGGATTTTTCTGGGATTAACAAAGAGGGTTTGGAATTTCCTCTTCCAAAACTTTTTCAGGAATTCCAGATATTTTCCAGGCTGGAATTTCAGAGTCCATTCCATGAACTGGGAGGGGAAAATTCCCGATGGATCCAAGGAAAAGATTGGAATTCCAACGGGGTTCTTCCATTAACGATTCATTGATGGAATTCCAGTCAGGAATTCCAAATTCCCAAATTCCCCGGGATGATCCCAAAGGAATCCCAGAGCTGGGATTTGGCATTTTTGAGGGATTCCCCAAATTCCTTTGGAAAAGCCGGATTGGGGTCACGCTGGGGGTGATCCCAAAAAAAAAAAAAAAAAAATCCTGGAATTGCAGAGGAAACATCCCAAAAATAATCCCATGAAAAATTCCGGGAAGAGCAGCTGCAGCTCCGGGCTCGGGCCAGGAATCTTCTCCCAAAAAAAAAAAAAAACTCCGGAATTTTCCTCTCGCCTGTCCGAGCAATTCCCTCACGCTCCTCCGAGCATTCCCAGAATTCCCGCCAGGACGGGATTCCCACGGGAACGGCGGAATTGGGTTCAAAAATCCCAGATTTTTTTTTTTTTTTTTTTTTTTTTTGAAAGAAGCCAACCCCATCCCGGTTTTTTTTTTTTTTTTTGGGATGAGATTCCCATCGGAAGCTGGAATGCCTGGAATTCCCAGATTTTACCTGTTCCAGAATTCCTGGAATTCCAGATTTTTTTATCTGTTCTGGAAGGCCCAGAATTCCCAGATTTTTTTTACCTCTTCTGGAATTCCTGGAATTGCCAATTTTTTTTTACCTGTTCCAGAATTCCCAGAATTCCAAGAATTCCCATTTTTTTAACCTGTTCCAGAATCCCAGAATTCCCTTTTTTTTAAACCTGTTCCAGAATTCCCGGCATTCCCAGAATTCCCAAATTCCTTTTTTTTAATCTGTTCTGGAATTCCCAAAATTCCCATTTTTGAACCCGTTCTGAATTCTCTGAATTCCCTTTTTTTTATTTACCTGTTCCAGAATTCCCAGAATGGCCAGAATTCCCATTTTTTTAACCTGTTCCAGAATCCCAGAATTCCCAGAATTTTGATTTTTTTTTTTTTACCTGTTCCCGAATCCCTGTAATCAATTCCCGGAATCAATTCCCGTTATTCCCAGGATTATTCCCGTTATTCCCGGGATGATTCCCGTTGTTATTCCCGTTATTCCCGGAATTATTCCCATTGTTATTCCCGTTGTTATTCCCGGGATGATTCCCGTTGTTATTCCCGGCATTATTCCCGGAATGATTCCCGTTGTTATTCCCAGAATTATTCCCGTTATTCCCAGAATCAATCCCCATCATTCCCGTTGTTATTCCCGTTATTCCCGCTGTTATTCCCGTTGTTATTCCCGTTGTTATTCCCGGGATGATTCCCGTTGTTATTCCCGTTGTTATTCCCGGGATTTTTCCCGTTGTTATTCCCGTTATTCCCGGAATGATTCCCGTTGTTATTCCCGTTGTTATTCCCGTTGTCATTCCCAGAATTATTCCCGTTATTCCCGGAATGATTCCCGTTGTTATTCCCGTTGTTATTCCCGGCATTATTCCCGTTGTTATTCCCGTTATTCCCGGAATGACTCCCGTTGTTATTCCCGGAATTATTCCCGGCATTATTCCCGTTGTTATTCCCGTTTTTATTCCCGTTTTTCCCGGGATGATTCCCGTTGTTATTCCCGGAATTATTCCCGGCATTATTCCCATTGTTATTCCCGTTTTTCCCGGGATGATTCCCGTTGTTATTCCCGTTTTTCCCGGATGATTCCCGTTGTTATTCCCGGAATTATTCCCGGCATTATTCCCGTTGTTATTCCCGTTATTCCCGGGATGATTCCCGTTGTTATTCCCGTTTTTCCCGGGATGATTCCCGTTGTTATTCCCGTTATTCCCGGGATTATTCCCGTTATTCCCGTTGTTATTCCCGTTTTTCCCCACCTGTTGTGGAACGCTGCCCGGTGGTCGCTCAGCACCACCCCCGGGATATCCCGGGATCTCAGGAACCTCTGGAATGACGAGGGGGGGAGGGGCTGGGAATGTTCCGGCTCCCGCAGGGAAACGCCGGAGCCGGAGCCACGGAGCACATCCAGGAGATGCTGCACCTGGAAAAGGACACGGAATTCCAGGAATTCCGGGAATAACGGGAATTCCAGAGGGGCTCCGCGATGAGGGGAGGGAGCTGAAATCCGGCTGGAAATCCCGGATTTGGGCTGGGAATATCCATGGAAAAGGGAATTCGGGATCAGCAATGGGGAGGGTTGGGATGGAATTCCCAGTGGGAATTTGGGATGGAGTTTCCACTGGGAATTTGGGATGGAATTCCCATTGGGAATTTGGGATGCAATTTCAAGTGGGAATTTGCTTGGAATTCCCATTGGGAATCTGGGATGGAATTCCCATTGGGAATTTGGGATGGAATTCCCAGTAGGAATTTGCTTGGAATTCCCAGTGGGAATCTGGGAGGGAATTCCCATTGGGAATTTTGGAAGGAACTGCCATTGGGAATTTAGGATCGAATTCCTACTGGGAATTTGGAAATGGAATTCCCATTGGGAATTTGGGATGGAATTTCCAGTATGAATTTGCTTGGAATTCCCATTGGGAATCTGGGATGGAATTCCCATTGGGAATTTGGGATGGAATTCCCAGTAGGAATTTGCTTGGAATTCCCAGTGGGAATCTGGGAGGGAATTCCCATTGGGAATTTTGGAAGGAATTGCCATTGGGAATTTAGGATCAAATTCCTACTGGGAATTTGGGAATGGAATTCCCAGTGGGAATTTGGGATGGAATTCCCAGTGGGAATTTGGGATGGAATTCTCAGTGGGAATTTGGGATGGAATTTCCAGTATGAATTTGCTTGGAATTCCCATTGGGAATCTGGGATGGAATTCCCATTGGGAATTTGGGATGGAATTTCAATTGGGAATTTGCTTGGAATTCCCATTGGGAATCTGGGAGGGAATTCCAATTGGGAATTTGGGAAGGAATTCCTACGGGGAATTTGGGAATGGAATTCCCAGTGGGAATTTGGGATGGAATTCCCAGTGGGAATTTTAAAGGTTGGAATTCCCAGTGGGAATTTGGGATGGAATTCTCACTGGGAATTTGGGATGGAGCTTCCAGTGGGAATTTGGGAATGGAATTCTCAGTGGGAATTTGGGATGGAATTTCCATTGGGAATTTGGAAATGATGGAATTCCCATTGGGAATTTCGGAAGGAATTGCCATTGGGAATTTGGAATGGAATTCCAAGTGGGAATTTGGGAATGGAATTTCCTGACCTGGGAATCCACGGATTGGTTCTGGCGGGAAATGGGATCCGTGTGCATCCAGAGCACGGAGTTGTTCCGGAGAGAAACCTGGAAAACAGGAAAAAACCGGGAAAATCCCCTGGGATGGGAATTCCTGGGAAACTCAGGGAATTCCAAGAGAAATTCAGGGAATTCCAGGGAAATGGAGCCCCTGGGAGGGAATCCCAGACCTGGCCCAGCTCCAGGAAGGCCCCGACGTTCTCCAGGCGCAGCGGGAACTTCTCCTGCTCCATGTCAAACACCAGCCGGGAGCTGCCGATGTAATCGAAGGTCTCCTGGAAAACAGGGAAATTCCCGGAATTCTGGGGTGGGGGAGGGGAAAGGGGAAAAGGGGAAATTGGGAAGAGGGGGAAAGTTCCCTCCCAAGGGCTGCTCCAGGATCCGGGGTTGATCCCCAGGATCTGGGGCTGGGATTGATCCCAAGGATTTGGGGCTGGGATTGATCCCGAGGATCTGGGACTGGGATTGATCCCAAGGATTTGGGGCTCAGATTGATCCCAAGGATCTGGGGCTGGGATTAATCCTGAGGATTTGGGGCTGGGATTGATCCCAAGGATTTGGGGCTGGGATTGATCCCAAGGATCTGGGACTGGGATTGATCCCAAGGATTTGGGGCTCAGATTGATCCCAAGGATCTGGGGCTGGGATTGATCCCGAGGATTTGGGGCTGGGATTGATCCCAAGGATTTGGGGCTGGGACGGATCTGGAAGATTTGGGGCTGGGATTGATCCCAAGGATTTGGGGCTGGGATTGATCCTGAGGATTTGGGGCTGGTCCCAAGGATCTGGGACTGGGATCCCAAGGATCTGGGGCAGATCCCAAGGATTTAAGGCTGGGATCCTGAGGATCTGGGGTGGATGCCAAGGATTTGGGGCCAATCCCATGGATTTAGGGCTGGATCCCATGGATTTGGGGCTGGGATGCCAAGGATTTGGGGCAGATCCCAAGGATTTAGGGCTGGATCCCGAGGATCTGGGGCGGATCCCATAGATTTAGGGCTGGATCCCGAGGACCTGGGGTGGATCCCAAGGATTTGGGGCAGATCCCATGGATTTAGGACTGGATCCTGAGGATTTAGGACTGGGATCCCAAGGATGTGGGGCAGATCCCAAGGATTTAGGGCTGGATCCCAAGGATCTGGGGCGGATCCCATGACTTTATGGCTGGATCCCGAGGATGTGGGGTGGATCCCAGGGGATCCCAGCTCTCACCCCCTGGAAGAAGACGAACAGGACGTTCCTGGGGAGCTGCAGGGCCCCCGGCGCCGCCTGCAGGGCCTGGGCAGCCGCCAGCAGCGCCACGAAGGAGCCGACGGCCGCCTCGGCCCCCGGCGCCACGTTCCAGAAAAAGGAGTGGCTGTCCACCTGGAAAAGTGGGAAAATATGGGAATGGGACAGGGAAACGAGTGGCTGTCCACCTGGAAAAGTGGGAAAATATGGGAATGGGACAGGAAAACGAGTGGCTGTCCACCTGGAAAAGTGGGAAAATATGGGAATGTTCCAGAAAAACGAGTGGCTGTCCACCTGGAAAAGTGGGAAAATATGGGAATGGGACAGGGAAATACTGGGAATGGGACAGGGAAATACTGGGAATGGGACAGGGAAATACTGGGAATGGGACAGGGAAATACTGGGAATGAGACAGAAAAAAGAGTGGCTGTCCACCTGGAAAAATGGGAAAATAGTGGGAATGTTACAGGGAAACGAGTGGCTGTCCACCTGGAAAAATGGGAAAATATGGGAATGGGACAGGGAAATACTGGGAATGGGACAGGAAAACGAGTGGCTGTCCACCTGGAAAAGTGGGAAATACTGGGAATGGGACAGGGAAATACTGGGAATGGGACAGGGAAACAAGTGGCTGTCCACCTGGAAAAATGGGAAAATATGGGAATGTTCCAGAAAAACAAGTGGCTGTCCACCTGGAAAAGTGGGAAAATATGGGAATGGGACAGGGAAATACTGGGAATGGGACAGGGAAATACTGGGAATGGGACAGGGAAACGAGTGGCTGTCCACCTGGAAAAGTGGGAAAATATGGGAATGTTCCAGAAAAACGAGTGGCTGTCCACCTGGAAAAATGGGAAAATACTGGGAATGGGACAGGGAAATACTGGGAATAGGACAGGGAAACGAGTGGCTGTCCATCTGGAAAAGTGGGAAATACTGGGAATGGGACAGGGAAATACTGGGAATGGGACAGGAAAACGAGTGGCTGTCCACCTGGAAAAGTGGGAAAATATGGGAATGTTCCAGAAAAACGAGTGGCTGTCCACCTGGAAAAATGGGAAAATATGGGAATGAGACAGGGAAACAAGTGGCTGTCCACCTGGAAAAATGGGAAAAATATGGGAATGGGACAGGGAAATACTGGGAATGGGACAGGGAAACGAGTGGCTGTCCACCTGGAAAAGTGGGAAAATATGGGAATGGGACAGGGAAATACTGGGAATGTTCCAGAAAAACGAGTGGCTGTCCACCTGGAAAAATGGGAAAATAGTGGGAATGAGACAGGGAAATACTGGGAATGTTCCAGAAAAACGAGTGGCTGTCCACCTGGAAAAATGGGAAAAATACTGGGAATGGGACAGGAAAACACAGGGAATGAGACAGGAAAAGACTGGGAATGAGACAGGAAAATACTGGGAACGTTCCAGAAAAAAGAGTGGCTGTCCACCTGGAAAAACAGGGAAAATAGTGGGAATCAGCCAGGATTTTCCCAGGGATTTTCCCAGGGATTTTTCTATGATTTTCCCAGGATTTTTCCAGTATTTCCCCAGGGATTTTCCCATGATTTTCCCAGGGATTTTCCCAGTATTTCCCCAGGGATTTTTCCATGATTTTCCCAGGGATTTCCCCATGCTTTTTCCATGCTTTTCCCCAGGATTCACCCGTGTGGCCGCCAGGATCAGGCGCTGCTCAGGCTCCACCTTCCCCGAGGCATTGATGGGTTTCAGGGAGCTCCAGATGTTGTAATCCAGCAGGGGGTCACACACAATCTCTGGGAAAAGAAAACAAAAATTCCAGGAGTTGGGATTGCTCCAGGGAAAAATGGGAAAAAACAGAAAATTCTGATGAAAATCTGGAAAAAAATGGAATTTTTGTGGGATTTTTGTGGAAAAAAAACGAAGGAATTGATGAGGTACAGGGAGCTCCAGATGTGTAATCCAGCAGGGGGTCACACACAATCTCTGGGGAAAAAAAATAAAAATTCCAGGAGTTGGGATTGCTCCAGGGAAAAATGGGAAAAAACAGAAAATTCTGATGAAAATCTGGAAAAAAATTGAATTTTTGGGGATTTTTGTGAAAAAAAAAAACGAAGGAATTGATGAGGTACAGAGAGCTCCAGATGTTGTAATCCAGCAGGGTCACACACAATCTCTGGGGAAAAAATTAAAATTCCAGGAGTTGGGATTGCTCCAGGGAAAAATGGGAAAAAATAGAAAATTCTGCTGAAAATCTGGAAAAAAATTGAATTTTTGTGGAAAAAAAATAAGGAATTGATGAGGGAGCTCCAGATGTTGCAATCCAGCAGGGATGTCAAAAGGGGAAAAAAAAAAATTCAAGGAATTGGGATTGCTAAAGGGAAAAATGAAAAAAATCTGAAAATTCTGCTACAAAAATGGGAGAAAATGGAATTTCTGTGGAATTTTTTTTCCAGAAATCCTTGGAAAAGAGGGAAGGATTGATGGGATGCAGGATGGAAGTGAGGAAAGGATCCCAAAGAAGATTTGGGAAAAGCAGAAACCAGCCCAGGCTGGTTCTGGGAGCTCAGAAATGAGGCACAGCTCGAGCAAATCCCCCTGAATCCCCCTGGAAGGGGCAGATCCGGGTGGGAATTTTCCTGGAATTCCCAGGAAAAGTGGGAATGTGGAGCTGGGTTGGTGCTGCAGGAGCTGCAAGTGACTGAGCTGAATTGATGCTGTAAAATTGACTTGGATTGGTGCAGGAATGGCTGCAATGCTCACCTGGGCTGATGCTGAAGGTGCTCTGCAGCGAGCTGCAGGTGCAGGAATGGCTGCAGTGGCTGTAAATGCTCACCTGGGTTGATGCTGAAGGTGCAATGGCTGCAATGGCTGCAATGGCTGCAATGCTGCCCTGGGCTGATGCAGGAATGGCTGTAAATGCAGCAGGGCTCACCTGGGCTGATGCTGAAGGTGCAATGGCTGCAATGCTCACCTGGGCTGATGCTGAAGGTGCAATGGCTGCAATGGCTGCAATGCTCACCTGGGTTGATGCTGAAGGTGCTCTGCAGCGAGCTGCAGGTGCAATGGCTGCAATGGCTGCAATGGCTGCAATGCTCACCTGGGTTGATGCTGCAGGTGCAATGGCTGCAATGCTGCCCTGGGCTGATGCAGGAATGGCTGTAAATGCTCACCTGGGTTGATGCTGAAGGTGCTCTGCAGCGAGCTGCAGGTGCAATGCTGCCCTGGGCTGATGCTGAAGGTGCAATGGCTGCTATGGCTGCAATGGCTGCAATGCTCACCTGGGCTGATGCAGGAATGGCTGCAATGGCTGCAATGGCTGCAATGCTGCCCTGGGCTGATGCAGGAATGGCTGCAGTGGCTGTAAATGCTCACCTGGGTTGATGCTGAAGGTGCTCTGCAGCGAGCTGCAGGTGCAATGCTCCCCTGGGCTGATGCAGGAATGGCTGCAATGGCTGCAATGGCTGCAATGCTCACCTGGGCTGATGCTGAAGGTGCAATGGCTGCAATGCTCACCTGGGCTGATGCAGCAATGGCTGCAATGGCTGCAATGGCTGTAAATGCTGCCCTGGGTTGATGCTGAAGGTGCAATAGCAGCAATGCTGCCCTGGGCTGGTGCAGGAATGGCTGCAGTGGCTGTAAATGCTCACCTGGGTTGATGCTGAAGGTGCTCTGCAGGGAGCTGCAGGTGCAATGGCTGCAATGGCTGCAATGCTGCCCTGGGCTGATGCAGCAATGGCTGCAATGGCTGCAATGGCTGCAATGATCACCTGGCTGATGCAGCAATGGCTGCAATGGCTGCAGTGGCTGCAATGGCTGCAATGCTGCCCTGGGCTGGTGCAGGAATGGCTGTAAATGCAGCAGGGCTCACCTGGGTTGATGCTGAAGGTGCTCTGCAGCGAGCTGCAGGTGCAATGGCTGCAATGCTGCCCTGGGCTGATGCAGGAATGGCTGCAGTGGCTGTAAATGCTCACCTGGGTTGATGCTGAAGGTGCAGTGGCTGCAATGCTGCCCTGGGCTGATGCAGGAATGGCTGCAGTGGCTGTAAATGCTCACCTGGGTTGGTGCTGAAGGTGCTCTGCAGCGAGCTGCAGGTGCAATGCTGCCCTGGGCTGATACTGAAGGTGCAATGGCTGCAATGCTGCCCTGGGCTGGTGCAGGAATGGCTGTAAATGCAGCAGGGCTCACCTGGGTTGATGCTGAAGGTGCTCTGCAGCGAGCTGCAGGTGCAATACTGCCCTGGGTTGATGCTGAAGGTGCAATAGCAGCAATGCTGCCCTGGGCTGATGCAGAAATGGCTGTAAATGCAGCAATACTCACCTGGGTTGATGCTGAAGGTGCAATGGCTGCAATGGCTGCAATGCTGCCCTGGGCTGATGCAGGAATGGCTGCAATGGCTGCAATGCTGCCCTGGGCTGGTGCAGGAATGGCTGTAAATGCAGCAGGGCTCACCTGGGTTGATGCTGAAGGTGCTCTGCAGCGAGCTGCAGGTGCAATGGCTGCAATGCTGCCCTGGGCTGATGCAGGAATGGCTGCAGTGGCTGCAATACTCACCTGGGCTGATGCTGAAGGTGCAGGGGCTGCAATGCTCACCTGGGTTGATGCTGAAGGTGCTCTGCAGCGAGCTGCAGGTGCAATGGCTGCAATGCTGCCCTGGGCTGATACTGAAGGTGCAATGGCTGTAAATGCAGCAGGGCTCACCTGGGTTGATGCTGAAGGTGCTCTGCAGCGAGCTGCAGGTGCAATGGCTGCAATGCTGCCCTGGGCTGATACTGAAGGTGCAATGGCTGTAAATGCAGCAGGGCTCACCTGGGTTGATGCTGAAGGTGCAATGGCTGCAATGCTGCCCTGGGCTGATGCTGAAGGTGCAATGGCTGCTATGGCTGCAATGGCTGCAATGCTCACCTGGGCTGATGCAGCAATGGCTGCAGTGGCTGCAATGGCTGCAATGCTGCCCTGGGCTGGTGCAGGAATGGCTGTAAATGCAGCAGGGCTCACCTGGGTTGATGCTGAAGGTGCTCTGCAGGGAGCTGCGCCGCATGCAGGTGACGGTGCTGGCGGCCGCGTGCATGTGGGACTGCAGCTGCATGGCGCACAGCGGGAACCGCGGCGGCCCCGCGGCCACCGGCACGTTGTGGGCACGGAAACACTGCGGGAAACCGGAGTCAGAGACGGGAAACCCTCGGGAAAAATTCGGGAATTTTTGTGGGGTTAAAAAAAATTTTTGGTGTTTTTTTTAAAGGATTTTTAATAGATTTTTTACGGATTTTTAATGGATTTTTTACGGATTTTTAATGGATTTTTAATTAATATTTATGAGTTTGTTACGGATTTTTAATGACTTTTTACAGGTTTTTAACCGGTTTTTAGCTGGTTTTATATAGATTTTTAATGGATTTTTTCAGGTTTTTAACGGATTTTTAATGGATTTTTTGTAGGTTTTATACAGTTTTTTAATGGATTTTTTACGGATTTTTAATCAATTTTTATGAGTTTGTTACGGATTTTTAATGATTTTTTTTACAGGTTTTTAACCGGTTTTTAGCTGGTTTTATATAGATTTTTAATGGATTTTTACAGGTTTTAAACAGATTTTTAAGGTGTTTTTGTGGGTTTTATACAGTTTTTTAATGGATTTTTTACGGATTTTTAATTAATTTTTATGAGTTTGTTACGGATTTTTAATGATTTTTTTACAGGTTTTTAAGCGGTTTTTAGCTGGTTTTCTATAGATTTTTAATGGATTTTTTACAGGTGTTTAACAGATTTTTAAAGGATATTTAGTGGGTTTTATACAGTTTTTAATGGATTTATTACGGATTTTTAATTAAATTTTATGAGTTTGTTACAGATTTTTAATGATTTTTTTACAAGTTTTGAATCGGTTTTTAGTTGGTTTTATACAGATTTTTAATGGATTTTTACAGATTTTTAATGGATTTTTAAAGGATTTTAGTGGCTTTTATACAGTTTTTAATTTTTACGGATTTTTAATTAATTTTTATTTTATACAGTTTTTTAATGGATTTTTTTACAAGTTTTGAATCGGTTTTTTAGTTGGTTTTATTTTTAATTTTTAATTTTTTATGAGTTTTTAAAGGATTTTTAATGATTTTTTTACAGTTTTGAATGGATTTTTAGTTGGTTTTATATAGATTTTTAATGGATTTTTTAACAGGTTTTTAACAGATTTTTTTAAGGATATTTAGTGGTTTTATATAGATTTTTAATGGATTTTACAGGTTTTTAACAGATTTTTAATGGATTTTTTGTAGGCTTTATACAGTTTTTTAATGGATTTTTAATCAATTTTTATGAGTTTGTTACGGATTTTTAATGATTTTTTTTACAGGTTTTTAACCGGTTTTTAGCTGGTTTTATATAGATTTTTAATGGATTTTTAATGGGTTTTATACAGATTTTTAAATGAGTTTTGAATGCATTTTTAACAAATTTTTAATGGCTTTGTAATGGATTTTTTACTGATTTTTTATTAATTTTAAATGGTTTTTCAACGGATTTTTTACAGATTTTTTAAAGGATTTTCAATGAGTTTTTAATGGATTTTTATGATTGTTTTTAAGATTTTTACAGGATTTTTTTTACAGATCAGATTTTTTTACAGATTTTTAGAGGAGTTTTTTTACAGATTTCTAGTAATTTTTTAATAGATTTTTAATGCATTTTAACAGGTTTTTAATGGATTTTTATGATTGCTTTTTACAGATTTTTTACAGGTTTTTTTACAGTATTTTTTTTTTTTTTACAGATTTCTAGTAATTTTTTAATAGATTTTTAATGCATTTTAACAGGTTTTTAATGGATTTTTATGATTGTTTTTTACAGATTTTTACAGGATTTTTTTTTACAGATCAGATTTTTTTACACATTTTAACAGGTTTTTAATTTCTAGTATTTTTAATAGATTTTTGCATTTTAACAGATTTTTAATGGATTTTTATGATTTTTTTTTACAGATTTTTACAGGATTTTTTTTTACAGATCAGATTTTTTTACAGATTTTTAGAGGGTTTTTTTACAGATTTCTAGTAATTTTTTAATAGATTTTTAATGCATTTTAAGGGGTTTTTAATGGATTTTCAACAGATTTTTCAAGGATTTTTGGAGCACCTCTTTGATGACTTCGGTTTCGTTGGCGTCCTGCAGCAGGAAAATGGGGAAGGGGAAATCCTCATAGGAGACCCCAGAGCCCAGGGGGTTCCAGATGGAGCCATTGCAATGAGCAAACTGGGGCCCGTGCTGCTCTGAGTACAGCCCTGGGAATGGGGGAAAAAATGGGAAAAATGGTGAAAAATTGGGGGAAATCATAGTGAAAAAATGGGGGAAATATGAGGGGAAAAATGTGTGGAAAAATGGGGGAAATGGTGAAAAACGTAGAGAAAATGAGGGGAAAAAATGGGGAAAAACGTAGGGAAAAATGAGAGGAAAAATGGGGGAAATGGTGAAAAACACAGAGAAAAGTGAGGGGGAAAAATGGGGAGAAAAACGTAGAGAAAAATGAGGGGGGAAAATGGTGAAAAATACAGAGAAAAATGAGAGGGGAAAATGGGGGAAATGCTGAAAAATATAGAGAAAAATGAGGGGGAAAATGGGTAAAAACGTAGAGAAAAATGAGGGGGGAAAATTGGGAAATTGGTGAAAAACATAGAGAAAAATGTGAGGAAAAATGGGGCAAATGGGAAAATGGGGGAAATCATAGTGAAAAAATGGGGGAAATATGAGAGAAAAAATGTGTGAAAAATGGGGAAATGGTGAAAAACATAGAGAAAAAAAGAGAGGAAAAATGGGGAAATATGGGGGAAATTATAGTGAAAAATGGTGAATATATGAGGGGAAAAATGTGTGAAAAAATGGAATAAAAGGGTGAAAAAATGGGGGAAATCTGAGGGAGGTTCCAACAGAGCCATTGCAGTGAGCGAACTGCAGCCTGTGCTGCTCTGAGTACAAATCTGGGAATGGGGGAAAAAATGGGGAAAATGAGGAGAAAAAATGGGGAAAAAATAGGGAAAATATAAGAAAAGTATGAGGAAAACATGAAGAAAATGAGAGGAAAATATGGAGGAAAAATGGGGGGGAAATGGGGGGAAATATGAGGGAAAATGGGGAAATATGGGGGGAATACAGGGGGGAAATGAGGGGAAAAATGAGGGGGGAAATGGGAAATGACAAGAAAAAATGGGAAAAATAGGAAAAAATGAGAGCAAATGGGAATTTTCCTCACCAAATCCATCATTGGGACATTTCAATCCTGGGGAAAATCCTTGGGAAGGGGCGGGAGAGGCAGCGGCCACGGCCAGGCCGGAGATCCGGGAAGTTCCCTTCAGCTGCATCAAAACTTCCCTGGAAAAGGGAAAACAGGGCTGGAATCAGGGATTGATTCATAAAGAATTGAAATCTGGGGATAAATTATGGAAATGAAGGAAAAAATCCCCGGATTTTTATGAGGGAAGGGCCCAAAATGGTGGAAAATCAACAAGGCGGCAAATCTGGGAAATTCCCCTCAGAAGCAGCAAAACCTCCTTGGAAAAGAAAATGGGGCTGGAATCAGGGATTGATTCATAAAGAATTGAAATCTGGGGATAAATTATGGAAATGAAGGAAAAAATCCCCGGATTTTTATGAGGGAAGGGCCCAAAATGGTGGAAAATCAACAAGGCCGCAAATCTGGGAAATTCCCCTCAGAAGCAGCAAAACCTCCTTGGAAAAGAGAAAATGGGGCTGGAATCAGGGATTGATTCATAAAGAATTGAAATCTGGGGATAAATTATGGAAATGAAGGAAAAAATCCCCGGATTTTTATGAGGGAAGGGCCCAAAATGGTGGAATATCAACAAGGCCGCAAATCTGGGAAGTTCCCCTCAGAAGCAGCAAAACCTCCTTGGAAAAGAGAAAATGGGGCTGGAATCAGGGATTGATTCATAAAGAATTGAAATCTGGGGATAAATTATGGAAATGAAAGAAAAAACTCTGGATTTTTATCTTGGAAGGGCCCAAAATGAGGGAAAAATCAACAGGGAGAAAATTCCATCCACGTCTTTCTCGCTTTTCTCAGCAAAAGGAGTCCAAATCAATCCCAGGTTTAATTTCTCCTTTTTTTTCATTAAATCATGGATCAATATTCCATGGATATGAGGTCCCAATTCCAGGAAAAAAAGAAGGAAAACCCAAGTTTAGCACAGAATAAATCCCACAATCCTGGTAAAACCAGGAATTCTCCAAGCCCCGAACACAGGACGTGGCAGGACGTGGAAAATGGGATTTGATCCCGAATTTTTGGGGTTCCCAATCCCAAAAAAAAACCTGACCTGGAGAAGAGGTTCCCATCCAGCAGGATCATGTAGGGGGGGTGAGGCCCTTTGGAAAGGGCCCATTCCAAATCTTCCTCCTTTTCCACCACGTGGATCACGCCCGTGTCCCCGCTGAGCGACGCTGGGGGATGGAAAAATCGGGATCAGCCCCTCGGAATTCCCAGAAAATTCCCTTCAAAGTCTGGGGTTTTCCAGGGAAAACTGGGGGAAGGGACTGAGGGGTTGAGGTGAAGAGCGGTAGGATGGAAATGTGGGATTTGTCCCCTCAGAATTCCCAAAATTCCCATGAAAAGCAAGGCAGGAGGATAAGGAATTTAGGGAAGAGCAGTGGGATGGAAATGTGGGATTTGTCCCCTCAGAATTCCAGGGAATTCCTCCAAATTCCACAGTTTTCCATGGAAAAGCAGTGGAGGGGACTGAAGAGTTTAGGGAAGAGCAGTGGGATGGAAATGTGGGATTTGCCCCCTCAAAATTCCCAAAATTCCATGGAAAAGCAGAGCAGGGGTCTGAGCGGCTCACACTGGATCACCAGGGGAGTCCCTCACACCCCACAGAATTCCCAAAATTCCCAAATTCCCAAATTCCCAAATTCCCATGACTCTCACACATCCAGGATCACCAGGAGGCTCCCTCAGCCACCCCCCAGAATTCTCAAATTCCCAGAATTCCCAGAAAATTCCCAGAAAATTCCCAGATTCTCACACTGGCAGCCGATCTGGTGCGTGGCGTTGAGCAGGCGCACGCAGGGCGCCGTGTGCTTCCCTCAGCCACCCCCCAGAATTCCCAAACTCCCAGAACTCCCAAAATTCCCAGAAAATTCCCAGAATTCCCAAACTCCCAGAACTCCCAAAATTCCCAGAAAATTCCCAGAATTCCCAGAGAATTCCCAGATTCTCACACTGGCAGCCGATCTGGTGCGTGGCGTTGAGCAGGCGCACGCAGGGCGCCGTGTGCTTCCCTCAGCCACCCCCCAGAATTCCCAAATTCCCAAAATTCCCAAAAAATTCCCAGAACTCCCAAACTCCCAGAACTCCCAAAATTCCCAGAGAATTCCCAGAATTCCCAGAGAATTCCCAGATTCTCACACTGGCAGCCGATCTGGTGCGTGGCGTTGAGCAGGCGCACGCAGGGCGCCGTGTGGTTCAAGGAAATGTAAATTTTCCTTTCCACAGAATTCCCCAAGCACGGCCCTGGCAGGAAAAAAAATGGGAATGAGCTGGGAAAAACCCTTTTCCTGGTTTTTGTCATCCCAAAAAATCTGGGAATGGGATGGGGGAAAAGGGGGAAAATTCTCCTTCCTGGTTTTTTTTAAGCTCCAAAATCTGAGAATGAGTTGGGGGATAGAAATTTTTTTCATGGTTTTTTTTTTTTTTTGGTTTTTTGGTTTTTTGGTTTGTTTTGTTTTGTTTTTTGTTTTGTTTGTTTTTGTTTGTTCGTTTTTGGGTTTTTGGTTGGTTGGGGTTTGTTGGTGTTTTTTTTTAAATTTTTGTTTGTTTTTTTTTTTAATCCCAGGAGCTCCCAAAAGTTGGGAATGAGAGTCAATGGGGACCCCAAAAGGGTCAATGGGGACCCGAAAAAGGGTTAATGGGAACCCCAAAAAGGCCATTAGGGACCCCAAAAAGGTCACAGGGGACCCGAAAAAGTCCATTAGGGACCCCAAAAGGGTCAATGGGAACCCAAAAGGGTCACTGGGGACCCCAAAAGGGTCAATGAGAACCCCAAAAGGATCATTGGGGACCCCAAAAGGATCATTGGGGACCCCAAAAGGACCATTAGGGACCCCAAAAGAGCCCCCTGACCCTTCCCCCTCCCCCTCCCCTCCCCCCCCCCAGGCCTCACCCGCCGCCAGCGCGGCCACGAGCAGCGCGCGGAGCATCCTCAGGCAGCTGCCGAGCATTGCCGGGGAATCCCGGGCCGTTCCCAGGGAATCCCGGGCCATTCCCGGGAAATCCGGCTCTTCCGGAAAACGCTGCACTTCCGCAATGGGAGCGGAAGTGACGTCATGAGCGCGGTGCCGCTTCCGGGGCAGTTCCGCGGTGCCGACGTGGAGGTTCCGGGTTGAGGCCGGGCCGGTGCGGCGCCATGCTGACCAAATTCGAGACCAAATCGGCGCGGGTGAAAGGTGAAAATGGCGAGAAAAGCGGGAAAAACGGGAAAAGCGGGAGCTGGGGGATGGAGGGAGCTGGGGGTGAGGCGGGGGAGAGCTTTGGGGCGGCGGAGTTGTGAGGGGAAGGTGGAATTCCGTCATGGAGGGGAGGGAGAGTCCTGAGGGGATCAGCCTGGAGAAAAGGGGGATCCAGGGGGATTTGGGATCTGCCGGGGGAAATTTGGGATCTGATCCCAGGGAATGGGACAGGACAGGAGGGAACGGCCTCGAGCTGGGCCAGGGTGGGAAATTTGGGATGATTTTTCCATGGAAAAGGGGTTGGGAAGCGTTCATTTCAATTTTTCCCATCCTTTTTCCCATTTTTCCCTCTATTTTTCCCATCCCTTTTCCCATTTTCCCCATTATTTTTCCCATTCATTTTTCCCTCTATTTTTCCCATCCCTTTTCCCATTTTCCCTATTATTTTTCCCATTCATTTTTCTCATTATTTTTCCCTTTTCCCATCATTTTTCTCTCCCCACTGTGTGTTTCAGGGCTGTCGTTCCACCCGAAGCGGCCCTGGGTGCTGAGCAGCCTCCACAACGGGGTGATCCAGCTCTGGGACTATCGCATGTGCACCCTCATCGACAAGTTTGATGAACATGATGGTGAGTTGGGGAGAAAAACGGGGGAAAAAATGGGAATTCTGGGGGGAAAAATGGGAATTCTGGGGGGAAAAATGGGAATTCTGCTCTGGGACTATCGCATGTGCACCCTCATCGACAAGTTCGATGAACATGATGGTGAATTGGGGGGAAAAATGGGAAAAAAATGGGAAAAAATGGGAATTATGGGGGGAAAAATGGGGAAAAAATGGAAATTATGGGGGAAAAATGGGAATTTGGGGAAAAAAACGGGAAAAAAAGGGAATTCTTGGGGGAAAATGAGAATTCTGCTCTGGGACTATTGCATGTGCACCCTCATCGACAAGTTTGATGAACATGATGGTGAGTTGGGGGGAAAAATGGGAAAAAAATGGGAATTCTGGGGAAAAAATGGGAATTCTGGGGGAAAAATGGGAATTCTGGAAAAATGGGAATTGGGGAAAAAACAGGAATTCTGGGGGGAAAAATGGGAATTCTGCCCTCATCGACAAGTTCGACAAGCACGACGGTGATTGGGGGAAACAGGAAAAAAATGGGGAAAAAATGGGAATTCTGGGGGGGAAAATGGGAATTCTGGGAAAAAAACGGGAATTCTGGGGGGAAAAATGGGAATTCGGGGGGGAAAAAACAGGAATTCTGGGGGGAAAAATGGGAATTCTGCCCTCATCGACAAGTTCGACGAGCACGACAGTGATTTGGGGGGAAAATGGGAATTTTGGGAAAAAAAGGGAATTTTTGGGGAAAATGGGAATTCTGGGGGGAAAAATGGGGAAAAAATGGGAATTCTGGGAAAAAAATGGGAATTCTGGGGGAAAAATGGGGATTTTGGGGAAAAACGGGAATTCTGGGATCCTTGATTCCAGGGATTTTTGGGATGAATTCCAGGGATTTTTGGGATGGATTCCAGGGAATTTTTGGGATGGATTCCCAAAATTTCCCTCCCTTCCAAGGAGGATTTTTGGGATCTGGGAAAAGCTCCCAGGATCCAGGTGGGATTTTGGGATTCTCCTGCTCCAGAAAATTCCCAGATCCCTTAAAAAAACCCCAAATTTGGGGTCAGGATTTTGAGGCAATTCCTGATTTTTTTTTTTTTAATTTTTCCATGGAATAAACCAGCAAAAACGAGGAGAAAAATCCTCAAAAAAAAAAAAAAAAAAAAAAACAAAAACAAGAATCACTCCCAATAATCCAATTTTTGGGATTTTCCCAGAATTTGGGATTTCCTGGGAAGTTTTTTGGGAATTCCAGGGGATTTTTCCCTTCCAGGACCTGTCAGAGGGATCGATTTCCACAAGCAGCAGCCGCTCTTTGTTTCCGGGGGCGACGACTACAAAATCAAGGTGGGAAATTCCCAATTTTTTCCCTTTTTTTTCCCAAAAAAAAAAAAAAAAATTCAGATCCTGGAAGAGCCCAGCTCGGGATTTGTGGGAATAAAATTTGGGAATTGGGATTTGTGGATTTGAGGGGGAAATCTGGGATGGAAAGTTGGGTTAAGGTGGGAAAATGGAGGGGAAATTTGGGAAAAAATCCTGGAATAAAAGGGAAAATTCTGGGGAAAAAATGGGAATTTTGGGTTGTTTTCTAACAAAATTTGGGAATTTGTTCCCCAAAATTTGGGAATTGGGAATTGGGAAATGAGGGGGAAGTCTGGGATGGAAAATTGGGTTAAGGTGGGAAAATGGAGGGGAATTTTGGAATAAAGGGGAAAAATTCCTGGAATAAAAGGGAAAATTCCTGGGGAAAAAAAGTGGGAATTTTGGGAATTATTTTCCCAAAAGAATTGTGGGATTTGTGGAATTTCAGGTATGGAATTACAAACTGAGGCGCTGCCTCTTCACTCTGCTGGGACACCTGGATTACATCAGGACCACCTTCTTCCACCATGTGAGAATTTGGGAATTCTGGGAATTTTTGGGAATTCTGGGAATCTCCTGGAGGAATTGATGGGAATTCCCTGTGGGAATCTCCAGTGGGAATCTCTTCTGCCAGGAATTTTCCTCGTGGGAGTTCTGCTTTGTACTTTCACTTTTAATTTTAATTTAATTTTAGTTTTAGTTTTAATTTAATTTTAGTTTTAATTTTAATTTTAATTTTGATTTTGATTTTGATTTTAATTTTGATTTTAATTTTAATTTTAATTTTAATTTAAATTTAATTTTAATTTTGATTTTAATTTTAATTTTAATTTTCCCAGGAATATCCTTGGATCCTGAGTGCTTCTGATGACCAAACCATCCGGGTGTGGAACTGGCAGTCCCGGACCTGTGTCTGGTGAGAGTCCCAGAACTCCCCTGGAATTTCCTGGAATTTTTTTCTGGAAATTTTCTGGAATTTCACTGGAATTTTTCTGGAAATTTTCTGGCATTTTCGTGGAAATTTCTGGGATTTTCCTAGAATTTTTCTGGAATTTTCCTGGAATTTCCCTGTAATTTTTCTGGAATTTTCCTGGAATTTTTCTGGAATTTTCCTGAAATTTCCTGGAATTTTCCTGAAATTTTTCTGGAATTTTCCTGGAAATTTTCCTGAAATTTTCCCAGTTTATATCCCATTTTTATCCCGTTTCTATCCCATTTCTATCCCATTAACATCCCATTTTTATCCTATTTTTATCCCATTTATATTCCATTGATATCGCATTTATATCCCATATTTATGCTGTTTCTATCCCATTTTATCCCATTTTTATCCCGTTTATATCCCATTTTTATCCCGTTTTTATCCCATTTTTATCCCATTTTTATCCCATTTATATCCCATATTTATCCCATTTCTATCCCATTTCTATCATGTTTTTATCCCATTTTTATCCCATTTCTACCCCATTTTTATCCCATTTTTATCCCGGTTTTATCCCATTTTTATCCTGTTTCTATCCCGTTTTTATCCCATTTCTATCCCGTTTTTATCCCATTTCTATCCCATTTTTATCCCGTGTTTATCCCGTGTTTATCCCGTGTTTCCAGCGTGCTGACAGGACACAACCACTACGTGATGTGTGCCCAGTTCCACCCTGCCGAGGACCTGGTGGTGTCGGCCAGCCTGGACCAGACAGTCAGGGTGTGGGACATTTCCGGTGAGAATTCCCAAAAAAAAACTGGGAATGGGGGTGGGAAATCCATGGGAATGGGGGTGGGAAATCCATGGGAATGGGTGTGGGACATTTCCGGTGAGAATTCCCAAAAAAAACTGGGAATGGGGGTGGGAAATCCATGGGAATGGGGGTGGGACATTTCCGGTGAGAATTCCCAAAAAAAACTGGGAATGGGGGTGGGAAATCCATGGGAATGGGTGTGGGACATTTCCGGTGAGAATTCCCAAAAAAAAACTGGGAATGGGGGTGGGAAATCCATGGGAATGGGTGTGGGACATTTCCGGTGAGAATTCCCAAAAAAAACTGGGAATGGGCGTGGGAAATCCATGGGAATGGGGGTGGGAAATCCATGGGAATGGGTGTGGGACATTTCCGGTGAGAATTCCCAAAAAAAACTGGGAATGGGGGTGGGAAATCCATGGGAATGGGGGTGGGAAATCCATGGGAGTGGGTGTGGGACATTTCCGGTGAGAATTCCCAAAAAAAACTGGGAATGGGGGTGGGAAATCCATGGGAATGGGTATGGGACATTTCCAGTGAGAATTCCCAAAAAAAACTGGGAATGGGGGTGGGAAATCCATGGGAATGGGTATGGGACATTTCCAGTGAGAATTCCCAAAAAAATGGGAAATCCATGGAAATGGGAATGAGAGAACCTGGGAATGGGGGTGGGAATGGGTGTGGGACATATCCAGTGAGAATTCCCAAAAAAAAACTGGGAATGGGGGTGGGAAATCTCCGGTGACAATTCCCAAAAAAAAAACTGGGAATGGGAAATCTATGGGAATGGGAGTGGAAAAACCTGGGATATTCTGGGAAAAGGGATCCCAAAAAATCCCGGGATGGGAACGGGACTGGAGCAGCTGGAGAAGGGAATGGAGAATCCTGGAAAAAGGGGGATCCAGAGGGAATTTTGGGATTTTCCAGGGGAAATTTGGGATCTGATCCCAGGGAATGGGACAGGACAGGAGGGAACGGCCTCGAGCTGGGCCAGGGTGGGAAATTTGGGATGATTTTTCCATGGAAAAAGGGTTGGGAAGCGTTCAGGGAGATCAGGGAGGGTTGGATCCCCATGCCTGGAGGGAATTCCAGGAATTCCTCAGGATCATCACAGCTTGGACTGGATGAGCTTGGAATTCTCTCCCAATCCCAGAAATTTTGGGATTCTGGAAGTGGAGCTGGAAAATCCCGGGATGGGAACGGGGCTGGAGAATCCTGGAAAAAAGGGGGATCCAGGGGAGAAATTTGGGATCTTCCAGGGAAAATTTGGGATCTGATCCCAGGGAATGGGACAGGACAGGAGGGAACAGCCTCGAGCTGGGCCAGGGTGGGAAATTTGGGATGATTTTTCCATGGAAAAAGGGTTGGGAAGCGTTCAGGGAGATCAGGGAGGGTTGGATCCCCATCCCTGGAGGGAATTCCAGGAATTCACAACTCAGACTTGATGAACGTGGAATTCTCTTCCAATCCCAGGAATTTTGGGATTCTGGAGGTGGAGCTGGAAAATCCCAGGATGGGAACGGGGCTGGAGAATCCTGGAGAAAAGGGCGGATTTTGGGATCTTCCAAGGGAAATTTGGGATCTGATCCTATGGAATGAAGGGGACAAACCTTTGGAATTTTGGCATTCCCGAGTTTTTCCTGCCTTTTCCCAGGGCTCAGGAAGAAGAACCTGTCCCCCGGGGCGGTGGAGTCGGACGTGCGCGGCATCACCGGCGTCGACCTGTTCGGCACCACCGACGCCGTGGTCAAACACGTCCTGGAGGTGCCAGAATTCCCAAAATTCCCTGGGAAAACTGGGGGAATTCCCAGCTGGGCAGCGGGAAATTCCCGGGAATTTTTTCTGGGATTTTTCTGAGATTTTTCTGGGATTTTTCTGGGATTTCCCTGGAATTTTCCTGGAATTTCCCTGAAATTTTCCAGAAATTTCCCTGATATTTCCCTGAAATTTTCCTGACATTTCCCTGGAATTTTTCCGGTATTTCCCTGAAATTTTCCTGAAATGTCCCTGGAATTTTCCTAGAATTTCCCTGAAATTTTCCAGAAATTTCCCTGGTATTTCCCTGAAATTTTCCTGAAGTGTCCCTGGAATTTTCCTAGAATTTCCCTGTAATTTTTCTGGAATTTTCCTGGAATTTCCCTGGATTTTTTCTGGAATTTTCCTGGAATTTCGTGGAATTTTTTCCCCGGATTTTTTCCCCCATTCCCAATGAAAATTCCTGGATTTTCCCCCTGTTTCCAGGGCCACGACCAGGGGGTGAACTGGGCCTTCCACCCCCATTCCCAGTGACCGTTTCCAATGAAAATTCCCTGGATTTTTTCCCCCATTCCCAGTGACAATTCCCTGGATTTCCCCCCATTCCCAGTGACCATTCCCAATGAAAATTCCTGGATTTTCCCCCTGTTTCCAGGGCCACGACCAGGGGGTGAACTGGGCCTTCCACCCCCATTCCCAGTGACCGTTCCCAATGAAAATTCCCGGGATTTTTTCCCCCATTCCCAATGAAAATTCCCGGGATTTTTTCCCCCATTCCCAGTGACAATTCCCTGGATTTCCCCCCATTCCCAGTGACCATTCCCAATGAAAATTCCTGGATTTTCCCCCTGTTTCCAGGGCCACGACCAGGGGGTGAGCTGGGCCTTCCACCCCCATTCCCAGTGACCGTTCCCAATGAAAATTCCCTGGATTTTTTCCCCCTTTCCCAGTGACAGTTCCCTGGATTTCCCCAATTCCCAGTGACCATTCCCAATGAAAATTCCTGGATTTTCCCCCTGTTTCCAGGGCCATGACCGGGGGGTGAACTGGGCCTTCCACCCCCATTCCCAGTGACCATTCCCAATGAAAATTCCCGGGATTTTTTCCCCCATTCCCAATGAAAATTCCCGGGATTTTTTTCCCCATTCCCAATGAAAATTCCTGGATTTTTTTCCCCCATTCCCATTGAAAATTCCTGGATTTTCCCCCTGTTTCCAGGGCCACGACCGGGGGGTGAACTGGGCCTTCCACCCCCATTCCCAGTGACCGTTCCCAATGAAAATTCCGGGATTTTTTCCCCCCATTCCCAATGAAAATTCCTGGATTTTTTTCCCCATTCCCAGTTAAAATTCCTGGATTTTTTTGCCCCATTCCCAGTGACCATTCCCAATGAAAATTCCTGGATTTCCCCTGTTTCCAGGGCCACGACCGGGGGCTGAACTGGGCCTTCCATCCCCATTCCCAGTGACCGTTCCCAATGAAAATTCCCGGGATTTTTTCCCCCTTTCCCAGTGACAATTCCCTGGATTTCCCCCATTCCCAGTGACCATTCCCAATGAAAATTCCTGGATTTTCCCCCTGTTTCCAGGGCCACGACGGGGGGGTGAACTGGGCCTTCCATCCCCATTCCCCGTGACCATTCCCTGGATTTTTTCCCCCATTTCCAGTGACTGTTCCCAATGAAAATTCCCAGGATTTTTTCCCCCATTCCCAGTTAAAATTCCTGGATTTTTTTCCCCCATTCCCAATGAAAATTCCTGGATTTTCCCCCTGTTTCCAGGGCCACGACCGGGGGGTGAACTGGGCCTTCCATCCCCATTCCCCGTGACCGTTCCCTGGATTTTTTCCCCCATTCCCAGTGACTGTTCCCAATGAAAATTCCCTGGATTTTTTCCCCCATTCCCAGTTAAAATTCCTGGATTTTTTTCCCCCATTCCCAGTGAAAATTCCTGGATTTTCCCCCTGTTTCCAGGGCCACGACCGGGGGGTGAACTGGGCCGCCTTCCACCCGTCCATGCCTCTCATCGTGTCGGGCGCCGACGATCGCCAGGTGAAGATCTGGAGGATGAACGGTGAGGAAAAACCAGAAAAAAAAAAACCACCAAAACCAGGAAAAAATGGGAAAAAACCCTCAGGATGGGCCAAAGGGGGATCAGCCCCCATTCCCAGCCTTTTCCTCCTTTTTTTTTCCCCCCAATTCTGTGAGATTTTTTTCTCCCATTCCTTCCATTTCCCATGGTTTTTATTCCCATTTCTGCTTTTATCCACTTTCCTGCTTTTCCTCCTCAATTCTCCTCAGTTTCCCTGGGTTTTTTTCCCACTCTTTTCATTCCCCTGCTGTATTTCCCCATCCCATGAATTTTTTTCCCATTTTCCCCGTTTTTTCCCCAGAATTCAAGCCCTGGGAGGTAAACACGTGCCAGGCTGGTTTCTCCCTTTCTCCTGTGTTTTTTTCCCATTTCTCCATATTTTTTTCCCATTTCTCCATTTTTTTTCCCCATTTCTCCATATTTTTTTTCCCATTTCTCCATATTTTTTTCCCATTCTCTCCATATTTTTTTCCCATTTCTCCATATTTTTTCCCCATTCCTCTGGGATTTCTCCCCATCCCCCTGCTGTATTTCCCCCTCCCATTAATTTTTCCCCTTTTTCCCATTTTCCCTGTTTTTTCCCCCAGAATCCAAGGCCTGGGAGGTGGACACGTGCCGTGGCCACTACAACAACGTTTCCTGCGCCGTCTTCCACCCGCGCCAGGAGCTGATCCTCAGCAACTCTGAGGACAAGAGCATCCGGGTCTGGGACATGTCCAAGCGGTGAGGGGGGTCCCTGGGCAACTGGGAATTCCCAAAATTCCTGGGATTGCCACAATTCCCAAATTTTTTCCACCCCATTTCCCAGCACCGGAGTCCAAACCTTCCGGCGCGACCACGACCGGTTCTGGGTGCTGGCGGCGCATCCCAACCTCAACCTGTTTGCTGCTGGTGAGTCCTGGGGGAAGGGGAGCCCCAAATTCCAGATGGAACCCCAAAATGTGACTGGGGGAGCCCCAAATTCCTCGGGAACCCCAAAATCTGACTGGGGGAGCCCCAAATTCCATTGGGAACCCCAGATTCCAGATAGAGTCCCAAATTGCTTTGGGAACCCCAAATTCCCATGGGAACCCCAAAATCTGACAGGGGGAGCCCCAAATTCCCTTGGGAACCCCAAAATCTGACTGGGGGAGCCCCAAATTCCATCTGGGAACCCCAAATTCCAGATGGGGGAGCTGTAATTCCCACTGTAATTCCCAATGTTTTCCCATGTTTTTCCATGTTTTTTCCATGTTTCCTCCCAGGCCATGATGGAGGCATGCTGGTGTTCCATCCCAGTGTAATTCCCAGTGTAATTCCCGATGTTTTTCCATGTTTTTTTCCATGTTTTTTTCCATGTTTTTCCCAGGCCACGACAGGGGCATGCTGGTGTTCAATCCCCATTCCCATCCCAGAATTCCAGGTGTAATTCCCAATGTTTTTCCATGTTTTTTCCCCCAGGCCACAACGGGGGCATGCTGGTGTTCAATCCCCATTCCCATCCCAGAATTCCCAATGTTTTTCCATGTTTTTTTCCATGTTTTTCCCCCCAGGCCATGATGGAGGCATGCTGGTGTTCAAGCTGGAGCGGAGCGGCCGGCGCTGGCCGTGCACGGCAACTCGCTCTTCTACGTCAAGGATCGGTTCCTGCGGCAGCTCGACTTCAGCAGCTCCCGGGACGTGGCTGTGATGCAGCTCCGCAGGCACGGGATAAACCCCAAAAAATCCCAAAAATCCCAAAAATCCCTTCCCAGAAATCCCAGAAATCCCATCAATCACATCCTGTCAGTCCCATCCATCCTTCCTGCGGCAGCTCGACTTCAGCAGCTCCCGGGACGTGGCTGTGATGCAGCTCCGCAGGCACGGGATGAACCCCAAAAATCCCATCCCAGAAATCCCAGAAACCCCGGAAATCCCATCCCAATCCCATCCCAATCCCATCAATCCCATCCCAATCCCATCCCAATCCCATCCCATCCATCCTTCCCATGGCAGCTCGACCTCAGCAGCTCCCGGGACATGGCTGTGATGCAGCTCCGCAGGCACGGGATGAACCCTAAAAATCCCAGGAATACCATAAACCCCATAAATACCATAAACCATCCCAGAAATCCCAGAAATCCCATCCCTGAAATCCCAGAAATCCCAGAAATCCCATCAATCATATCCAAGAAATCCCAGAAATCCCATCCCAGAAATCCCATAAATCCCATCAATCCCATGGGCACAGAAACCCCATCCCAGAAACGCCAGAAATCCCAGAAAACCCAGAAACCCCATCCCTGAAATCCCAGAAATCCCATCCCAGAAATCCCATCAATCCCATCCCATCAATCCCATGAATCCCATCCCAGAAATCCCAGAAATAATATCCTGGAAATGCCCTAAATCCCATCAATCTCCTGGAAATCCCATCAATCCCACTAATCCCATCAATCCCATCCTATAAATCCCATCCCATAAAATCCATCCCAATCCCATCCCATAAAATCCATCCCAATCCCATAGATCCTGTAAATTTTCCTGTTTTCCTCCCAAATCCAATTTTCATTTTTCCCATTTTTTTTCCCCAGTGGTTCCAAGTTCCCAGTGTTCAGCATGTCCTACAACCCTGCTGAGAACGCTGTGCTGCTCTGCACTGTGAGTCCCAAAATTCCCAAAATCCCCAAAATCCTAAATGCTAAAATCCCCAAATCCCCAAAATCCCCAAAATCCTAAATGCTAAAATCCCAAAATCCACAAATCTTCAAATCCCAAAATCCCCAAAATCCCCAAATCCCCAAATCCCAAAATCCCCAAATCCCAAAATCCCCAAAATTCCCAAAATCCCAAAATCCCCAAATCCCCGAACCCCAGAATCCCCAAAATTCCCAAATTTCTAAATCCTAAAATCCTCAAATCCCAAAATCCCAAAATCCCCAAAATCCTGATTTTTTTGGGGGTCAGAATCCCCAAAATCCCTGATTTTTTTTTTTGGGTCAGAATCCCCAAAATCCCTGATTTTTTTGGGTCAGAATCCCCAAAATCCCTGATTTTTTTTGGGGTCAGAATCCCCAAAATCCCTGATTTTTTTTGGGAAGAATCCCTAAAATCCCTGATTTTTGTCCCCCAGCGAGCCAGCAACCTGGAGAACAGCACCTACGACCTGTACACCATCCCCAAGGAGGCAGATTCCCAAAATCCTGATGGTGAGTGTTCCCAAAAATCCCCAAAATTTCCATCCCCACTTTTCCCCTTTCTTTATCCTTAAAAATCCCATTTTTTCCAAAAAAAATCCCATTTTTCCCCCCAAAAATCCCTTTTTTTCTCCAAAACTGTTTATTTTTTTCCCCAAAAAAATCCCATTTTCCCCCCAAAAATCTTCTTTTTTCCCCCAAAAAATCTTCTTTTTCCCCCAAAAATCTTTTTTTTCCCCAAAAATCTTCTTTTTTTCCCCAAAAAAATCTTCTTTTTTTCCCCCCCAAATCCCATTTTTCCCCAAAAATCTTCTTTTTTTTCCCCAAAAATTTTTATTTTTCTCCCAAGACATCCCTTTTTGTTTCCCCAAAAAATCCCATTTTTCCCCCCAAAAATCCCTTTTTTCTCCAAAAAATGTTTATTTTTTCCCTCAAAATCTTCTTTTTTTCCCCCAAAATCCTCTTTTTCCCCCAAAATCTTCTTTTTTCACCCCAAAAAAATCTTCTTTTTCCCCCCCAAAATAATTATTTTTCCCCTTTTGTTTCCCCAAAAAATCCAGTTTTCCCCCCCAAAAATCCCATTTTTTTCTCCAAAAAATGTTTATTTTTTCCCCCCAAAATCTCCTTTTTTCCCCCAAAAAATCTTCTTTTTCACCCCAAAAAATCCCATTTTTTCCCCTAAAAATCTTCTTTTTTCAACCCAAAAATTTTCATTTTTTCCCCCAAAAAATCCCATTTTTCCCCAAAAAAATCTTCCCCCCCCAGAAATCTTTTTTTCCCCAGATTTTTGGCAACTTTTCCCTTTTCCTTTAAAAAATTCAAACTTTCCCCTCCCCCATTTATATTTTATCAGGAATTTTCATTTCCCTGCCAAATCCCACATAAATTTATTTCTTTTTTTTTTTTTTTTTTTTTAAGGAATTTAATGGGATAAAAACTTCCAATTTTTTTTTTTTTAATATAATTTATTTTTTATTTTTTTCTTGCTTTTAAATCCCAGCTGCTCCCCCTGCCAGGGGAGGGAAATAAAAAATAAATTTGTGGATTTTTTCCAAGGATTTATTTGGAGCAGGAAATATTTCCCTGCTGGGGTGAATTTGGACAAAATGAGACAAAAATAAATTTAATTTTTTTTTTTTTTTGGGGATATTGAGAAAATCAATCAAATCCCTGTGACAGAGGAGCAGCTGGAATTTCAAACCAAAAAATTAAAAAAATATAAAAAAGGGAAAAAGGAAAATTCCACTGGCAGAGGAGGGAGAGGGAAAGGGGGAAAAAAACCTCAAAAATCTGAATTTTGGGGGAAAAACCCTCAAAAATCTGAATTTTAGGGGAAAAAAAACCTCAAAAATCTGAATTTTGGGGGAAATCTAAATTTTGGGTCCCCCCTCTCTCACCCTGCTGTTTTTGGGGTCCCCCCTCTCTCAGTTTTGGGGTCCCCCCTCTTCACCCCCTCTGTTTTTGGGGTTCCCCCTGTCTGACCCTGCTGTTTTTGGGGTCCCCCTCTCTCACCCCTCTCTGTTTTGGGGTCCCCCAGCCCCGGAAGGGAAGCGCTCCTCGGGGCTCACGGCCGTGTGGGTGGCGCGGAACCGATTCGCGGTGCTGGACAGGATGCACTCGGTGAGAGCCGGGATGGGAACGGGATAACAGGATAACGGGAGAATGGGATAATGGGAAAATGGGAGAACGGGAGAACGGGATAGCGGGATAGCGGGATAACGGGATAATGGGATAACGGGATAGCGGGATAACGGGATAATGGGAATGGGACCGGGATAACAGGATTATGGGATAACGGGATAACGGGATAACGGGATAGCGGATAACGGGATAACGGGATAGCGGGATAGCGGGATAGCGGGACAGCGGGATAGCGGGACAGCGGGATAGCGGGATAACGGGATAACGGGATAGCGGGATAGCGGATAACGGGATAACGGGATAGCGGGATAGCGGATAACGGGATAACGGGATAGCGGGATAGCGGATAACGGGATAACGGGATAGCGGGATAGCGGGATAACGGGATAACGGGATAACGGGATAGCGGGATAGCGGGATAACGGGATAACGGGATAGCGGGATAACGGGATAACGGGATAACGGGATAGCGGGATAGCGGGATAACGGGATAACGGGATAACGGGATAGCGGGATAACGGGATAGCGGGATAACGGGATAGCGGGATAACGGGATAGCGGGATAACGGGATAACGGATAGCGGATAACGGGATAGCGGGATAGCGGGATAACGGGATAGCGGGATAACGGGATAGCGGCTGATCCCAAAAAAGGGTTGGGATTGGGATAATGGGATTGGGATAATGGGGATTGGATCCAGGGGGTCTGATCCCAGAAAAAGGGGTTGGGAAAAGTGGGAATGGAGAATCCTGGAGAAAAGGGGGATCCAGAGGGGATTTTGGGATCTGCCAGGGGAGATTTGGAATCTGATCCCAGGGAATGGGACAGAACAGGAGGGAACGGCCTCGAGCTGGGCCAGGGTGGGAAATTTGGGATGATTTTTCCATGGAAAAAGGGTTGGGAAACATTCAGGGAGATCAGGGAGGGTTGGATCCCCATCCCTGGAGGGAATTCCGGGAATTTGGGTTGGGTTTGATGCTCCTGCAGGGCTTTTCCAACCTCCCAAATCCCAGAATTCTGGGGAAAAAAAAAGAAAAAAACAAAAAAAACCAAACCTCCCCCCCAAAAAAAAAAAAAAAAAATTGGGAATGCCAGAAAACCCCAAAACCTCCCGAATTCCCTAAAAACCCCGGAAATCTGGGAATTGTGTCTGGGGCAGATCCTGATCAAGAACCTGAAGAACGAGATCACCAAGAAGGTTCCGGTTCCCAACTGTGACGAGATTTTCTACGCGGGCACCGGGAACCTGCTGCTGCGGGACAGCGACGGCGTCACGCTCTTCGACGTGCAGCAGAAACGGTGCCCCAAATCTGGGGCTCCCCAAAATCCTGGGGGGGCAGCACCCCAAAATCCTGGGAGTCCCCAAAATCCTGGGGGGACAGCACCCCAAAATCCTGGGGGGACAGCACCCCCAAATCCTGGGGGAACAGCACCCCAAAATCCTGGGGGAACAGCACCCCAAAATCCTGGGGTCCCCAAATCCTGGGGGGACAGCACCTCAAAATCCTGGGGGTCCCCAAAATCCTGGGGGGACAGCACCCCAAAATCCTGGAGGTCCCCAGATCCTGGGTGGACAGCACCCCCAAATCCTGGGGGGACAGCACCCCCCAAATCCTGGCATCCCCAAAATCCTGGATCCCCAAAACCTGGTATACCCAAAATCCTGGGGGTCCCCACATCCTGGGGGACAGCACCCCCAAATCCTGGGGGTACCCAAAATCCTGGGATACCCAAAATCCTGGGGGACAGCACCCCAAAATCCTGGGGGTCCCCAAAACCCTGGGATACCCAAAATCCTGGGGGTCCTGAATCCTGGATCCCCCAAATCCTGGGGGACAGCACCCCCAAAATCCTGGCATCCCCAAAATCCTGGATCCCCAAAACCTGGCATCCCCAAAATCCTGGGGGGACAGCACCCCAAAATCCTGGGGGTCCCCAAATCCTGGGGGGACAGCACCCTCAAATCCTGGGGGGACAGCACCCCCAAAATCCTGGGGGGACAGCACCCCCAAATCCTGGGATCCCCTGAATCCTGGGATCTGCAAAATCCTGACATCCCCCAAATCCTGGGGGTCCTGAATCCTGGGATCCCTAAATCCTGGGGGTCCTGAATCCTGGGGGTCCCCAAAATCCTGGGATCCCCCAAATCTTGGGGGTCCTGAATCCTGGATCCCCTAAATCCTGCTGGTCCTAAATCCTGCTCTGATTTTTTGGGATCCATTGATGTTTTTGGGATCCACTGGGGGTTTTGGGGACCCATGAATGTTTTTGGGGATCTGATATTTTTGGGACCCACTGGGGGTTTTTTGGGATCCACTGATCCGTTTTGGGATCCTGGAGATTCCAGGGCTGGATTTTGGGAAATCCCTGATCCCTGATTTTGGTTTTTTTCCAGGACTTTGGCCTCGGTGAAGATCTCCAAGGTGAAATATGTGATCTGGTCTGCTGACATGTCCCACGTGGCTCTGCTGGCCAAGCACGGTGAGCTCAGGGAAATCCTGGGAATTCCATGGAAAAATTCCCGGATTTTATGGAAAAAATTCCACGTTTCTATAGAAAATCCCAGATTTTTATGGGTTTTTAGTGGAAAACCCCAAGTTTGTTTAGAGGGAAAATCCCATTTTTTAATAGAAAATCCCAGGATTTTTCTGGGAAATTCTGGGTTTGTTATGGAAAATTCCAGGTTTTTATGGAAAATTCCAGTTTTTTAATAGAAAACCCCAGGTTTTTAGTGGAGAATCCTAAGTTTTAATGGGAAATCCCATTTTTTATGGGAATCCCAGGTTTTAGTGGAAAACCCCAGGTTTTTTAGGCAAAAATCCCAGTTTTTTAATGGAAAATTCTGGGGTTTTATGGAAAATTCAATTTTTAAATGGGAAATCTCAGGTTTCTATAGAAAATCCCAGGTTTTAATGGAAAATCCCAGGATTTTTATGGAAAATCCCAGTTTTTATGGAAATCCCAGTTATCTATAGAAAATCCCAGTTTTAATGGAAAATCCTGGGATTTTTATGGAAAATCCCAGGTTTTAAAGGAAAATCCCAGGTTTTAAAGGAAAATCCCAGGATTTTTATGGAAAGTCCCAGAATTTTTATGGAAAAATCCCAGGTTTCTATAGAAAATCCCAGGATTTTATGGAAATCCCAGGTTTTAATGGAAAATCCCAGGTTTTATAGAAAATCCCAGGTTTTATAGACAATCACAGGTTTTAATGGAAAATCCCAGAATTTTTATGGAAAATCCCAGAATTTTTATGGAAAATCCCAAGTTTTATAGAAAATCCCAGGTTTTAATGGAAAATCCCAGGTTTTATAGAAAATCCCAGGTTTTATAGAAAACCCCAGGTTTTAATGGAAAACCCCAGGTTTTATAAAAAACCCCAAGTTTTTAATGGAAAACCCCATTTTTTTTACGAAAAACTCCCAATTTTTACACAGGATTTCCGGGATTTTTGTGGAATATCCCGTTTTTTGGTGGAATCCCAGTGCTGGGATGAGCCCCAGGGAATTCCAATGCCAATTCCCATGTTTTTGCCCAGCCATCCTGATCTGTAACCGGAAGCTGGAGTCGCTGTGCCAGATCCACGAGAACATTCGGGTCAAGAGCGGCGCGTGGGACGAGAGCGGCGTCTTCATCTACACCACGTCCAACCACATCAAATACGCCGTCACCTCGGGGTCAGCCAGGGGCAATTAGCCACAGGGAGTTAATTAGCCACTGGGGAATTAATTAGCCACAGGGGAGTTCATTAGCCACAGGGGAATTCATTATCCACAGGGGAATTGTCCATGTGGGGATTGTCCATGTGGGGATTGTCCACGTGGGGATTGTCCATGTGGGGATTGTCCATGTGGGAATTGTCCACATGGGAATTAATTATCCACAGGGGAATTGTCCACAGGGGGTTTGTCCACATGGGAATTGTCCACAGGGGAATTGTCCACAGGGGAATTAATTATCCACAGGGGAATTAATTGTCCACAGGGGAATTAATTATCCGCAGGGGAATTAAGTATCCCCACGGGAATTGTCCACGTGGGGATTGTCCACAGGGGAATTAATTATCCACAGGGGAATTAATTATCCACGGTGGAATTGTCCACGTGGGAAATTGTCCAAGTGGGGATTGTCCATGTGGGGATTGTCCACAGGGGAATTAATTATCCACAGGGGAATTAATTATCCACGGTGGAATTGTCCACGTGGGAAATTGTCCAAGTGGGGATTGTCCATGTGGGGATTGTCCACGTGGGAATTGTCCACGTGGGAATTGTCCACGTGGGGATTGTCCACAGGGGAATGAA
Organism: Muscicapa striata striata; assembly: GCA_030060385.1. NCBI lineage: Eukaryota > Metazoa > Chordata > Aves > Passeriformes > Muscicapidae > Muscicapa > Muscicapa striata. The sequence continues at coordinate 2,053 of JAREIS010000460.1, read as the reverse complement.
TTGTCCAAAGGGGAATTAATTATCCACATGGGAATTAATTATCCATGTGGGAATTGTCCACAGGGGAATTGTCCGCGTGGGAATTGTCCACAGGGGAATTAATTATCCATGTGGGAATTGTCCACAGGGAATTGTCCACATGGGAATTAATTATCCACAGGGGAATTGTCCACAGGGGAATTGTCCATGTGGGGATTGTCCACAGGGAATTGTCCACTGGGATCTGTCTATGTGGGAATTGTCCACATGGGGATTTGATTTGTCCACAGGGGAATTGTCCACAGGGGAATTAATTGTCCACATGAGAGTTATCCACAGGGGAATTAATTATCCACAGGGGAATTGTCCACATGGGAATTGTCCATGTGGGAATTATCCTCATGGGAATCACTGGGAATCACTGGAGATCACCAGGAATTATTCCTATGGGAATTACTGGGGATCACTGGGAATTATCCCCCTGGGAATCACCAGGAATCTCTGGGAATTACTCCCCTGGGGATCACTGGAGGTCACTGGGAGTTCTCCCTACAGGGAATCCCTCACTGGGAATTCTCCCCCTGCACATCCCAGATCTCAGTGGGAATTCTCCCCCTGCACATCCCAGATCTCACTGGGAATTCTCCCCCTGCACATCCCAGATCTCACTGGGAATTCTCCCCCTGCACATCCCGGATCTCACTGGGAATTCTCCCCCTGCACATCCCAGATCTCACTGGGAATTCCCCCCCTGCACATCCCGGATTTCAGTGGGAATTCCCCCCCTGCACATCCCAGATCTCACTGGGAATTCTCCCCCTGCACATCCCAGATTTCAGTGGGAATTCCCCCCCTGCACATCCCAGATTTCAGTGGGGATTCTCCCCTGCACATCCTCACTGGAATTCCCTCTCTCCCGGCACAGGGATCACGGCATCATCCGCACTCTGGACCTGCCCATCTACGTGACGCGGGTCAAGGGGAACAACGTTTATTGCCTGGACCGGGAGTGCCGGCCCCGCGTGCTCACCATCGACCCCACCGAGTTCCGGTTCAAACTGGCCCTCATCAACAGGAAATACGACGAGGTGGGGAAATCTGGGAAGTGGGAATGAGGGGAAATGGGGTTGGGAATGGGGTTGGGAATGGTGGATGAAGATTGGGAATGTGTGCTCACCGTCGACCCCATCGAGTTCAGGTTCAAACTGGCGCTCATCAGCTGGAAATACGACGAGGTCGGGAAATCCGGGAAAGAGGAGAAATGGGTCTGGGAATGGGGTTGGGAATGAGGAGAAATGGGTCTGGGAATGGTGGAGAAATGTGGGTGAGCTCCATGAGCTCAGCATCAACCCCATCGAGTTCAGGTTCAAACTGGCGCTCATCAACAGGAAATACGATGAGGTGGGGAAATCTGGGAGTGGGAATGAGGGGAAATGGGGTTGGGAATGGTGGATGGAGATTGGGAATGTGTGCTCACCATCAACCCCACCGAGTTCCGGTTCAAACTGGCCCTCATCAACAGGAAATACGAGGAGGTCGGGAAATCCGGGAATAAGGAGAAACGGGTCTGGGAATGGGGTTGGGAATGGTGGAGAAATGGGGTTGGGAATGGTGGAGAAACGTGGGTGATCTCCATGAGCTCAGCATCGACCCCACCGAGTTCAGGTTCAAACTGGCACTCATCAACAGGAAATACGACGAGGTCGGGAAATTTGGGAATGGGAGAAATCTGGGATTGGGAATGAGGGGAAATGGGATTGGGAATGGGGTTGGGAATGGTGGAGAAACATGGTTGAGCTCCATGAGTTCAGCATCAACCCCACCGAGTTCCGGTTCAAACTGGCGCTCATCAACAGGAAATACGACGAGGTCGGGAAATTTGGGAATGGGAAATCTGGGATTGGGAATGAGGGAAATGGGTCTGGGAATGGTGGAGAAGCGTGGGTGATCTCCATGAGCTCATCAACCCCACCAAGTTCAGGTTCAAACTCACCCTCCTCAAAGGAAGCACAAGGAGGTCAGAAATCCGGGAATGGGAAAAAAGCGGAAAAGCCATTCCTGAGGATTTTGGGAA